>VWYH01002951.1:131923-176371 GCA_013399365.1 Pampusana beccarii | reverse complement strand
CGGCCGGGCCGGTGCCCGGGAACCCGCCCGTGCGGCGCCTCCGCGCTCCCGCCTCAGGCAGCGCCGGGGGCTGCGCCGCGTCCCGCCCGCCCGGGGGGACCGACATGGAGGGGGCGCCGAGGGCTTTGTCTTCCCCGGGGCTCGTTCCCGCCGCCGCCCCGGGCGGCTCAGCCCTTCGGCCCCAACTTTTCCCTCCTGAGCTCAGCCCGTGTGTTCCCGAGCTGCTGGTGCCCTCTCAGCCCTTCCGCGCTCCCGGACCGGCCGCCTGCCCCGCTTCTCCTCCTCTAAGGAGATGCTTAGTTTAGTATTATTTTCGTGGGAAAGTGTTTAGAAAAAAAAAAGGGGGGTTTTCTCTTCCACACGTGCACGTGGGGTCTGTGCTTGGCCGGGCTCTGGTGTCTTTAAAGAGTCTTGGGGCAGCTTTTCAGCAAGTCGGGAGGAGACTTCGGGTTATGGTGGTTTTAGCTGTGATCAGGCGCTTGCATTAACCGTAGGATTTCGGCTCCTAATTCGTAACATATGGTGGCTTTTTTAGGTGTGAATAGAGGGTTGGGGTTTGGCGTTTCAGACAGTCTGTGGAAGGGCTTATTGTCTTGTGGTGTTAGTGCTTTGGGTTGCAAAGAGTTGCAGGGGAGTTTCTAAATCAAAGGAAAAGCTGGAAGTTGCAGGGGGTGTCTTCAGCATCATCCCTTTGGTTGCAGGGATCAGTACGGGGCTACAGATCTTGATCTTTCTTAAGGCAAAAGGCTGCAAAGTAGTCAATGCCAAATATTCTTCCAGGCATCAAAGAAAACAAAAATTATTCAGAGGAGGAAGCTTTATTTCACATATGTCAGAACGGGCATCTCGTCAGGACTTAGGCTTGAAGAGCTTGGTCAGGGATTTAACTTTTTCCCATTTGGCGCAAAGTCATCTGAGATGTTGAGACACATGGTGAAGAAATGTCTTTCAGCTGTATGTACACCCTTACAAGATGTTGCTTGTGTAATTACTTGGATAGCAAAAGGTCAGAGGGACAATAATACTACTCTAGACATCATTTGGAGTAAAAAATCCTATAGATGTATTAGGGGCTTATTGAACTAGAATAAGTAAAAGTAAATAGGGCTTTTCCTCTGATCCATTTTGGTTTTTGCCTGTTACCAGTTTAAACTGCCCTGGTTTCAATTATTTAAAGGCTTCCCTTTGTAAATTTAGACCAGGATTTTCCTGAAAGTCCAGTAGTACAATTTGTAGATGTCAGGTCCTGTATGTTGTATGTTTGGTGACATATTAATACATGCTCAGTTTTACTGCATGCTTTAGTTACAATTATTACTTGATTTTCCCTAGTGTAACTACTGCGATTTTCTCAAAGTGTAAGTTCTTAATATCAAAAACATGGAATGAGATAATCCTAGAAAGAGAGCTGAATGATTTCTCTTGTTTAAAGTTTAAAGAAGTAGTAAGAAGTACCACATCAATATGTTATGTTCTTACTCAGCTTATATCAGTATTATACATTTGGAGAAGATGAGAGTTCATAAATCAGGCTTCAGAAGATTTATTGACAAGATCTTTTAAAAGATGGTCCATGCAACTGAAGATGTTACCTGAGGTTGCATCAGCTGCCAGAACTGAAAATATTTTTTTTCCTTCATTGACATTTCAGCTGGGATTTTGGATTCCTTGAGGCAATGATTGTCTTTCAATATTTAAAACAATTGCTAGTGTTAGTGACCTATGCTAGTGCTTTTTTGTTGCTTATTAAATGTCTATTATAAATATATTTTCAAGGCAGAGTAGTGATTGACCTTTGTGGCAGTCTGTCATTTTTATACATTTTTTCCAGAAAGGGCAAAATGATACTGTATTTTAGCAAACGCTGCATTTTTGATAAAGTGCTAAATTGTGTGAATTACTGTGCAAATGCCGTTCTCTTCAGTTGTTTAAAATTTTCTTCACTCATCCTTTCCCTGAAATGATTAAGGTCCAACTGGGTAGATGACAGGACTGAATTTCCAAAGTGGAGATCTGCATGGTATTAAATGGAGAAAAAACATCTGAAGTATGTGTAAGAATTCTCATCCTATTTAGATTTGGAGCAAATGAGAAATTATTTTTCAGTGTGATTCTGGCAGAGCAGCTGTATAATATTAGTTATACAAAGTCTGGTGTTCTGTACCAGAACTCTGTCTCAATTAATATCCTTTTCAGACAAGGTTGCACAGAGATTAAAATCATACTCAAGTATGAAAACACTCGAAAATCTCTTTAAATAATCAGCTTACTCACAAACTAAGTTGCCCAAATCCTTATGCAAGCTTTAATTTTTAGAGCAATTTGGTATTTCATTACAGCTGTCTTTAAACTGTATACTTAAATATTTTTGTGGCAATTAATGCTTGGTGATTTGCTAGTAAAATGCAAAGGATATGAACAAGGCTCATTGCCCCTTTCTTTTTAAAGGTAACAAACCAAAGTGTTAAGGAGATACTTGATTAAATATGTCAAATCTATGAGAAAATACAGTTAAGCGGGTATTTGTGTTTTATAATATGCATTAGCATTGCACTAGTGGAAGAGACCGAGATCTACAGGAGTAGTTAATCTAGTTGAATGGGTGAGGTAGAATGGTTAAAGGGTGAATAATAAATTACGCTCGCTTTTGTTCTTAATATGGGGTATTAATAATGGATTTGTGAGGGGGTTTTACTTTTTTCTGTCCTGACTGATCAGATGACATTATTCTTTTCCCCCAAGTAGTTTATATTCTCCTGCACACATTAGGCTAGTTAGCTGAAATTATTAATTTGTTCTTTAGAAGACCTGAAAGTATATATTTAGCTTCTAATTCTAAGGCAAATATTTGAAGAGTCTTGCTCCGAATGTTTATAGTACAGAGCCTTTTGGCGTTGGAATGTCACAAAACCATTTTTCTGTAACATTGTTCTCAACCTTGGAAAACCATTCAACGAAAACATCGAATGTACTGTTTGGGGGGGGTTTTGCTATAATTGTATTTGTTGCCTTCTTTACTAATGATGGTTGTGTTCTGCTAGGAGCAATTTTGTGAGTACAGGCTGTCTAATTTTGTCACTTTTAGTAACTGTACTATCAACAGTTTTCTCAAGAATAAGGCTTCTGAAGTATATTAAATGACAGTATCCCGTGCTGAGTATTGAAATGTTTCCTAAGTGTCCTTGGTAGTAGATAACAGCTTGAATATTTATGGAACTAACTCTCTTCACTAAGGAATAAGAAGGGGCAGGCATGAGAGCAAATTACTCTGCTAGGAGTATTGTAAGCAGTAACTTCATGGTTCTGAGCTTGCAGCTGCATGTGTCTGTTAAGTCAGAACTGCCGAGACAAGAAGATGCTAGAAAAGCTCCCTGCAAGATGAAAAATCAGTGACATCCGTGTGGTTGTGGAAAAGGATCCAGGAAATGGCAGAATTCCTGCTCAGCTCTGGGCAAAGAATGAGTGACAAATCCCGAGATTCCGAGTGTGAGCATGGCTTCCTTGCCTTGTCAAGTCAGATGTTGTTCCTATAACTTGAGCCCTTTACCTGTTTCCTTCATCTAGCGCATTGGCAGGTTTTTGCAGAACGGAGCTCAGAGTAAAGTATCAAGAAAACAAGATTGAAATGTACTAGTCTTACCATGGTAATGATAAATAACAGGGTAAAATAACACAATTTCAACATGTTTAAGTGGAACCTGAGTTGACATGTGTTTCTGAAAAATCTTTTCTGCACTGCAGCCTCTCCAAGTGCTATTAAGGGACAGCTCAAGTGATGAATGGAGGCTACTCTGGATAAAGCCACGTGAGGCTAGAGTGGTGGTAGCCATTCTGAAAGCTGAAATCCTGCTAGTGCACTAAAATCAGCAAAAAAACTCTAAATCCTCAAACTTTCCTGTTTATACACCCCCAGATTTCTATTCCTGGTGAGATCTGTTTTATAGCTGTCAAGGAGAAATTACCTCTAATTTGCTTTAAATGGGGAAAGAGGATCATCCAGTTACTAAAAATAGTTGATCCAGAGAGTATGGATAAACTTTTGCTGGCAACAAAAGTTATTTCTTAGCAATTTGGTTCTCTGATTTTTCCTTTCACCGTTCTACTAAATACAGCATTGATAGGGTCTGAAGGGCTGTTGGCTGTGTAGCTTCATATACTTTTTTAAGTCTCTGGTTCTGACAGATGTTAATCTGAAATGTGGTCAGATTTCACTTGTTGATGAGTTGGGATACTGTGATAAAGTTTCTAATAGACAAGCAGCACTTGTTGACCTCAAACCATATAATTTTCCATAGTTTGTGTAGTTTAATGTTAATAGCTTCCTGCTGTGTTGCAGCAGTTTCTAATAATGGGAAATAGGAGCTCTGCACTTGGAAGATGAGAATTAGATTCCTGTCACTGCTGTGCATTGAAATAAGTCAGTTAAATTCTGTGTTTGCCCAGTCAGTGAAGTGCAGGAGTTTGTCATCTCTGAGTATTTGTAATCAGCATGAGTACCTGTTGCTATATAGCTCCTTCCAGCGTTAAAGTATGTTACAATATGAAAATTTTGCAGTTGTACAGAATCTTCTGTTTGATAATGCTGCTGTGAACTTTAATCGTATTAAAAGTAGACTAGAACTTTTTTCTTTTTGGCAGCTTGGGCCCTGAGGAGTTGCTTTTCAGTTTCAATTTTGAGTTGGAAATAATCTGATCAAAGTTAGTTGTGCCTACAGTAAAGTAAAACCTTTTTTTACATCAACCACTTTCAACTTATTTATTCCCTTTGTGCCTTTGGTACAAAACTGAATGTGAAACTGTCATCAGGAACTGCTGAAAACAAGATTAAAAACAAGTTGCAGTATTTTTGGGAATGTCTCTAGGATTGCAGACATCTTAACATAAAATATGGTAAACCTGGGAGACCTATTTAATAAGCTGAAAAATCAACTGACCTACTGATAGTCTGTTTTCTTTAAAACATTTTCTGCATGAGAACTCAGTTCCAACACTTCAATTGACAGCATTTCAGTTGCTTCTTTTAATGTAATACTGAAGGAAAAGGAGATGTTTGGATCACTTACAACATTTAATATAATGTTATTTTTGAATACTTTCCTAAGTATCCATCCCTTTCATATGAACCTTGAATGAGGCAGTATACTCTGTTTTGTCACAGAGTTTGCCTTCATGAAAGGATTGTGTGGCACCAAGCTGAGCACTGGAAAACGCTGCTGATGGGATGTGGTCTACTGGTCTGTTGTACTATACATGCATGTGGTCACCTGACTGTTGTACATTCTAGATCCCACAGTTCTTGAGCCATTTATCCTTCACAATGATATGTATAAAAGTTATCCTAGATGTCATGTAGTGTTTGAACTCCCAGCAGTTTTTCTCCTTGTCTTGGAAAGCAACACTAATTTTAGTAGTTGGAACCTGTGTTCAAGTCAGTACTGCTGCAGAGATCATCCAGGCTTCAGGGAGGGATCTTTTTCTGGAGTCTTTTCCATCCAGTAGAGAGCTTATTTTTCCAAAACTCATACAGTGGAGAAGATTTTACTTGTTAGAAAACTGCCCAGACTAGACATTGAAATTCGAACTTTCAAAAAATTATTTTTAAGAACAGGAGCATCTCTGCCTAAAAGAGGATGGGGATATATTATTGTCTGGAAATAGTGCAGCATAAATAAAATATTTGAAATAGGCAGACTTTTTTCCTCGACTGATTAATCTTTAGCTTGTTCTGCTGTCAGTTCCAGACTGTCACTTCTGAGAGGTTATTTTTTATGCATTGAGAGAACAAATAAGCATGTACAGTACTATCGAGCTGCTCTTTTGACTTTATGACCAAGCTGCCAATTAGTATCATACCGTCTGATCTCAACAAGCTGCCTTGTTTTGTTCCAAAGCAGGGAAAAGAAACTGTAAACACACCACATTTTTCATAGTATATTATTTTTGCCTTTCTTAGCAGGACTAAGTAACTTGAAGACTCAATGAGAGGAACCTTTTAAGAAGTCATTCAGACTGAATATCCCGTGTTTCCTTGCCAGGTCTTTCATTGCAGATGAGAAAATCCTTGCACGAAAAATATAGATTGCTCAAACCAACGCGCGCCTCTGCATATTTGATTCTTCTGAAGCCAAAAATAGTTTTTGCAGCTTTCCAGGATATATAGGTCAATGTTAGAAGAAATTGAAGACTCTTGTTTCTTCTGTGCCGATTCGATGTTGGACGAAAATGGTCAAAATGTCATTGGCAGTCAGCGTGCTACAGAACTGCATCAAATTATCCTGTTTTTCTGTGCTAGTGAGTTTGTGAACTGCAATGAGGCATCATTTTATCTTGTCAAAGTTTTCTGCAAGCAGATGACTAAAACTGCATGAAGATTTTACTGGTTCAATTAAAATATATTGGAGAAACATAGGAAATGATCTGAAACAGTCAGTTTTCAGATTTTAATTTAATCTTCAGCAAAAATGAATGCATATGCTTTATTCATGAGCTTTAGTGACTAAGTGCATTGCATAGTCTGTATACTTTTTTTATACTTTTAAAGTTATGGATATGAGATATACAGGGTTTGTTTTTTAGCAATTTCTAACAAGACCAAATCCTTGAAAGTTAGATTTTTGGTTTCTCAGAAATGAAACACAAGTCAATTTTATCATCTCTAAAACACAGGTGATTTGTAGAATCTAAGAGCAGAGGGGGAAATAAGATAATTCATCCAGCTCATCACTTTATTCTGTACATTTCTGGTTTTTATTGCTTCTGGATATTTGACATTTAAAATAACTTGCTTATTGCTCAGGAGCGTTTGGAAAATTACTGTGTGGATGAAAAAATGACTGGATGAAAAGCCTCATGCGTGATAAACTGCTGTGACAAAGATTTAACTTTCATTTATATGCTTCATTACTTCTAATATTTTAATGGAAGACATGAAGTTTAGTGGTAATTCCAGTGTTGCCATGTAATGTCAGTGTTGGCTGATGACACATAGGCAGTGAATAATAAAGGAGCATGGATCGCCTGAAAGGTACCATCAAACTTTTGGCCTATAGTTAGCTTAATGTCACTGTCAGTATACACTGTAATTTGAACAGAAGTTTAATTTTGAAGCTTGTTTTGAGGAAATGTGTGTTTTAGTGTATTGTCAATGATTCTTCAGGGCAGCTTGTGCCACTCTGACTGGGGTCTCTGGGAGTTGGTGTGCAGGGGAGAATTGTTTGGGTAACAACACTGCTAAGTGCTGGTAGAGGTTGTATCCAGTGGATGGATATTACACAGTCACTATTTTATTCTATCCCTGAATAAGATGCATGCTGACTCAACAATGTTCTCTCCTCTTGATCAGAGGCTTGCACTAAAGTAGGAAACTTCTGTGCTAACGAGAAATTGTAAACCCTTCGGAACACAACCATTTTTGTTCTTACTCTTCCTAAAACACGTCCCCTGCCCACCCCCCTTGGCCTTTCCTACTGCAGTTCTTATTTCTGGATTTCATACCGTGTAAGGCCCACAGTGGCAGTACAGAGATTTGAGTCATCTGTAGCTCCCAGATTTCTCACTCTGAGGTTAAACAGCATCAAGGGAATTAGACTGAAATAGTATCTAAAAGGTTATTTAGGAATTCAGGAAGATAATATTGCATAGGTTCTTATGTTTGAAAAGGTTTGGGGCTTGTTGCTTGGGTTTTTTTTCAACTAAAGACTGAGTCTTTTTGGATAAGAGCATAGATTCTTCAGTCTCAGTGCAATGAGAGTTGTACACAGTAAGCAGCCTAACCAGGCAATATTACTAGTGTAGTGTTTCATTTCTGGAGGTGTTGTCAGAGTGTTTCCAGGCATCTGAGGTCATTCAGCTTTCATGCTGCTAAACCAATGGGTTATGTTGCAGGAGATGACTGCTCTTATTCCATAATCTTACTGGAATTTGGTACAGGGTTGTTTGTTTTGTTTTTTTTTCTTCAGCTTTATCAGTGCTCCATGTTGTTACTGGTTTTGACACCAAATAAAAACAAGCTTTACCAGTAATGGCATCATCACGATATGTAGTCTTATCCTAACCCTGATTGGTATGGGGGAAGTGGTCTGAGACTGGGAGATGGATCTCCTACTAGCTTGACTTTTACTGTGCTCAAAGGCAATGGTAAGGCAAGCTGTTTTGACGTTGTGATCCAAAAATGCTTCTTTGCGTATAGTTCTGGCCTTCTAATCATATGGTTATTTTTCTTCCGTGTTTGCTAACTGCAGTGTAGAATGGGGCGGTACAGTATTTATTGGTATTGTAGTCTTGTTTGTTTAGAGACTGCCTTGGGCAAGGTTAGATGAGAGTTTAGGGAAGCTTGTGCGTTTGAGCTACGATGTTGATAATTAAATGGGAGACTTCCTTTTCTCAAGTTTAGACAGCTTTCCAGAGAAGAGGTGTGTAACCGCTTCATTTAAAAAAAAAAAAATATATATATATATATATATATATAAAAACAGTCACATTCTCCAAGATGGATTTTATAACTAAATAGAACCAAAACGATGCTATTTAAAATGTGACATTTAACGGGGGAAGTGTTGAGCCATGAGTTCTGTTAAATGAAAGTAACAGGCAGCTGAAACAGAACACAGTACCCTTTCTCTGGTAATGTGGCAGTTCAGTTTCACCTCAACAGACTGATATTGCCCTGTTATCTTCTCATTCTGTATTACAGTGGCATTTAGTCAGACTCTTAAAATAACACTGGGCATATTGTTGATTTTGATAACTGACTTCTGACTCCTTCCAACAGTGCGAGGATCAAAACCAGGCAAAAATGTCCAACTTCAAGAGAATGAAATTAGAGGACTTTGCTTGAAATCCAGAGAAATCTTTCTCAGTCAGCCTATTTTACTAGAACTTGAAGCTCCACTGAAAATATGCGGTGAGTACTGTGACTTTTGTTTTGATGCTTGGGGAGCGGGGACCGAAATAATCCAAACCCAAAAAGTAATTGGTCAGCTTTCACCGAGTCTCTTGGGGAAGGGATTCACATGAAGTTCTGGAAAGGAGTTTTTGTATCAATTAGATAATGTTGGGCCCAGTCATGGCTGAACAAGGGGAAACAAAGGAGCACTACAGTAGTTTATTGTAGCTGCTATTCGGAGTTGAACAGTGGTTTGACAATATTTTAAAATCCTGCTGGGAACTTAAATTTTTATGTTCTTTCTCGGAATTACTTTATAGTGTGATTTCACTGTACTTGTACACAGTGGTGCTCGCTTTGCACACATATACATGTTCTAGCTATGCTAAGAGAATTAAAAATGTCGAAATAAAAGCATCCATAAAGGCACTTTATAGAAAGCTTCCAGCAAACTGTATTTTATCCTACTCTTACCACTGGGGATTTACATCGAATTGAAGTACCTTGTTCAATATTTATAACATTGGTAGTCTAAAACCATGATTTACTGTTCTGCTTGTTAGAAACAAAACCATGATTTAAACCAAAGGCAGAAATACCAGTTTCATTTTCAGTACAACTTCACTGCTAGAATGTGAATTACTGAGTGTTTCAGGAAAATACCACAGATGGTACAAAGGAAACCAAATTCTCCAAGTGGTCAGTTTTCCATCAGTATTACTAATGCTCAGTGGAAATACCGAAAATGAGGTAAAGGTTCCTGATCTCACAGCCACTAGTCAAGTAAAAGATTTAACTGGATGTCAGAATTTCATTTAAACAGTCAGGGTTGGTTTCTTGGAATCTTGGTTTTGTTTTACACACAATATTTTTAAGTAGCTACTCACTTTGTCTTAGTGCAGTTAGGCATTGCATTACATAGATGTCAAATGTTGGAATGCAGTAATTTTATATGCACGAAGATAAACTTTAATTTTTAAATATGTTATAGGCCATATCTAATTGCAAGCTTTTTCTGTTTGTGAATTACCGTTCATTCATTCTTTCTCTAGAATCAATGAAAGCATGTAGCAAAGGGTCACTTAGGTGTCATTTCTGTATACTCTTCACAGGTGACATTCATGGACAGTACTACGACTTGCTTCGACTCTTTGAATATGGAGGTTTTCCACCAGAAAGCAACTACCTGTTCCTTGGTGATTATGTCGACAGAGGAAAACAATCTTTAGAAACAATTTGTCTTCTATTGGCCTACAAAATTAAATACCCAGAGAATTTTTTCCTCCTCAGAGGGAACCACGAATGTGCCAGCATCAATAGAATTTATGGGTTTTACGATGAATGTAAGTGATACTGACGTGTGCATCTTTGGCTTGGGAAAGCAGGGTAGGATGTGCCAGTGTTGCAGTATCAGCTGATTCTTTCCTAATTGCAATTCCCTTTGCACACTTCAGGGGGGCCCAGGGCCTGTTTTAGGAAGGGAAATGTGTACTTGCCCTGATACTGTTGGAGGCCAATCCTCACAGTACAAAGCAGCATGCAAGTAGGCAGTTTTATTTATTGGCTGTTAAGTTAACAAATAGTTCTCACTGGTACATATTGTTAAAGTTCTTAAAGTCACCTAGTGAGGGATGAGAGAATTTTACTTGATGTGTTCTACAAAAGTTCACCTCCATTTCTTTCACCTGAGGGATGATGATGTATATTTTTGTTAGAACTTAGCTTGGAGAATGGACTGGTCTTCACTGTGATTATGTTACAGTGCTTGCAATCTACTTATATAAATACTTGTAACTTTGTAATGTTTTAGAAAAAAAAAAAACTTCAGCCTTCTCTGGATGCAGTCCCGCTGTATTGTGTGCTGTTGCTTTGGCCAAAATCAATATTTCCTTTAATAAATGGGGCAAAGTGAGTGTGATGCGTACTTGGATTGAGCACCAGATACTTGCTCTTTCATTAGGTGGCTTCAGCTCTAAAACTTGTTACTTGAACCACTTCATCAGCCTTTCAATAAGGAAATACGCTCTTTTTTTTGGGCATCATGAGCACTCCTCCTCCTTTGAACAAAGGCAACGTCGCTGTGCAGTTAATGTGCCAGCTCTGTCGCTGCAGAGTGTGTTAGGGCCTGTTGTGATGGAGACTATACATAGACCTTTCCTTAAGATAACAAGTAGTTTTCCTGTAAAGTAGAAGCGTATGTTCATATTTCAAGGGATGTGACTTAATAAATCCAGATAAAACTGTTAAATTAATTGTGCACTGAAGCATTCTCGTGACTTCTGTGGTGGAACATACTTGGCTTATGGCTTACAAGATGTACTCGCCATGTCTTGTTCTCCTGCAATGAGGATACAAAGATGTGTGGTATTTTGGAGTTGACTCCTCAGAGATTAATCACAGGCTTAGTCATATATCACAAATATGTTCAGGGTTCATCTCTGAGAGAGTCCCTTGAAAAGCAAAGCTGCCTTGGTTTCATTTTGTAGTCCTTTTTATTTGCCTAGAGAGACTTTATGTGGTAAAGCACTAGTAGAAGTTTAAAGCAAATCTGCTTTCCAAGAATTGCTGAAGAAAGCAGCAAGTGCTAAAACTTCCTGAAATGGATCAAATTCTCCAAGGGATGATTTTCCAAAGCACAGTTCGGCCTGAAGAGTCTGGCTGCCGGCAGTGGAATGTCATTCTGTTGAACAGGCTTGTGCGATCTTCCGAGCACTCTGCCATGCTGAAAGAGACCTTTGCAACTTTCTTACAAGCAATAAAATGTCAGTGGATATCAGTGAAGATAAACTGTGTAGAGACTTTAATGCTAACTTTTTGCAAGCCTTAGTAACTTAAGGCAGCCATGGTATGTTGGTTGTGGTTGTGTTGGAAAAGCATATTGACTGTTTTTCCTCCAAAATGTCTTCTAGGTAAGAGAAGATACAATATTAAGCTGTGGAAAACCTTCACAGACTGTTTTAACTGTTTACCAATTGCAGCTATTGTGGATGAGAAAATATTCTGCTGTCATGGGGGTAAGTAACAGTTCCTTAGTTAACATTCGAGAAACTCTTATACTGTAATATCATTCATAGCCATCTCATGTTTATGTTGCTGAGGCTTCAAAACTTCAGGGATTTTTCTCTGCTTTGGTTCAGGTATGAGGTAAGGCTGAGCTTGGTTAGTGTCAGTTTCGTGAATCATTGAGCCATTAGTTTTGTAGGTTCAGACGCAATTATCTGCTTTTCCTTTTCTACCAAAAAGCATATTTAATAGCGTCTCCTTTTGCGTACAAAATCCTTGTAGGTCTTTTTAGGCTTCTATTACTATGAGTTTTATGTACATTCTGAGAACATATTTGCATAGAATGGTTTGCGTTGGAGGGCACCTTTAAAGATGGCTGAGCAGATTCCCCCAACCATGGACAGGGACATCTTTCACATCTGTCCAACCCGATGGGTTTGGATTTCCATTTATAGAAATCAGCTCCGTTATGCTGTGTGATACCTGCTTCATGCAGCTTTTCAAAGTAATAAAATACATATTACACCTTAAATGTTTCATCGCTTGGAAGTAATTGAAGTTGCCCTGGAAGGCATATCAGTGAAAAATGGTACAAGGTCTGTTTGATATTGTACTTCATCTTACTAGGGCCTGGTCATTTAAATAAACATACCCTGTAATTTCTAGTATTAATGCGTCTTTTACTTAACAGCTCTTTTAACAGACACTGGCAAAATATTACAGTGAGATTATTGTGATCCTGTAAAATATGAAAATGGCTTTGCTTATCTTGTTCCCAGTAAATCTTCTAGAAAGTGACTCGTCTTCTGTTACAAAAGCTTTAAAACAAATGCTGGATTGAAAAAAAGCCAGTTAACATTGCCATTGAACTACATAAAATTGCAATGGTGAATCAGTTTGAATAAAAGTTATTTTTGTCTTGCATTAACACCTCAGTCTTACGAAGTTGCACTGAAGTGTGGACTGCATGTGTCTTAACTCGAAACAGGCTTGTCACCAGACCTTCAGTCGATGGAGCAGATCAGGAGAATTATGCGCCCCACTGATGTACCAGATCAAGGGCTCCTTTGTGATCTCCTCTGGTCTGACCCTGACAAGGATGTCCTAGGATGGGGTGAAAACGACAGAGGAGTGTCCTTCACATTTGGTGCTGAAGTCGTTGCTAAGTTTCTCCACAAACATGATTTGGATCTCATATGTCGAGCTCATCAGGTATCTTAATTTTGTACATTAAGCGATAGAATAATTTAGGTTCAGAGGGACCTGAGGTGGTCATCTGGTCCAACCTTACATGTACTCAACACAGGACAAACCAGCATAAGCCTGAGTTGCTGAGGATCTTGTCCAGCCAAGTTTTAAATATCTGCTGTTTTTTACAGCTGCTGGCTCTCTTTAAGCTGCTTTGCATCTTGTCAGGAAGATGTCTGGTCTAATATTTCTGCTTTTTTCTCTAAAGGTTGTTGAAGATGGATATGAGTTTTTTGCAAAAAGGCAATTGGTAACTCTCTTTTCTGCCCCAAATTACTGTGGGGAATTTGATAATGCGGGTGCCATGATGAGTGTGGATGAAACTCTAATGTGCTCTTTTCAGGTATGGTATCTGAAGATTTTACCTTCTTGTTTGTGTAGTTACACTTTACATTTGCTCTATTTCACGTTGATACTTTACTTTTCAAGAACCATAATGCTTTTTTCAAATAGGTCTTTACAGATATCACATGTAGACAGGTCTGTGTTTGCACTCATGCCTTCAAAAATGTGATAAGCCCTTGCCTGTGTGAACAGATGAACTGTTTTACCCTGGAATTAAATCGTCTGAGCACGGTTATCAGCTGTTAGCCTGTGTCCATTGGCACGGCCTCGCAGATCAGCTGCTCTAAGCCCTGGTGGAGCTCTGAGGAGAAAACAGATTTATTTCTTGGCATGTTTATGACTAGTCCAGATGAGCTGCATAGCGCTTTACTAGTGAATTAATTGATGATAAGAAAGCGAAAACTTTTTGCTAAATGGCTTGAACTATCTTTTCAGATTTTGAAACCTGCAGAGAAAAAGAAACCCAATTCCAGCAGACCTGTCACGCCTCCCAGGGGTATGATCACAAAACAAGCGAAGAAATAGTCACTTTGGCGCTGCCTTGTTGGGACTTGTATCATAGTATATAACCTCCATTTTTAAAACTGTAATGTGTACTGTTCAGCTTGCTCAAAATAGATAACGTGTTTTGTGATTTTCCTTTTGATTTGATGAATGGCATTTGCTGGTTGTAACAGCGAATGAAAGACTTTTCTCCCTCCCAGGAAGAGCTGGAAGTTTTCCTTTCGTTGGTGTTACAGCTGTACACTCCACAGCATCTTCTCCTGTCATGATGGGTAATTGTACAACTGACTTTCAGAATCTGTACAATGAGTAGTGTAAATGCTTGTTTTCTTCTATAGGATCTGAAGAGGGCACTAGTGTGCTGCGAGAGTAGAGATTTGTTACTGTCGGAAATTACATACTGTTTATACAAACCACTGTGAACTTTTTTACGTTGAAATTTGTTTTAAAGGGATTGCTTTTCTTTTAGTTAGTTTTATTGCTGTCAACATTAGAAATAACCTTCAACCTTGCATCACTGGTATGATGTATATTTAATTCAGACACACATCCCTCTCTGAATACTGAAAATGACGATTAAAAGCCATTATTTTAAGTGTTTGTGTCTCTTTCCTGAAGCCAAAGTTCGCTTAGAAAACTGTTTGTACACGACCCACCACACTGGTTTGGCAGGGCTTTCCATTCCCGCCCTCCTCTCGGAGATAAAAGGAAGTCCGGACTTGAAATAGCAAGTAGAAACGCTGTGCTGTTAATTCTACTCGTGGTAAAAGTAAACACGTTTTTGTACAGTTTCCATATGTTCGCTCAAGGGGATGGTTTTACAGTGACGTCAGAAAGCTGCAAGTGACGGAAATGGTTCTAGATCGGCCTGAATGGTTTTGTGCGTTTTAGCCTAGAGACTTTGTTTCACAAAGAAACCTAGAAAATAGCTTGATAAGCCAACCAGAGGCATTGATCTTGATCACCAGTTTATATAAATCTCTCACAGAATCTTGTTTTTTAAAAACTGTTAATCTTTTTTGAACAGATAACAGTGTACAATACCATGTAGTGAAAATCACTTATTAAATGAAGAAATTGTTAAATCTTCTCGGTGTCGATTTATCACAACATATACACTACCGCTATCAGAGGACCTGACTTAGAGAAATAAATTGTTCTGGAAACCCACAAATTCTTGGTTTGGATTTGTCTGAGCTACAAGCACGAGAGGAAGGTTTTTAAACAGGAGTGTTGGGTTTAGGTCCAGTTCTGGAGCTTTAATGCACAATGGGGAGGGCGCAGGCCCGGAGCTCCCGCAGCACTTCAGGCACGTCCCTTCTTGGGACTGTTGACCTAAAGGGGTTGTAGCTGAGGACAAGACCAATTTCTTCTGGTTCTTAATTAAAGAACTGCAAATTCTTGGTGAGGAAGGGAAGTTCAGTAAACTTGCCCACTAGCAATGTTTGGTGCACCGGAGTTGCGGTGGTGGCCAAGGGGTGACAGCAGCTTTGGGCAGGTGGCACCGTTGATCTGTTCCTTTATGTGCCCTGTGGAAAAAACTCTGAGATTTGAGTCAAATGAAGTGGCAATTTTTAGAGTCAAATGAGGTGGCTCGTTCAGCCTGTTCTAAAACTGCTGCAGTGATGAACTTTGGGGGCTTGGTGGAGTGTGGTTCTGAAGAAGTGCCTGGCTCAGAGAAACCACCAGCTGTCCTGCTTGACTGAGTTTCCCTTCACTTCTGGAGTCAGCTGAATTTTTTTGACAATAATGTAACATCTCAGCAGTGCCCAGCCATTGATTTTGATTTTTGATGTATTTCTCTGCCAAATCAAAGAGCCTTTTTCCTATTCTGAAGCCTTTTTTTTTTCTTTTGCCTCCCTCTAAAGCTAATTAACCAAACCACCTCTTGGTAACTCTTGATGAGCTCATTAGATAAGTGTTAGCGATTGCCTGCTGAAGGCTTTCTCACAAACCTACTTTCACCACATCTGTGGTTTTCTTTATAGCTCTATAATTTTTCTCCCTCCTTGTAAAATAGTCACCCGCATGTCTTTTATTGATCTGGCAAATAATAGAGCGCATATGGAACCAGTTTTTATTTGACTGGTGTCTCAAGGAATGCATTGACCCATCTCTGTAACCATTAGCTCTGCGTGTCACCGTGTCACACCATTTTCCTCTGTGACTTGTATTTTTTTCCTCTCCTCAAATGCAGTTTCAGCGACACACGCGCCTATTCTGGGCTGCGCTTTCTGCTTGGCTGCGTTCCCCGGGCTGCTTCGCGTCCCGCGGGCTCCCTAGCTGCTGGGGGGAAGGAAGCGGAGGTGGAAAGATTCCTGCTCCACCGCAGAGGCAGGAAGGAAAGATGAGCTGCTGGTCTCGCTATGGGTTGTGACCAAAAGCTTGGATGTGAACCTCATGAGGTTCGACAAGTGCGAGGTCCTGCCCCTGGGTCAGGGCAACCCCCGGTATCAATCCAGGTGGGGATGGAGAGCGGCCCTGCGGAGGAGGATTTGGGGGTGTTGGTTGATGGGAAGCTCAACACAACCAAGCAATGTGCGCTCGCAGCCCAGAAATCCAACCGTGTCCTGGGCTGCGTCACCAGGAGCGTGACCAGCAGCTCTGCCCCGCTCTGGTGAGACCCCCTGCGGTGCTGGTCCAGCTCTGGGTCCTCAGCACAGGACACACGTGGACCTGCTGGAGAGGGGCAGAGGTGCCCCAGAAATGATCCAAGGCTGGAACAGCTCTGCTGTGGGACAGGCTGAGAGAGCTGGGGTGTTCAGCTGGAGAAGAGAAGGCTCTGGGGACACTTTATTGCGGCCTCCAGCACCTGAAGAAGACCTACAGGAAAGCTGAAGAGGGATGTTTTACAAGGGCACGAAATGACAGGACAAGGGATGATGGCTTTAAACTGAAAAAGGGGAGATTTAGGTCAGATATGAGTAAGAAATTAGCTTGTGAAAAAGTTACTGTGTAGAAACTGGGAGTTTAACCCACTGGCAGCCGGGGAAGAGGTTGAGGTGAGGCCCTGGCGAGAGGCAGCTGAGCCTCCCCTGCTCCAGCCCTGTAACGCTGGATTCACCCTGAAATCACGAGCTGGGCACCAGCCTGGTCCTCACCAAGTGCTTCGTGGTGCCTTGCAGCCATGGTCAACGTGCAGCCCCTCAGAGCTCTGGGGGCACACACTGGTTATTGGGACTTTATCTAAGTTCTGGCAATGCGGCTTCACGTTTGTGATCACCCTGGTAGCTCCACTCAGCAGCTGTGCACGGGGCCAGCGAGCCCATGGAGCATGAAGATAACGCAGCTCACGGGGAGCAAAAACTGGCTGTTTTCTCCTTAAAACCTGCACTTCTTACTGAAAAGGGGATCAGGCCTGCTGAGCTCTCAGGAGATCTGCCACCTGCATTTCCAGTCCTGAGCTGGTGCCTTCCACCTTCAGCTGATTGTGTTGGTGTTTACTGGAGTCAGCTGAGACCAAAATGCCTCAATTATCTGGAAACTCCCAAGATAAAGCTCCTCCCTGGTGCTGCTGCAGGACTGCACCTTCATCCTGTGCTGATCTCTGCAAGTAGGTGTTTTGGGGTGATGGTGGAGGGATGAGGGTTTGGAGCTCTGGGAGGGCGTTGCCTGTGCTGAGTCCCCATCACCTCGGAGAGGAGGATAGGGACGGGCCTGTGCGCTTTGGGATGAAGTGATAGAAAACTTCCAGGTTTCAGGAAAAGTTTTAGGCAGTCTCCAGGAGAAAACCCTTTCCAAGAAACATATTTAGGCTTTAGAAGTGTAAAAACTGAGATACATCTCTTAATTAGGGAAGAATTTAAAATGTTTCAGGTTTGTCTTAGAGATGTGTCTTCGATCCTTTCTGCAGCGAGTTTGCCCAGGGCACTTCCAAAACCAGCCTGCGTTTGAAAAGCGAAGGGAACCCTCAAGAAGAGGCTGCCTGAGAAAGCTTGAGCCTATAAATGGAGGCAGGTTAATCCAGGCCTAATTTCTAGGGTTTACACTTTTGTAATCCTTTTGATCCCTGGACCTCCACCTACTTTGTGGGACTAATCTGTGCCCCTGCTCAGCAGCTGAGCTCTGATCTCAGCAGTGGCTCATGATTTCATTTCGTGCCTATCCTGGATGTCAGCTCGGTTTACCCAGCGAGCTGAGGGGAATGATTTTTAAAAGTCTTAAAAAAAAAGAAAAAAAAAGTTTAAACTCCATCCGGCGTGTCCTGTTCCGGCAGCTCCCGCTCGGGGACGTGTCGCTGCGAGCCTGGGCTGAAAAAGCTAGGAAAACGGCGAATGTCGGAGCGTGGACCCCGGCCCGGGGGCTCCGGGACCCGCTCGGCGCCTTTGCGGGTGCNGGGCGCAGCCGGGACGCGCACGGTACCGAGAACCGGGGGGAGCGGGACCGAGCGGGCGGGGGTGGCCGGGGCGCTCCCGGGGTTTGGATCGGTGAGTGTCACCCTGGGGCGGGGGATTTGCAGCGCCCCCCCCCCAACACCCGGGGCCGCCACGTCCTTCCCCGCGGGGGTCGGGCCGGGGGCTCCGTCCCGCTCCGGGAGTGCGGAGCCGACACGGTCGCTCCGGCCGGCGGTGCGGACGGGGTGGGTTGGGGAGCCCCAAGCGCAGCCCTGGCCGCTCCGTCCGCCGGTGACGGCTCCAGGCCCCGCGGCCCGGGCGAGCGCAGGGGCTGTTCCGTAACGGGCCGGGGGCTCCACGGCCGGGGCAGCTCCCCGGGGGGCTCCACTCAGCGCCCGGCGGCTGTAACGAGGCTGCTGCCGCTGTGACAGCAGCGCGGGGCCATCTGTGTCCCCTACAGCGGGTGACAAAGTGGCCCGGAGCCCACGTGGCCTCCAGCAGCCACCGCTGCTGTGAGTGGATCCCACTGGGACCCCCAGAAATCCCCGTTTGCAGGGAGCGGAGGGAGAGCAGCCGGGGGCCACGGGCAGACCCACGGCAGCTCCAGTGGGCCAAGAGCGGCTTGTGCTGAGCCCCTGGTCGGCGATGGCCAAGGACGGGTGAGCCCTGCCGGGGATGGGGACATGGTTGTCTGCTGGCAGCAGTAGCGGTTTTGGGGCGGGTTTGTGGGCCAGGCAGTCTCGCCAGGTTGCCCAAAGAGGAAGGATGAGCTGGTGGGGCTGCGATGGGAACACGAGAGCGGGCGCAGACGGAGCCTCTCCCTGCAGCCGTTCTCAGCACTGAGCTGCAGCTGGGATCATCTGCAGGTTTGGGCTTGGTCCTCACTGGGTGCCCGCAGGGACACTGAAGCCAGGAGGGTGAGGTCAGCTCTGGGGGTGCGGGAGAGGAGGTGGGGGAGCCGTGTGCCGGGACAGCGTCGTGCACCGGCCACGGTGAAACGTGGGAGGTCACCTGTTTGTTTTGCCTGTGGAGGCTGAAAACATAGGGGTCTCGGGTGTTAGTGAAGGGAAATTACGTTGTTGTTCGGCTTGGCGGTGTGGCTGGAGGGTGATGATGCCCGGTTAGCCCGGGGGCAGCTGGGCTGCAGCTGCGGCCACCTGAAGGGATGGGGGCAGCTCTGAGGGTGTAGCGGGAGGTTTGGCTTGGACGCTGCTGACAGGAACCTGCCCGGGCAGGTGGGGCATGAGGGAGCAAGTGAAGGAGAGGAAATCACCTGCATCCAGCTTCTGACCGATACCCTCCATCCATCAGTGTCTAGTAGAAACACAATGGCTCTTTCCAACGGGAAATCGGCAGCTGCCTCCTCTTGCATCACGAGATGCGAGATAAGGGCTGGCATTTCTTTCTCCTGTAGTTGATGCTTTGTTTTGGGATGTTTAGAAATACCTCGTGGGGAAGTTCCTCATTGTGGAGCAGCACAACGGGGTGCAAACAGCGCTGGGGAAGGTGGCGGGGGCTTCACGTCGTGCTGTGGGAGGTGATGCAAAACAAGCAGCACCACCGTTAAGCAATTTCCCGTCAGCAGGGCCCGTCCACACCATCCAGCTGCGTCTGAATGAAGCATCACGCTCTTGTCACGCTCGCTGTGGTGAAACAGGGGAGATTTGGCATCCTTGGTCAGTCCCGAGCAGGCAGTTGACTCTCTGTTCTTGTCCTTCAGGTGCTGGCCAGGTGATGCCAGCTTGATCCGGAGCTATGTCCAGGTACCTGAAGCACTTCACGGTGGTGGGGGACGACCCTGTGCAATGGAGCAACGACTATCGGAAATGGGAGGAGGAGGAGGAGGCTGGGGGGAAGCAGCCAGATTCGGAGATCAAGCTGGAGCCCACCAGGAGCCATATCTCCTTCCAGATCATGATGAAAAGGCTCTTCAGCTCCCACAGGTTTCAGGTGAGGCAGAACACACCCAGGCTGAAGGGATATGAGAGCGAGATGTGGCCAAAGGCGCCTGTGACAGCAGAGCCGATGTGGGATGGAGCTCAGGGCGGTCTGGGAGCAGCACTGAGCTCCTGAGCGCTCACGGTGCCTGCGACAGTGGCTGCTGCCTCCGAGCTGGGCCGTCCTGTCGGAAACGAGCCGCTCTGCAGCCGGCGCAGATGTTTCCTGAGCGGCGATAAGCCTCGGTGCGCGCTCAGCGCGGCTGGCGGCACGTGCTCTCCCACGGCCCCTGCTCCCCGAGATCCCCCACGTCAAATGGTGGGAAACGGCCAGGTTTGGTGGGAGCAGAGCGGTTTTGTACAGGCGAGACTTTACAAGCAAGAATAACCCACCGATCAGGGGCTGTTCGGGTCCTGGGTGGGAGCAACAGAAAGCTCCGTGAAATACAACCGGCCAAACTGGGGATGCAGGGGGTTGGAGCATGTTTAGGTGAAGGCCGCGTTGGCTCCTCTTGCCGATCTGTCCATGCTGGGAAAGGGTTATCAACAGTTCTTTTCCTCCAACAGATCCTGATTGTCTGCTTGGTCATCCTGGATGCCTTGTTGGTCCTGGGGGAATTGCTTATGGACTTGAAAATCATCCATCCGGACAAATATAATATAACCCCAAAGGTAAAATGCAGGGAAATGTCAATGCGAACCACGATTTCCCTCTTTGGTGGTTCGAAGCCCACTAGATGGGGTGACTGGGCAGGCAGGACCTGGACATTCAGCCTTGCTGAGCCAGCGGCCGCAGGCACACAGACAAGGGTCTCGCAGGGACACGTGTGACAGCCCTGCAGCGTGCGGGGCCAACCTGGCTTATGCTGGTCCGTGCAGCAGCTTCGTGTTTTCTTGGGCTGTGGCAGAGCTGCATTGCTCTCGTCACCTTTCTCCAAGCCATCTTCTCACCTCCTGGTCCGGCTTACCCGAAGCCCCTGGCTGCCCAGCCACGCTCGCTCTGGTTGTCCTTTAGAGCAGAAGGAAAGTCCCCAGCTCTTCTCCTCGTAGACTCAGACCAGACGTGCCCTGCAGCCGTGGAGCTTTTCCAGCCTGCCCTGCTCGTGTGCACACAGGGGGTTTCCTGACCCTAAACCCACTGTCTTTTCCCAGGTTTTCCACTACCTCTCCCTGTCCATTTTAACCATCTTCCTGGTTGAGGTGGGGTTCAAAGTCTTCATCTACCGCTGGGAATTCTTCCACCACAAGTTTGAAGTGCTGGACGGGATCGTCGTCGTCGTGTCCTTCATCCTCGACGTCATCCTCATCTTCCGGGAGCACGAATTTGAAGCCATCGGGCTCCTGATTCTCCTGCGGCTGTGGCGCGTGGCCAGGATTATCAACGGTGGGTGTGCGCGGCCGGTCGGGAGCTTTCTCTTGTACGTGGGCTGGATTTGCCGACCTTCCCTGAATTATCCGGGTTGGCATCTTTGTTCCCTTCTCAAAGCCATCTGCGAGACACCAGGGTCTTGCTCTCCCAGCAAGACTTTACTGACTCTGCTGTTGTAACTGTAAATAGCTGCAAAGAGATGTGAATGCAGACACTTCTGAAATGCCTGTAGCTGGGAACGCTTTCTGCCTTCTCTGGGAAAGGATTTTGAGATTTGAAAAATGTGGTAGTGGAGTTATCCCTAATTCCCACATGAAACCTCAGCCCAAGTGCTGTCCTGGGCCTACGAGTGCACTTTTGGTGAGCGCTCTGCACTTGACGCAGCTGTAAATCTTGTTAGTTGGAACAAAAGGAAAGGATGGCCGGGGCCGAATCCGTCACCTGCAGCCCCCCCTGCCATTGAGATGGGGAGAACATGTGTGATCGGTGGCACTGGCCAGGAATGGGGAAGACATGAGAGCAGCTTGTGGCTCTTTTTAGTTTGGAGCAGAAGTCAGAGAGGAACCGGATTCATGTGCAGCTGCATGAGCCACAGGAACCTCGGTTTTACAGCAGAGCAGCAGTGTTGCGTTTACAAGTAACTCTGCTTATCCTTGGGTGCTCCTGGGTTTCCGCCCAGGTTTCTCGCTGTGCTCACCCGCTTGGAGGGACAGGGGGACAAAGAAAAGCTGCCCCAAGCTTGGGGTGCTGCGTGTCTAAACCCAGGCACGGTTCACTGCCTTCAGTCGATCGATAGGGACCGGGTTACGGGCAGGTGGGGACTGTCTGATGTTACCAATGCAAATAAGCAGCGTCGCTGCTTTGTCTGCAGAGCAGTGAACCCCAAACCCCAAACCTGCTGCCTGTAGCACTAGAAACACGGGCACGCGTGGGTGCCTGCGCTCGCGGTTCTTTCTGCAGCCGGCGGAGAGCTCTGTCGGGTAGGAAGAACGCGATGTTCTTGCTGCTCCTACCAAGCTTTTTTTTTCTTTTTTTCCCCTCGGAAAAGGGTGGGAAGAAAATGCCTTTACTGTGGGGGCTGAGTTCACATGTAATAACCTCAGAATGTTTCAGTGCAGAAGTGACACCTCCACCGTAATGAGAAACGGTGTGTGAGGTGAAGCCAAAACCGTCAGGAGCCGCTGATGTGCCTGATGTGCCACCTGTGCCATGGGCAGGAGCCACCAGCCCTGGGGCAGGGACAGGAGCCTGGTGCCCCAGGCTGTGCCCTCGCAGCAAAGCTCCCAACTACACAAAACTGGCTAAAACGCAACAAAGCTGCCAGTTACATCCCCCCAGGCTCTGCCAAGGGACAATTCAAATTCAGCACTTGAGTGACAGTTTGATTAATTCAGCTCCGAGGCCAGACTGCACTTCCCAGCAGTGTTGGTATCTGAATCCTGGGGCAGGGGGGGCTGATTTAAAACCTCCTCATTAAGAAAAGCACTTGGGAAGGGTGGTTTGAAGAGGACAGAAGCAGAGCTGGAGAGGAACACGTTTAACTCCTTGAGTACAGGCCCTGTGTACTGTCAGCCTCCTGCTAGTGGCTGTTTTACATTGTAAAACGAATCCGCTGTGAATTGTTTCACAGGAATAATTCTGTCGGTAAAGACCCGCTCTGAACAACAAGTGTCCAAGCTAAAGCAAGCAAACCTGAAACTTGCAACAAAGGTTGAACAACTGGAACAGAGCTGTATAGAGAAGGTAAGAAAACACTTTAAAGATTTACCCGTGGGCTGCTCCCCCGGACAATCTGGCCTGGGCTCCTTTTGCAAGATTTGCCACTGTCAGCTCTGTTTCCTCACCAGAAAGTGGGGGGGTGAAGAACCACAGCCCTGCCCGTGCTTCCCTCGGCCGCCTCTCTTGCGAAGGAACGACGGCCACCTCTGTCCTACTTACTTTAGCCAGGTTGTGCTGTTTTACTGCAGCATGAGATACCTTAAAATATTTTCCCAGGTTCCCACAGATCTTCCTGCTGCTGTAACGTAAGAGCTATATTAATGATTTGACTTTGTCTCCCACAGGAACAAGAAATTGAGAGGCTTAACAAGATACTAAAACAGCACGGGCTCATCAGCGAGCAAAAGTAGGAGGCCAGTTTTCGAGGTGGGGACGTCTGCCCTGGAGAGAGCAGTGTAGCAATCTACCAGTTTGACCTGAAAGGTTTTCCTGTCTCTTTGCTTTCTCTTGTATAGCGTTGTCTATAAACGTTTTTCTATTCGACCACACTTAGATTACATCTTGGGATTGCAAAAAAAAATGTTGCTGGAAAATTAATCATGCGTACTCCCAGTAAACATTGATTTCATAAGACGTTTCTTGTACAGTTGTACAGTCAAAACCGCAAAATAATTTAATAAAGACACATCTTTACAAGCTGTACATCCACAACAGTACCAGACTTAAAATAACTGAATTTTTTCTGTGATAATGTACTGCAAGTTTCTACAAGATGTTGCAAACAAAGAACAAACGATAAGAATTGAGGCTTGAAAAGGTCACTTCTCCCCAAGCTGACCGTTCACCATGAGTACTACTCTTTGCCAACCATTCTTTTCACATTGTTGTTAGTTTCCTCATTTCTGTTGCTGCTTGTGCCACTTTGTTATTTATAAAACGTTCATTTCAAAAATACCAACATACCACTCCTTTAGCTGACAATCAAATCGGGACCAAACCAGAGGCAAACATGTGCCATTTTACGTCAGACAATGCCTTGTTCTCAGCAGCAGATCGGAGTTCTGATACCGTGTTCTCTCATCTCTCCTTCCAGTTCAAGTGTTCGTTTGTGGCCTCCTGGGCTCCAAAGTTCTTCCTGCTTCCACAGCTCATAAATCAACACATTAAAAGAATTAGAATATGTAAGAACAGATGTAGGTGAGTGGACTGCTGGGAACAGTTAGACTCCAGAAAAGCCATTAGAAAGCGTATTCTAAAAGACCAGGCTGCTGTTTGAACACAACGTGAACTTTTTCAGGTACTAGAAGGTCCCTGGGGTGAGACTATTTCATAGTTGAAGTGTCAGATCCAGTGAGTGGGAATTTGGAAAGGTGTTGGCTGTAGCAGGCGTCTCCAGGTGATTTCAGCTGGAAGGGTCATTGAGCTCTTCTGAAAGCATAACTTAACTGTTCGGATTTTTAAAGAAAAGTAATTAATTAGTGGTTTGGGAAAAATAGCTAGAAATATGTGGCTTATTCATCTATGAAAACAGATAAAGCAGAGGCCATCTCTAATAGCACAATTACTTCAATTAACAATTTAGCTCTGCTGCTCACAGAATGATGAAACCTACTTTGCGTTCTGTGTCCCTGTGCCCTTCCCTTCCCCTCCAGCCTCCGCGCTGCTCCGCAGGCAGCTGGACGAGCGCTGCTTCGGAGCTGGAGGCTGCACGTGTGCTGACTGGCCACTCAGCCACCATCACGTTCATCCTGCAACCTTCTTTCCTCTCAGCAAAAGTATAATTGGGAAATTTCTGCTTAATGTGGTTTGGGTTTTTTTCTGCTTTAAAGTTTCTGAGAACCCTCACTAAGGCTCACACCCTTTCTCCCTTGGTGAATCTTAACCCGGTGTGTCTACAATTTAGAAGGAACTGATGGCCCGTCACAGTGGCTGAATAAAGCTTGCTTCTTTAGGAAATGAACTAAAAATCAGAAAAAGGCAGGAATATGGCTTTTTGGCTTTGTTTTTTTTTTTTGATGCATACTTACCTTAGACAAATGGGAAGAAAAAATCAAAGGGTAACTTGACGTTAATGGTGGGCCAAGCTTTATAGCCTGGCTCTGCAGGTGAAGAAATATCAGTGAAGACAACAGAACTTGTTACAGGAATAGTCCTTTCCCTTCCTGGGCGAAGCTGCAATGAAAATACAAATGGTCATTAGCTTCAGTTTTCTCTTTGTACGACTGCTTTGCTTGGACTGGGTTATATTTTCAGCTGTTATTTGTAAAAAGTTTTTTTTTTCATATAGAGTTCCATGCTTCTTTTAATGAATGATGTATAGATCTTTATTGAAGTGTGTTTTGGCAAGCAGCCCACAGTTTTGTCTGAGTTGGAACAGAAAGGGTTGCGTGTCATACATTCCAATATGAAGTGCCACCTTTAGATAAAGAGATTAACTGGGTCACTGTTGCACAGCTGATACTGAAGCAAAACAAGCCATTCTTTTTATCTTAAATCCCGTAATTTAATTACGTACCTGCTTCAATGTGGTTGTAGTGATTGTTGCCGTAACATTCACTATTCTGGCTTGTGGATTGACTAGAGATCCATATTTAGTCCACTTCACTTCTATTTCGAGAGATATCGGTATTTGGCATGCGCTCTGAAACGGGTTATAAATTCTTTCATTGTCTGACTTGGCCAGAAGCAACCCTGTTAATTATTCACCTTATTAAAATGGCAGAATGCTCCCCGAACGCTGGCTCCGGGAGGTTACCAGAGCAGCTATGTCTTGCCTGTGCCCTGGATGTCCCTGCGGTTTCTCCATAGGTGACAAACCAACTCTGTACCTGCACTTCACCTGGACTCTGTTCTACCTGCGCAGGACTTTGGCTCTTAGTGACAACGCTGAGCTGGCTCTTTTTAGTAGAAGACTTATTTCAGTAATACCGCTGAGCAGAATTTTGAAGCCTACTATCTTAAATATTTGTAGGTATTTCTTCTTAGGGCTAGTGCTGAGCTGGCTCTTTTTAGTAGGAAGCTCACAATCTCAAATATTTTTAGGCATTTTTAAAAATTGAACTGCCAAGTTTCTGGTTACAGAAATAATTCGCTGTTGCAAAAGCACACAAGAAACCAATCTACAAGCTGTTCTTGAGGGGGTGCTGTCATTCAGCACGTGCCAAGCAGCACTGCCTGCCACCAACAGCAGTGACTGTGCGGCAGCAGGAGGAAAAGGGCTAGTTCAGATGGTGTTAAGAATAAATGTAGTGTTTGGGTCACTCAAATATACTGTTTCTATGCTTTAAAGGATTCTTGCTCTCTTACTTTAACCTGGCATAAGAGCGCCAAGCAGAAACACTGATTCTGTTACTTCACTCTTTCAACCTTGCCTCTTTTGCTTCACCCAATCTGAAAAGCAAAGCTCTAAGCTGTGGCTACAACTCATTTTGTACCTAATGTGCTGTCCTGATCCACAACCGAGGTGCCTGGATACCAGTTTGATTAAAAGTAAACTCTGTCTTCTACAGCAAGAGTGCAACTCCTCATTTGTGAATATACCAGGAGGACTTTCCTCCAGTTTGTTTCTGTGGTTTTGTATTGTTTTTTTTCCATAGGTCTGAGAAACCTAAGCTGATGCTGCAGCACAGGTACAGCTCTTGGGAGAGAGGACAGTCAGAGCGATGTGGGTGGTGGTAGTGGTGTAATTTTTACCTGTTCTGAGGTGCGGAGGTGAATTATCGGCACCCAGTCAAGCACATCCTGGGCTTGAGAATTGCCAAATGACGCCACGTATTCAGGAAAGCTTTGTCCCTTCAGTAAATCTAGGAGGGTCTGAGTCAAAGGCTGGCACTTCATAGCTGCAGTAATTCTTCCAGAGGATAAAAAAAGAAAAAAAAAGTTAAAGCAATATGTATTGCTTTGGCACAGTAATAATTCCTCCTTGCACTCATGGACTGTTCAAGCCCTCTGGCTACAGTTGCTAATGTACATAATCTTTTAAAGAGAAAAGACCATTGTTAATTAAATGACATTTCTTATAATGAAATACTCCTATAGCAGTATAAATGTCCCAGGACCTGAACAGATCCTAATGGAAAGGGTTGTGAGAAGGTTAAAAAGCTCTAAAGAAAAAAAAGTCTTCTTACCGTAACTGACAGCCGGATACCATGTTATAACCAAATAATATTGGGGTTCTGGCTCCCTGTGCTGCCAGGCAGTCCTGGTTGGATGTACTTTGCAGAATGGTAAGTTGACTATATTTGTTGGTATTCTGAATGATGCCAGATGTAACACAGAGTTAAAGCAAAATTCAATACTTGATGTATATCATGAAGAAAGAATCCTTAATCATAGCTTTAAAATATAATAGCTCAACTCGTCTTACACTGTGCAGAAGCACTAGAGTGTACAACGAAAGTCTAAATCTATCTCACTAAACAGTCCCAGGAGACTGCAGTCAGGACTGAGTCATTCGCTACTTCTAAAACACAGACAAAAAACCACACTTTTGCTAAAGAACAAATACATTTTATAGATATCCATCCGAGAAAGTGTTTGTGAAGATGGACCAGAACAAGTGCTGCAAACAAAATTTCAGCGGGGAAAGGATATCCTTGTGGCTGGAAGCCTGCTCGGAGAGGCAGCCCAACAACGTAACCAGGATTACCACTGAGGGGAACTGGCTTTGTATTTACCTGCAAT
Organism: Pampusana beccarii; assembly: GCA_013399365.1. Classification (NCBI taxonomy): domain Eukaryota; kingdom Metazoa; phylum Chordata; class Aves; order Columbiformes; family Columbidae; genus Pampusana; species Pampusana beccarii. Next base: position 148,345 of record VWYH01002951.1, on the reverse strand, counting down.
GCAGAAGTACAAAATTAGCTCTTATCCTGTACTGAAATGGTTGGAAAACACAAATATTTTACTTATTTTAGGATTATTAACTGCCTGGAACAATGATAGTAGTAAGACTGTAAGATTATAACAGTTCTCTAGCACTGAGGCAGGCTTTGCTTTCACTGGATACAGTTAGAGAGTCGTCTTCTAAATGTGAAAAACAGACTTCAGAGACCTTTATTGCCCCATTCTGGAATGCTGCCTCATTTGTGTATCCAGGGCAAGTTACATTTTACCTTGCTGCTAACAATTGTTCTGATTCAAGTTTAATAAGTTTTGTAATTAAATGTCTTTCAACAAGTCATCCGTAACATCTCCAGCAGTTACCTGAGTAAAGCTGATGTCGAAGCTCTGCTGGATTGAAAGTGCTTCTTTGGTAATTGCCCCCAAGACAAAAGAAGCAGCTGCTTCTATTATTTCTCCTGCATCTGTGTATGTAATATGATAACTCACCTGAAAATTAAACATTTTAGATATTAATTAGAACAAATAACAAAAGAGAAGGAAACTAGAAAAAAAAGAAAGGAATTTAAAGCTTTGTAAGTATCGTTTTCTTCCTTGCTGAAGAAACACCCAACTACATGGGAGAGATAGACTATATCCTCAGTTGTAATTGATAAACCTTTTCTAAGCACAAGCCCAATGTTCACCTATTTGAGATGAGATGATTTGCACTGTGTAGTCCCGTCTCTGCCACCCCGTGCCTGAAGTCATCTTCTCCCAAGCATAATGTAGATTTTAAACTCATGTTATTGTCTGTTATGCCATAAACACACAGTAATAATAGAAAAGGATTTCATCCTGTCTCTGTGTTATGTTGCATACAGTTACTATTTTGTTGCAAAACACTCTCTTTTTATCCCAAAGTCAGCGTTTCTCCTGTTACATTTGCTTTGGAGATGTCACAATATATGAAAACTGTGCAAGGCCCTTCTCACATCTTCATAATTTGTGAATCAGAAAATATTTGATGCATCCATGCTTTCCATCAAACGTGAGGAGGAAAAGAACTGTCACACCTACCCCAAGAACTATATTTATGCACAGTTCATCCAAAATCACAGGGAGCCTGAGGACATCACTCCCATTAAGTAAAGTCCGCATTCCATTCAGGGACTGGAGAACTATGGACTGGACAGTAATATTAACCTGAAAAACAAATTCACGTCATTTCTGAATATTGTGTATAATTATTTTTGGCGTTTTCTGTATTATTATATTTGTGACCCTTCCAGGTTCTTTTCCACAGAGACAGCAGGCAATAATCTTCTGAACTGCTATGTTCTGAAGTTCAATAAACAGTTCTATTTTTAAGTAAGTAGAGAGAGTTACTTAAAAAGAGTTTTATTTGAGGGAAATGCGTCAGGCTTAAATCTTTGCAGGTAGCATGTTATCTTGGAGTTGCTAAGTATCACCACTGATAGCAAATTATAGAAACTTTTTAATTTAAAGATTAAGGATAAAGTCCCTGTTCTGACAAAGTCAGTGAAAAACTCCGACTATAACTGAGTAAGACTTTTGCCCCCAGTTGTTCCAGGTAAGTTAGAAGGATACTCACCATCTGGCTTGATTTGGGCACCTAGAGGAGAATAAAAGAACAAATTCAAACAATAGCAAAGGTATATAACCTATTACAAGTAACAGTTAAATAAAGCTGTTAAGGCTTAACTGTTTTGCCTGTTTAACTCTCTACCATTACACTAACTTTTACATCATGGAAGTGATTGGATATCCACTACAGTATCCAGGCAGGGTGAAAATAACTGCTGTTCTTTGTGGCTAGTAGGCAAAGTCTTACAGTCCAAGCCTCTTCTTCCCCTGACACTAAATGGAAAATTTCTTAGTGCCTTCCATCATTTCCTATCAGGCCAAGCTTTGACCATATTCCCAATAAATATACCGTGCATGCAGTAAGTAGTAGATTAATCTAGTGTTTCAGAGACACTGAAAAAAATGCATCAGAAAGGTGACCCAAGAAAGGATCTCAGCTTGGCATGACTGTTATTGTGGCAGAAATGTCAGGCCAAGGTCATCAGTCAGGCCTGCAAAATACTCAGAGCAGCATTTTGTCAAAAGTTTTATTTTTGTGACTCCCCACTGAGTGTTTGATTCCCTGGGCTGATGTGTTTTGCCGTTTCTTTTGCTGCCAGCTCCACCTGCTGGCACTGGAAGGGTGACCACCCTGTCCCCAATACCAAGTCACTTTTCTATTGTCACACCCCATCTTCAGCTGCCTTTGGGAAGGGGCTCGGTTCCTACAGACCATCTCTAGTGTCTGTTCAGCCTTCTCCAGTTCTTGCATCTGGTCCTTCCTGAATGTCCAATGTCCTTTGGACAGAGATCTGACCTCTCCTAAGACGGGCCATTAGAACTGACAAGCAGCACATGGGTAACGTGTTATGTATGGTTCTTGTGATGAAGGATAATTTCTCTTTCAATTCAAAAACATTCAGCTGCTCGCGGCCTGTCCTGAGGCATGCTTTTTTTCTGGTTCTGCAGCCACCCAGAACTCTAATTTTGGGTGCACATGGAAACACTCAAAGCCTTTCTGAGGGAGAGTTTTCCCCACCTCTCCCACAGCAGGATGATGAAAAGGTAACACCTGTGAGCACCTCTTTGCTGATTTGCCCTCAACGATCAGAATGATCCCACCTGTGAGAATGTGAACTACTCAGCAGGTTGCCTTTATTGCTGATAGCTTTGGAATCTCTGAGGAGACTGGAAGGGTCTTTAAGCAGTGACTCACTATGGAGTACTAATTAAATTAATTTAAATAATTATGTAAATTAAATCCATTTAAATAGTGGAGACTATCCTGGTTCTCAATGACCTTCAGCAAGGAGCTACCAGGGTAAGGTATTATGTATTTTCAGTTTCAATATTCCATGTATGGTTTCTTTGTCTTTCTGAATATTTGTAAAGGGTGATTATTTATACATAAGGCATCATCCTCCAGTTCAAAAAAGGAATGAAAAAGTAAGTTTAGCTTTGAAGAATAACCACAGACTAGATTTGTTAGTAGGCTGGATACAAATACATTTGCTCTCAGTGGGGTAAAAGTTCATGTTATTTGAGGAGTAAAGGAAGGCTTTGCACCTTGCTATTAAAAATTTAGGCTTGTAAGAAAAAGAATATGTGCAGAGGATTAAACCTTACAGGTTCTTCTTTAAGTACAAATGTTTCCCAACTCTTTAAAACCCAGACTTCTTAGAAATGGGCACTCTGGTAATAGGCTGCTTGGAAAAAGCTTAGACTTGCATAAAAGCATAAAACTGCTGCCATTGCAGCAAGCGTTAGCTCAGCAGCACAAACTTGTCTCTTCAAGACCACTCTTTTTGTTGGCTAAGCAGAAAACAGTAAATGCTTCTGTTACCCAAGCTTGAAGTAAAAACGCTTCCAAAGGCTTTCTGCATAGAAGTCTGTTACATACAGAGATCTTTCTCTTTTTTCCCCAACCCACAATTTAAAAATCCAAATAAAACACCATATCCTGTATTAAATAGAAGTTACTTAATTCTGGGGACACAAAAAGATACGTCATATCAACAGTCAGCTATATGACTCTTTCAAATGATACTTACTGCTAAAATGCTGGAGTTAATATAGAACAGCATACTAACTGCTTGAATGTTGCCGCATTTTTCCACACTTACTGATCTAGTACATTTTGTAGCCTGGTTTACTAAAAACGCTGGAAAAAAGTCACAAAGTATTACTGAATGAAATTAAGGAGTGATTATGAAAAGCAGAAATATAAGAACCTCAAGTATAAGCAAAATTAAACATGATTTCTATTGCAGAGAAGGTTTTATGTGAACTATGAAGAATGATACTTTCTTAGATTCTCCAGAAATGCTATGAGTCAAAAATCTTACTGCTTAACAACAGAAGCTTAATAAAAGCTAGCAGATTTATTACTTCATTTTTGAGATCTCATAAGACTTTATTTTCTTTCACAAGAGACTTTTCCTGTGATCATCATCATGATAGTTATACCATATTTAATGGTAACAGTGGGGTTTGGAAAATGCAGATGTGTGGTTGTGGATGTGGCTGCTTTTCCCCCCTGCCACCCCTCTGCAGATTTTCAGAAAATTGTGTGAAAGGTTAAAATGTAGAGCTCAAGCCTGCACGTCTGACTTGAGTTGCATTGAGGCTGTGAAAGGAACCTTGTTATACCAAAGGGACAACTTACAAAGCTTGCCCAGTGAGGTCTTGCTTTGTGTAATACCCTCTTTCCTCATGGTGTCACCCTTGTACTATTTTATTAAGCCAATTAGGATGTTTTACTGTTGGATAAACAACCCATTAACAAGGCTCTCAGGGATTTACACATCTAACTTTGAACGTTTAATACAAATGCAATGCAACTTCCAACTTATGTCTAAAGAAACTCCCAGAGAAACAGAAGCTATTTGAAAAATATTTGTTCATGAATCTTTATCTGAATTTACACTCGTGCATGTGCCAATTTACTGACTGATTAAGCTCAGGTCAGAGCAGAACACTCTAAAGCAAATAAACTGGAATTCAAGAGACATTTCCAACCTGCAGGATTTGCATCGGAGCACCAAGAGGAGACAACAGGACTAGGAAGTCTTAGAAATGCATCCGCTGTCTGTATAGGAACACCGTACTGTGAAATAAAGCAACATATTCAAGTATGTAGGTGTGTTTTGGTCTGTGGAAAGTTTTAGAGCACTTGTATTAACTATAAATCTGCATAAAAGAAGTACTTATTTCCACTCTATCTGTCAATACTCCATACTACTATGTGCATCAGTTCTTAAGCCAATGCTAACAGCTTTATGTTTACAATAGCAAAACAGCTGCTTGTTTTTCATGATCTTAAAAATGTAGTTCACTTTTAAATAAGCTAACACAAAATACTACACTTATTTTTACATTTCTGTATTTAAAGATCAAAATCATGTTTGCTTTTTCCAGAAGAACTGATGATTTTTTTTTTAAACAAGCAGATGCAAACAATATTCCCTTGATATTTTATAGAACAGCCTCATACTAAATGAATCATATAATTATTTACCTCATATCTATACGTTTCATTTGCATCGGAAGGATTTTGAGCATCTGTGTTCATGTTCCAGCTGTTAGGCTCAGCACTGAAAGCAGCACCTCCAAACCGTTTAAGCAATAGATCAAAATTTTCAGAAGTAGGCATTTCAGGGGACCTGAAGGAGAGTGCTTGTTCATCTGTCAAAACATTTTAAAGAATGTGATAACTTTTAGGATAAAAGATACAGAATTGGTATTTAGTACGAATTTTTAGCTGGAGTTGTTAAAAATTCAGTGACACAAAAAAAACCCCTGAGTTTTACAAGTGAAAGGACTAAGGGCTGTGAACATACAGAATAACGAATTTTCTGACAGGTTTAGTTACTTTTAGTTTTAGTCTGTTTCTGGTACCTAAAGAACTTATAAAAACAACTCCACTTACAGTTTGTAGCATGAATGCAGAAAACACTGGGATTGACTTGGTCAATTAATTTAAATATCCTTTCTGGTGGATTTGCTTCAACATCAAGTGAATATGTAGCAGCTTTCTGAGTACAAAGACGGCTGTCACCTCTGCAAACAAAAATAAGAAAATCAATAATCCACTAGAAGTTAGTATTGACCATATTTTAAAGTATTGAGGCAGCACCAATTGTGCCTCCTTAGAAGGTTTATATTGTTTTTATACTGTGCTGGGTGCACCACAGGCTATGCACAGCTCAGAAGCACTTTTATTTATACAACACAAGTGGGAAGTGTGACTTCTAGGGTAATGTGATGGCATGTAGGCCAGAAAAAAAAGGTCAGTTTTGTGAATACTGGAAAAATATTCATTTTGAGGGGTACAGGGGGAAAAAGTCCTACTTGAGATGCATGTAAATGAAATGGCAGAGTGAGAAACGGGGAAGTGAAATAACCCATCCAATGCAGGAAAAGTATTTGTGGATGAGCTGTGGGTTCCTCACCAACAGCAGAACCGCAGGAGGCTGTGCAGCGAATGTGCCAGTTCATACCCTGAAGAGAACTGGTGCGTCCTACATGCCAGAAATACAAAATGATGATCTTTGGGAAACTGGTACTTAGGCGGAGTTAAAACAGTCAAGGACAGATATTGAAGAAGTGAAATGACCTTTAGAAGTTACTTTTTAAGCATGGAGTTAAACTTTTCCATGAGATGAATCATTTGTTAGCAGGATCACATCGTAAATCACCCTTTTTCCACTGTTTCAGAGACCACATAGCCTCTTACTTGTGATCAGTCAAACTCTTTCAGTAACTAACACGCAAATGTATAAAAATCTAGATGTACAAATGAGATCCCCAACACTTGCAGTAATTGAAAATCCCATGGATTTTTCATGCAAAATGAATATTTTACAAAAAGACTTTGGGGAAAGAAACGTAACTTCATTTTATGCATTTCTAGTTGACAAAGACAGAACAGTCACCTGAGAGAATTAAACTGTCACTCAGGAAGGCGTTGATTAGCCCTTTCTGATATATATAAATATCTATAAATGGGTAGCAGTAGTCATTGTGTGCAAGAACAATAAGAAACCACAGTCTGGGATGACTGCTAATTCAAAGCACCAAGAATAAACCCCTGTGTTCAGATTGGCATAATTTATACAGAAGGTGGGTTGAAGAGCTGTACTTAGTGTTCTGAGAAGTCACAGATTTATTTTTTTTTTTTTAAATTATGATTTTGAAGTGAACTTTCTTAACTCCTTTTTGAGAAGATGAAATTGGGTGAAGGTGTTTTCAGGTAAACTAAATAGCAAAGAAACAACCATTGGCATTACTTGGTTCATATGTTACATTTTACTGTTTGTAAAGTGACAGACTGGCAGTGAGGCAGCAGGTTGGGATGCTGACTTGGAAAACCAGGATCAGAACGATGCTTGCACTGCTACATTAAGCCCCAAATTGATCAAGTTTCTAGCTGATATCATAAACCAACATGGAAGAGGTTACTGATAAAATGCTGATGACCTATGGGAGCGGCCAGTTGGTTCCCTGGTATCAGCTTTCTTAATTTTCAGACACTGCATTATTTTGATTAAAGGCTAAAGGCGCATTATTATTCCCCCGGCATCAGCACCTATGCACCCACAGATGCCAGCACAAGGAAACAGGGAAAAAACAAGGAGCGCAAGTTTGGGAAATGGGAATGAGTGAATGAGAAACTGGGCTGAGAGGCCAATTTCCTATTTTAGCTGTTTGGGGCCAAAAGTTTACATGCCTGAGCAGGAACGAGTGGTGAGAGGGTCAGCAGGGGGAGAAGGGTTAGGAATTGGTAAGACAGCACAGAGCCCTTACAAATACATGCAGCAAATAAACTAGGATTTATTTCCTATAGATTTTTATCCACTTACGTGACAATAGGAACTGAACACGTAGTAAAGAGACTGAAATCGGCTGCGCTGCAGTCAGGGTCGCAGCAGCAGTTTACATCACACTGTGCCACCAACAGATCACAAACACACAGCTTGGCAACTGGAGGAGAGATTTAAATTAGAATTAGAACCTTACACGGCACAGCATGTTCCCTGACACTTTCGTTTTTCACCTCGCCCTGTTTTTGACAATGGTCAAAAGTCTATATCCAAATTCATGTACTTTATTTTTTTAAGTCCTTTTTAAAAGCCATCTTTGCTGCGACTTAGCAAATGTATTTGGAACACAATAACAAAACCAAGAGCATGCTAAAATCTGATAATGTGTTCCGTGAAATCTAAAAAAGCAACTTAATAGGAATCTTGAAGTTATGAAAATATACTCAGCCCTGCAGAGGGAAAACAATACAAACAAGGTATGCTTATCTGCTTGTTTCAGCTTATTGGGCAAAAAGAAATTTAAAAGAAACATTTTGATAGAGCAGTGAGGTGTTTCAAGTATTGAGCATGTCCCAGGGTCCAGTAATATGTTGGCATATCAGGAAAATATAACTCCAGTCGACTTCTTTGAAGTTGTTTTTTCTCTCTGTCTTTAGATACTGTGAAATACTGTAATAATATAGAAAATAACTGCTAGCAATTCTGTAAACTGTCTTGATAAAATACATTCAGCAACTTCTGAAAACATTCTTAGGTTTTCAGGTTTATAAAGAACAGATTACTCAACTGTTTTTGAGAGTTGCTGTTCTATAATAAATCTAGACTTAAGAATAGCATAGAATGAAGAAAATGACGACCAGTGCTCCATAGTTAGGACAATCAAAGGAGGTTTATTTTCATAACCAGTGTTTTTATTTCAACTTGACTGTTGCCCACTTCTGTACAGCCTCGTGGCTGTTCTCTGACCGTCTGAACAGTATCCAGGCATTTCCTGGAATCTCTGAAGTTCTGACTGCTCTGGAATCCTTAGTTCACCTCGTAAACAAGAGAAGTTTAAACACAGATTATTAGATTGTGCAGTTATGTCTCTGAGATCGCTGATTTAAGGCTCTTTTCCCTAAGGAGACATGCACTGGGGCATGTTTAATTTGGCAAGGGATCTAGGGAAGCCAAACAGATGGTAACAACTCTGGGAAATCAAATGTTAAATAAAAGAATCCCTGCCAAGTAGAAGACAGCGGGAAACACCTTCTGATAGCACAATAACTTGTGATCAATATTGCCATAGCACCACTATGTAACCACAGAGCTTGTCCCAGTCCCGGGTGGCTGCAATAGGAGCTAGAGGGGGACCAAGGGCCCAACAACGACAGGCGGCCCGAGAGATGCCGTGAGTGGGGCTTCCCTTGGCTCAGGAAGCGCGGCCGGTGTCTCGCAGCCCCCGCCCCACCGGGCACCCACCGTCCGTGACCGGGGCCGGCCCGCTGCGGGGGCGCGCCCAGGCGGCAGCGCGGGTCTCCGGTGGCTCCGCGGGGCCCTCCGCGCCGGCTACAGGCTCGGGGGCGGGCTGGGCGCTCGGCAGCAACAGGAGCAGGAGGACAAAGGCCCAGCACCTCAGTGCCGCCGCCATGGCGGCCGCCCCTAGCAACAGGGCGGTTACTAGGGAGCGCGGAGCATCACGGGAAGGGCGCGCCCGCCGCGGGGCATCACGGGAACGAGGGGGTGTGCGGCCCGGGCAGCATGGCGGGCGGTGTGGGGAGGCCGGGCCTGCGGCCGCCTTCTCCCGCCTCTTCCAGCCTCCCTCAGCCCCCCTCAGCGGAGGGAGGCTTGGGGTAAGGCTACACACCGGGCCTTCGGCTGGACGTGGCCTCCTGTGAGGCCGCTTTACTCGCCGTCGTGGTGTTCTCAGGTGTCCCCTCAGAACCCGGAGCCAGTGGCCCGGTAGTGCCAGCCCAAGGGCAACGAGAAAAGGTTTAAGGTGTAGCGACATAAGTGTAAGCCACGTGCCTGTTTTGGGCAAAAATGCTACTGGAAGGCCATAACACACACACAAAAAAGTGGGGAATGGCCACTTGTGAGCTACAGAATCCTTTGTTCAGTGTATTTTTGCAACTTTGTTGTTATAAATTTGCTTTTTTTAAACTGATCTCCAACGTGTTACCATTTTCTTTGTCCTTTTGAAAATGCCACAAGTCCTTAATAATCGGTGTGCATATTCATTAATCTTGTTAGTAATCTTACCCTATATACAGGTATTTTTTACTATTTTGGAAAAACGGAGCTAGAGAGTGACTGAGTGGTCAAGGTTCTTTGAGGTTATCTTACAAATGTTCACATCCAGGCTTCGGTTCCAAACAGAGACGATGTTTTAAAGTTGTTGAAGTTTGTGTTCTGTCTTATCTGTTCAAAAGCAACTTTACAATGTTTGTTCCTGCATCAAGCTGACAAGTACAGCGTCATACAGTGTTTCTTAATTTTTCTGACCAGGTTCATTCCTATCATCATGAAGGGAAGCTAACAAAAGCTTTAAGACCACAAGAGGGCATGTTCTCTTTTAATAAACTTGACTGCTCCCTGTGCCAGTCACAACATCTGAACAGCGCAACTTCACACTGGCACGCTGATTTAGCATGTTGGAGAATGGTCCAGCTGCCTCTGTTGAAAACTGAAACAATTCCACAGTGTATACAGCATCTTTGTCACTTCTTCGCACCGTCCTCTGCTGCACAAGAGCCAATTATTGACAAAGGTGTTGATGAGTTATGCGAGACAAACTGTTGTCTGCCTCACACAGTACAAGGCTGCCAAGGTTATGTGAGCTGGTTACAGGATGGATATCACGTGGAAGTCCTGGAATCATCCTTCCCCTTGGAAACTCCTCATTCGTCTAAGGACACAGTGACATGAAGGTGAGGATCCAGTGTACAGCATTGTATCTCAGACCTGTGTGTGGTCACATCCAATAATAGTCTCACCTGGGTCTCCCCTCTGCATTCCTTCTGTTAAAATAACTCGGAGTTACTGTATTTACCTTCTTACTTGGGGAGGAACAACTGATGTGTTTAGTCTCTTTGTTTCTTTGCTGTTTCTGATTATTTTGCTTCAGTTGGAAACATTCACACATTTCCTTTTGATCACGGCTCCTAAACAATGTTACTGGTGTTCGGGGTTTTCTTCAGGCTCGAAGAGTAGCAGTAACTTCCAGTCCACTTCCATTTTGAAAAGTGACTGTAAAAATGGCATCATAGGGCTCCTCCTTTTTCTTCTTATGAAGGCTGCACCAAGACTGGCAGCAGCCATCGAGGAGAGGGTGTGCTTGTACTTGGAGGAAGTTATGGGATCTTTAAAAAAAGAAGTGTCTTTCCTTATCCCACAGCAGAGAAAAACATTGACTTTGCCAGTTTACTCCGACTTGTGTCTTTGTAGCTATGTTCAGGCCAGATACTGGTGCATTATTCTGCAAACCCTTGTGTCTTTGGCCCTTTTTAATCAAGCAGATTGGCAGAGGTTGTAGCCATCAGCCGAGGACCCGTTTGCTCCTGACAGAGTTGGAAGTCTTGCAGCTTCAAGAGGAGGAGGCCTTAGGCAGGGAGCAGTTCTCGAAGTAAAAGCAGCTTTTGTTTTAAGGCGAGTTAAAAGGCGAGTAAAGCTCTTTACTTTTGTTACTATTAAGTGAGTGAAGTTTCCACATCCTCTTGCTTGAGGGGAAGTAAAACAGATTCTGGAGTTTTACTGTAATTGCTGTGGTGCTTGTCCTGGCTGGGAGGGACAAACCTGCAGGAAGGAAGAGCTGGAGCCCGTGGCTGCTCTCTCCTTCGCTGCCATGGGTGGGTTGGAGCTCAGACATCTCTCTGGGTGAGGCTTAGTCCCTTGAACTTCCTTGAGTAATCTGTTCCTGTTACCACGTATGGTCAGTTAACAAGGATGAAGATGTTTCTCCTGCCTAGAAGTCCTGCAGATTTTGAAACTTGGAATTTAGTTTGCAGGCTTGGAGGGAGAGTGGCGATTAATTTATTGTTTATCATCACTGGTCCTGTTCTGTCTTCTGTATCCCTTGTTCAACTGCAGTGTGATGAGATAATTAATATTTAAGCATCCCTTCTTGTTAGTTTACATGTTTCTGATGGATTTAAAATCAGTAGAGAAGACTGTTGACAATGCACAAGGGAAAATATAACTTAATACATTCTTTTTGCATCCAGAATTACTTTGCAAAGCTGATGGTGCACAGGGGACCCAACTCCTAGAGGAAAGCCAAGCCTTGCTGAAATCTGCGAGCTATTCCCCAGCACAGATTGCTCCCTGAATGCATGTGGGCAGGAGCTGGATGAATGAAGAGGTATTATTTCTTACTGCATCTACCATTGAAATAGAACAGAACCAGGCAACCATTCAATAGCAAAGTATAAAGTAATTAATATGTTTTTCTTATGACCTCTTTTTTTTTTTTTCAGAAGTAAGTTAGGGCTTTACTTGGACCCACAGTTCACCTGACCCCATTCCCAGTAACTGCTATAAAACAATAATAAGATGAACATCGCTGTTGTGTCACTTCAGTTTTCTCTTTATTAATGTTTAAGTGACTAGCTCTGAATTCCTTAACTGTAGGATGTGATAGTTCAATAAAATAATGAAGCATCTCCAGAAATACATACAAACAGAATGCAGTAAGTCCCTGCAGAAAGAAACATAAAGAAAATAAGTATCTAAATAAACAACTACCTTTGTCTTGCAGAGAAGAAAGGCAAGAAAAAAGCAGAGTGTAAGAGAAACCATTTGGATAATCCCATCACCACAAAAAAGACCCTTGTGTTAGACTTCTGAAGCAGGTTCCAGAGAGCAGACTCCACAGTGTGTAGGACAAGATCAGGACGTAAATAAATTATGCATGTTCTCCACCACAGAGATTTAAATTTATCCTATCAACATGAGTTAATTCATAATTGAAAAGGGCACTGCGATCCTCATGTGGGAGGTCCTATCAAATGAAAATTCAAGCAGTTTAAGATGCAGTAGATTGCTGTCTATTAAAAAACATGTTCAGGGATTTACTGTATTACTATTTTAATTATATTTTAAACATCAAGATTTTGATGTGCGTTTAAGCATTATAGCATGGCATTTGCAATCCAAACATTGCAGGATTAAGTCCCATCAAGTACAGTAAAACCAGGGGAAGTAGCTGATTATAAACACCAATAAAACTAATGTAGATGTCTTTTATGAAATGCTAAGACTAAGCAAAAAGCCCTATTTACATTTCAGTTTCTCTCATCCAGGCTTATTTTAATAATTCCATTAAATTAAAATTTTTAACTGTATGACTTTTACTGTAGCCCTTCCCTTTTAAAATCACTTGCAATTTAAATAATTACTGCTGTTCCTCAGCACAAAAGACACTAGAGTTTTCAGAATAGCACACCAATATCTGTCCTGAACGCAGCTACGAATACACAAATCTGAGTGAATAAACTCGCAAAGTCAACATGTGTTGCTGCAGTGGGACAATGACAGAAGTTCTGCCCATGGACACATATTCTTTTGATTAAACAGTTTATTTGCGGACTTTAAAACTAACTCAGAGCAGAATTAGTGTAATAACCATAGCGTCTCTAAATGATGATGGATGAGGTGTTGAGGTTATTTGTCAGCTGGGCATATGGTGTGTTCAGAGCATGGTTGTTCTGAACACACTCTACACAAGGCTTTTAACTGTCTCAGGTTTTGGTGTTAGAAGTTTTTAGTAATAAAAAATGCCCAAAGAACTACTAATAGTGAATTAGGTTACCTAGGGAGTCATATAATTCCTTTAAACTTTTAAAATTAGGAGAAAATCCTAAGAGGAAGCAGTTTTGTATGTGTATTACTTGATCTAAATACATATTTTCAGTTTGATGCCGTTCAAATCAATTTTACCACTGACCAAAAGTCACAGTCACTATTAAACTGCAGTAGTTTGTGTTTTATAGAGAAGCTGGATGACTTAGGTGAGGTTCTAAAGGAACTGAGGGAGACACTGATAAAATAAATCAGCTCTCCAGGCATTCAGACAGCCAGGATTTGGGATGTCCCAGTTCCCCATCCTGAGGTGCTGATCATCTAACTCTGCATCTTCTCTTGACTCTTCTAGTTGGAGAAGTTTGGTATTGTTCTTTTCACATTAGTTTTCTGTTTAATGCTGACTCTGCTGTCTGAACTTTGTCTTTTCAAGGCAAGCATTGGTTTTGCTCTATGCCAGATCACTTTTAAAATTCAAGTGGACAGGCCTTTTTAATCAGAGTCAAAACAAAGTGAAATCAGGCTGAAATAAACTCTATTCTGCTCTAGCACATTAGCCCTTAAATAAATAGCGAGAAGCCTGGGCTGTCTCTGTACAGCAGATGGCATTACAGGTAGTATTTATCATACTCCAGTCCCCAGGCTGAGATACTATGGGGGGCATTGACGTCAGCGACAAGTGAATCAGTCTTAATACAAGCTGAAAAACTGCTTGTGCCTTCAACAGTTGATTCCATTGTACAACACTTCTGCTTACCACTACCTACTGCATTTATTAGTCTGTCGGAGCGAGCCGAGCAGGAAGAGTTCACTTTGTTCTGCAGCTTAAATGAACGGCTGCGTGTGGATCTTGGACTTTGAAGTGGGAAGATTCCACCCAGCTGCAGTAACCAGGGGGATGCCCTTTGCTCCAGTTTTTGTGCCAAATTTGTGCGTTCGAGAATTTCAAACAAATATCACTTGGCAGGATATCGACTCGCAGGGTACAAGAATAACACTGAGTGAGAGAGCAGGGCATGTCCTGGGCGGGATTTACAAGAAGAGCGATCAGTGAGGATACTGAGCAGTGGGGAAAACCAATTCTGCCCTCTTTCATTAAAAATAGTTGTTGTTTGTCTCACAGGAGCCGAGTGATTGTCTGAATGAAAACCAATAGCAATTTTTTCATCTGGGTACAGCATCATCATGCAGGAGTGAAGGAGTTCAGCAAAGGCTACTAATTATTACGTAAATTATGTCATCTTCCTTGGCTGGCTGGGCAAACCTGGGTGGGTGACCGGGGCTGAAGGGAGGATGAACTGCTCCTGGTACACCTTGGCGTGGGAGCTCTTACCAAAACATGGACTCACGCTCTGCCAAGCATGTTTGTGCTCATACTGACTTTCTCAATCTGCGATTGGCAAAGCGGTACGGAGAGCGTCCCGGCCAGCTCTGGGAAATGTGTTGCGATGAGGTGTGGGGAACTCGGGTTTGCTTGGAAGTGTGGGGAGGTTGAGAAGCAACGCGCACCCAGCCGCGGTGGGACAGATCACCTGGTGCTAACCAGAACTGCCGCAGGGCACCCTGGCACTGCAGGCAGGATGGAAATCTGCGGTGTTGAAGGGTTTAGGCCAGGCTGGACTTACTCTAGAAGGGAGCTGGACAAGAAGGAGGAAGAATGAGAAAGAAGGGAGGGAAAGAATGACTCTGCGGGGGAAACTCTGCAAATATGTGCTTCCCTTTCCTGCTGGAGGTACAGGAGGGTGTGAGGCAGCAACGTTTGCTGTGGAGGGGAGCTACCTTGCCAGCACTGTTTGTCATCTCACACACCCCAACCGGCCTTGGCAGCAGCACAGCCTTATCTCCAGCGTGTTGGCAAATTCGGCTCTGCGGCAGCTTCCTAATTCACCAGGGCTGGGCTTTGTGTTCCCTGCACTTTCCTTCTCCACATTCTAACGGGCAGATTCATTTTTTAATAAGTTTGGATACAATTTCTGCTTTAGGCAGAAAATTTTCATGCTTTGCTAAGCCTTTAGCAGCCTAAAGGGGAGGAATATCATCACTGTTGAGACGCACAGCAAGTGAAATTCCTGCCATCTCTTAATGCCATTATAATGACGTGTTTGATAATGTTTCCCGTGGGTTGGGTCCGCAGAGTATGTCGCACAGCTCTTCCTTTCACTGGAGTCAGTGTGGGGTTTAGGTTTCACACCCACCTCTGCTTTATTTACACCCATCTATTTTGTTATTTACGTCTTTCAGGTTATCTAACGCAGCAGCAGCCTCTTTACGCATCTGTACACGGAGCATTAAATGAATTTGTGCACGTTGTGCAGAGCCACCTGCTAGGAACTTCCAAAGGGACAACCCATTTTTTGTAGCTACAGGCAGCACAGAAAACCGAGCTGCAAAAAGAGAAGGAACTGGGTCTTTTTGAACACAGCGGGTCTTCAAAATTTTGATGCCTCGAAGTTGTTGTTTTCAAGTTGTCCAGGGGCACACCTGAAACCTGGCTTGCTGCCTTTGTATCGCATGCTCAGCTGCAATTATGATTATTTTGGTAGGTTTTTTGTGTGGTGACTGCACGCTATGGCCTTCTCATGAGGGTTTTGTTTGACATCTCATGTCCCTTACCCAAAATGGATTAACGATTTGCACTTTCATGGATTTCCACAGAAACCACATCAAAATCACGCACCGCAGCGAGCTGGCTCTATCCCCAACTGCACCCTGCTGGGGAAAAACAGGACGAGTTGTACTTTAAATATAATTTTTTGTGCGGTATGACTCATATAACCGTCCTTAATAGCCAGAAAGTACAAACGGCCACCAAGTCCCTTCAAGTTATTCGGAGCACGCGAGACACGCGGCCCGATATGGGTGTGGAGGGCAGGTATCTGGGTTAGGTGCAGCCTCGCTCGCCCCGGTGTTGTAATTGGGATAATTACAGGTGAAAACGCAGCAAGCCAGGGAACCGCCTCGCCGGCCCCGCCAACCCCCCGTTCGGGTATCGGGGGCTCCACACGGACACCCACTCCGGCCCCTTCGAGCCGCCGCCGCGGGGGCTGCCGGGAGGCGCCCGCTGTTATTGTCCCGCAACATGCAAATGAGGCGTGGCGGGGAGCCAATGAGGGGCGGTCTCTGGCTGGTGCGCAGGCGCGCTGGCCGGGGGGCGGGGCTGACCTCTCCGACCGTCCGCCCGCTCGCTTCGCCGAGCGCAGGGGCCTCAGCACGCGCGGCGAAGATGGCGGCTGCGGCCGGCGGGGCGCGGGGGCGGCAC
>VWYH01002951.1:0-131874 GCA_013399365.1 Pampusana beccarii | reverse complement strand
CCGGGGCGGGGGGGTGAGGGGCCGGCCGACGAGCGGCAGCGGGGCCGGCCGGCGGGCAGGGGAACGCTGGCTCCCTGCGGCGGGCGCTCGCAGCTCCGGAGGCGGCTGCGCCGGTGGCTCCCCGCGTTCCTGGCTCTGGGCTGCTGGGCGCCCCACGCCATGTTCTCGGTGCTCTCCTATGGCAGGCTGGTGGCCCGGGCGGTCCTGGGCGGCCTCTCACAGACGGACTCCCGTGACTACAGCTTGGTGACAGCCAGCTGTGGCTTTGGCAAAGATTTCCGCAAGGGCATCCTCAAGAAAGGCATGTGCTACGGGGATGACGCCTGCTTCGTGGCGCGGCACCGGACGGCAGATGTCCTGGGTAAGTGCTGGCGGGGCCCTGCCCGGGCTGCTCAGGTGGCTTTGGCGTCGGTGTCACGACCTCCCCTCCTTGAGCCGCACAGGGCGAAGCGGCTCAGGCTTTGGTCGCAGACAAAGGAGCCGGTTCCGCCTGTAAATGTCAGCATGAGTTCTCATTTTTTAGTTTGGAAAGAAAGCACTCACGCTCTCTGCTGCAGCGCGACGCCTGCCTCGCTCAGCTGGCCTTTGGCATGGGGGGGTCTGGGCCCGGCCTTGGCGTTTCACCTGTAGGTGCTTGTAAGGCCAAGTGGCTCCGGAAGGCAGAGAAACAGCTTGTAGTGCATTTCACTTTGCCTTTAAAA
Source organism: Pampusana beccarii (assembly GCA_013399365.1). NCBI lineage: Eukaryota > Metazoa > Chordata > Aves > Columbiformes > Columbidae > Pampusana > Pampusana beccarii. Next base: position 131,173 of record VWYH01002951.1, on the reverse strand, counting down.
CCAAGCCCCATATGTATATGTTGCGTTTCTACATAAAGGATCGTTGGAACCAGACACTTCCTGATTGTAGCGTGTGCTGTGTCCTTGTCAAGTGAAAGGCAAAGTGACATTGAGACTGGTTTCAAATGTCAAACTTCAGTTGCAGTGTTTGTTCTATCCTGATTACACTCTCTGGTTTGGAGTCATGAAAAATGAATCTTAAGGGCTCAAATTTTAGAAGTAGTGAATAATTACAGGTAATCAATGAAATCTGCAGTTTGTGAGCAGCAGTGCTTTTGACAATGCTTGACCTTTGTCCTGGATAGCCAAGGTTGAATTTGGCTAACGGACACTCTGCAGGAGTTAGTTTTTGGCCAACTGTCAGAACTAAATTTCCACCAAAACTTTGACATAAAAAAAAACCCAACTGCTTCCACCTTGCCCTCCCCTTTTTTTTTTTTTAAATTTAATACTGGTGGGATTGCACTGCAGTGTCTCATGATGTGATGGCGCTTGGTGATTCTTCACAATTCGGTGCTGTCGTTGTAACTTGGTTGCCGTTTAGTATAGCTGAGACATTTTTTCAGGAAGCTGGAACTTGGTGCTAGGTAACAGGATTGCTGTGGAGTCTCAGGGGAGCTGTTACTCTGAGGGTGATGCTACAGCCTACGAGGAGATGCGGAAAACTGCTCAGTGCATTTGAGATACTTTTCACCTTTTCTGTTGCGCCTGTTCCAGAGAAACTTTTTTTCTAGTAGAATGAGCTGTTGGACAACGTTACATTAACATGTGACTAAGGCTGCCTGCCTTGAAAGTTCATACTGGGCCAGCACTGATAAATAACTGAGCAATCGGTATTTGCCCATAAGAAATGCAGAATCTCCCTTACTTAGAGGTGGACTCTTTGCATGGGGAAGCAGGTAGATTTAGACCCATTTGCTGATGTTTAGGGGTTTTGGCCATATTTGGTAATTACCGTATGTGGACCTACAGCTTGTCTTGTCTTCCTGCTGGAATCAGCAGAGAATTGCATTTTTAAGTTGGTCTTTGCATTAATTTTCACGACAACTTGAAAACAAACTAAATTGTAACTCCACTTAAAGATCAAATAGCAAAGGAGGCTTCAGACCAGGATGTCTTATGTACCAAGAAGAAAATAATTTAAATAGAAAAGCTGTTGTGTGGGTTTTTTGTTTCCCCTGTAAAATTGTTTTCATGTAGTTCTTCTTTGCTTTTCTAATATGCATGCTAAAAACCCAAGATCACTGTACACTCCCCAAATGGTAACACTCAGGATGAATTTTGGTGCAATCTAAGTTGATGCTTTTTCTTCATGTGGAGTTCTTAAGCTTGCAGACATAGTAGTTTTCTCCTTGTTTCTGCTACTGTGATCATCTCTCTGCTCTCCCTTTCTCAGTTAGCTCTTCTGTGCTGCTGCAAAAGAGTTTCAGCACCAGCGCTTTCCTGCCCTGAGTTCCTCTTACGCTTATCGCAAATCTGAGGTTCTATACCTGAATTTTAAAGGCCCTCATAAATTTTGTGTGGACTCAATACCAGCCTAACTCTACACCTCAACAAAACTTGCTGAGCTGACCTGCTGCTTTTCAAGCTTTGTTTTTTGGTATTAGTTTAATGAAGAGGCTCACGTGGTTTTAGCCCCGTAAGAGTGCTTTTAGAGAATAGTAAATTTCAAGTGCATCCCTTAGAGTTAGTCTGCCCTGGTAGTCATCAGTGACAAAGCCATGCCAGGTAATTAATTTGAGAATTCTTGTGTGCCAGTCTTTGCTAGAGCCAGTGTACGGGAAGCGTGCCTGTGTGGGATGGATACGGGTGTGGTGTAACAGTGAAAGAGCAACTCCCAGCCGTTTGGCAGGAGTGCTTGGGGATTCATTTTCTTAGGTCAAACAAAAGTTGACTGGGCAGTGTGTTTATAGCAAACAGAAGAATGTTAAACACTTCTTTTGTTATATGTGTACTGTATAGTCTTAAGGCTGAAGATTAACAGTGTTTTCTAGTCTGTGCTTTATCCTTTTCTAGTTAGATAACATGAATCTTCATGAGCTTTCTGTTATTTCCAACCCATAGTTAAAGGCTTGAAAAGGCCTACTATTGGTGTGCTTGAATCCTTGGAGTTTTTGTCTCTTATTTTTACTTCCATCTGGTACGTACCTGTTAAATGTGCATGTTTTCTTCCCATCCTGAGCACAGGGAGAAACAAGAAACTCAAAACCAGAGTGTTTCCTTTGGGATCACTGAGAAAAGGAAATGGCTTTACTGCTAACGTTAATCTCTAGAGCTTTATGATTCAGGCCCATATTTCCTTTTTGCTGCTGCTTTTACCATATTGTGCCTTTCTGCATGCTCACTGTCGACGTTGGTTGTCCAGAACCTCAGAATATTCAGATATCTTCTTAAGACTTGGTAGATATGGTGTTCTTGTTCCCATCTGAACGCATGCCTTTGCAACTTTTGAGGACAGGAATACTGTTTTTTGAAGTTGAAAAGCAAAACTCTTCAGAAACTGACAGCTCTGTTTTTTTTTCATAATTAGCTGAAGTGGAATTTTTAGTGCATAGGGAGCAAAACACAATTTTACAAAATTAACTTAAACACTTTATATAAGGATTTCACTTATTTAACTAAAGTAAACATTGAAGCTTGTTTATAAATTTTGACCAAGAAGATTGGGATCTGCCTTTTTTTTTTCCTTCTTCTTATTCCTGCCTTATTGGGCTCCTTGTGTCTTTGCTATTTTTTTATGGATTTTCCAAGCTGTTGTGTGACTCATTATTGAAACATTGCAGCAACCAATGCGCATCCCGTGACAGCATCACTTATACAATGTCTGTGCTGGGTAGAAGTTTGGGTGTAGCCAGTGTGACTTGACTAGTCTTCCAAACTATTTCTGTCCCCCAGCAGTAGTAGGAAAAAATTATTGGGCAGCAGGGGCCTGTTTGTCCACTGCAAAGTGAAAATTTGACTGCTGTTCTATCTGCTGCAAATCTTTTTTGTGGAGGGAGAAGGGTGGATATTGTAGGGCAGCTACTCTAAATGGAAAGGAGTTGCACTGTATTTTCAGATTAAGTTTGTCAGCAGCCTGTGTAGGAGGTATGGAAACCTCTAGAGTGGCAAAGCCCCTGGAGTATTGTTAGTCTCACTGTCATCAACAAAAGTAAACTACACACAACGTAAAAGGATTTGTAGGTGAAACGTCAAGGTTGTTCTGGCATTTCTGGAGGAGGAAGGGATTCTTGCTTTGCCTGAAGGTCATATAAGACTATGTTAAGTGGTTTATTTGGTATCATACCTATTAAAGAGATTGCTGCCTTATCACAACTTATCACACTGAAGGAGGTAAGTCATCTGCTTACTTCGGAGTAGCCTTTCACCTACTCTGTTTAGAGAACTAGGGACATCTTAGAGGGAGTAACAGTGATTTGGAAAGTATTGTATCATGTGTCTTAGTTTGTAATAGACCAAATGAAATTTTCTTTTTAATGTGATAACATAAATACTGTCATTTGTAAAGAAACTACAGATAACTGAGAAACATCCCCATTAAGAATCATATTCACTGACATTCTTGTCAGTGCAGCTAATGCAAATGTCAGCAGAGCTGTTCTGAAGGAGCATTGAATGTAACCTCTTAGAAATGCAGTGGCTTTCTTTCTCAGAATGAAACTGAAATCTGGTTATTCGTCTTTACCACAGTTTCTGGAATGGCATTGCATGCAATGTATTCTGATCAGAATTTGCAGTTGAGCACTAATTTTAATTTGAAGCGCTACTGATATTTGTGGATAGCGAACAATTTTCCATTTATACGCAGATGTTGGTGGGAATGAAAAACAGGTTCTGTCAGAAATCACAGAAGGAAATAAGCAAAGCTGAACACAATACAGTAGGTGAGGCATTAATCATACCTGTGTCGCAGGAAATGTTGCAAAAATCTCCAGCTGTTTACTTTGGTTCATCCGCGCCATTAACGTTTTGAGCCTGAGACTGTTGAGGCCTGAGACTGATGTCTGTCTGCAGTACCTCTCCCTTTTCATCATTTACGTGCCAAACACCACTACTAGTTCAGCTGCAAAAATAAATTCCAGGCTTGCTCAACACCTTGAGAGAATAAGTAATTACAACCACATAAGGAAGTTTTTACAAGAGATAAATAACAGTTCATTGTTCTCCTGTAGCTCCCAAAATCTGCTGAGCAATTTCTCAGACTTAAACAGGTAATAGATCTGTCTGGTAAAAACCTCATTTCAGGAACCATGTACTATAGCACTTAAGAATGATACAAGGAACTACTGCTTTTTCCTGGAAGCAGATGCACAATTTAATATTTTCAGTTCTTTGTTTCTCCTTCAATCTGTTCTTCAACATCATCTCTGCTTTTTATTCCTCTAATGAGGAAAAAAAACGTAGCCTTTCCAGCACGTCTGTTTAATGCAAAGGTAGTTTAAGGTGTGCTGTAACTTTTAAAATGCGTATTGTGAATAAGTAACCTTTTGTTTTGTAATGAGTTATCAGTCACACACAATCTGCCTTCAGGGATTTGTATTTAACCAGGTTCTTTCTTTGTCAAAACCTGGAGGGGGGAAGTAGCCCTGGTTTGGCTGTAGTGTCGTGATCCAGTAGTTGCTGCCAGTGAAGCTGCTGGGAGAGTTAGTGCTGGCTCTGAGCACGGGACCTGCTTTGGATGGGGAGCCTGTGCAGGTGTGTGGTTAATCTCATCGCTGATGAAACAAGAAATCTTATCAGTTTATCTCAATTTGATGTGTTGACAAACAGTAGGCGCTGCGTTTCAAACTCGTGTAGTGCAACAGATTGCACTGCGTTACCACTTTAGCCTTTCCTCTATATTTGCTGCAAAATAAATTCAGTCACAAATGTATCCTTTTGATGTTCTTTTGTCAGTGATTCCTTGCCAGTTCAGGTAAGGATGTCAGGAAATCCGAAAGGATTTACGCAGTGTCTTACAAAGTTAATTGTGGTCTCGTGCAAAAGCAATTCCTGCTGGCACACACATGCCTGCCTGGTGCTTCTGGGCATGATGATTATTCTTAGCTGATGCAACATATCATCAGTATCCATCTTTCAAGAGGTTTTTGGGACAGGGTGATATTTTGGGCTCTCACCAGGGGCAGGTTAGTTTGCCAGGTAGCCAGAACTTCCACTCATAATTCATTTATATTCAACAGGGTTTTATTACTGTCGTGTTCTTCTTTCTTTTTCCCCTGCACTTTAAGGCTGTTTAGTTTGTATTTGCTCTGAGCTAGATAGAACATCTGGATCTGACTTTTTAAAGTGTGCGCTGAAAAGCATTACGAGTCTTGGCACTGACTGTTCCCTGGGTTTCTGCAGTTAACCTTACGCGCTGGCAGTCAAAACAACTTCGCATTTGCATTTCGAATGATATTTTATCCCAGGCACTTTTAGCATTTTAAAATAAATTTTAACAGGTTTCAGCGCCAGTGTCTTCGCTCGCTCAGTGTCAGTGCTGCAGCATCACTTGCTTGTGCTTTGTCTTGAAACTTCATTACAACTGTCTCTCTCTCGGAGATCTTGATACGCTGAATCTTTAAGAAGTTGGAGCCAGTTTTTGGGCTGACACATGCAGCGAGTATTTAATCTGGCAGTAGTATTTGTGTGTTTTCCAGCAGAAGGCAATGGAGTGGAGTGTTAACTCTCAAAGGTTCTGAAAAGGCTCCGTAATATAGTTAAATACTTGAGAAGTGTTTAGTCTTTTGAAGTAATTTATTGTGAAACTTTCAGTTGCTGTCTTTACAGTGATTGTTCATCTGGCCACAGGCATTTCACTGTGTCACATGGGCATTTGTGTAATTTCTGCATAGTCTTGAACAGGGAATATCCAAAGAAATATTCTTCCTATAAAATGTTCTGATTTACTGTATAGCTTAGAAAGAGCTCAAGGATTGTGTACAGTTCAATTTTGGCAGTTCTTGTCAGCCGTACAGTTTATCTTGAATGTCCTGTGATTCCTATTCTGTAAGATGGTTGTTTTAAGTTAAATGGTGGATGCTGGAAGACAATATTGCATGTTTTATGGTGAAATCTAAGAAAATGAAAACCTGAATAATCTTTTTAACTTGTTAAAACAGTAGTTATTTTGAATATTTATAGGGTTTTTTTGGTCTCACATGAAAATATAGTATAAATGAATAGAGCTTGGCATTATTCCTTGGCGGTGATACTGCCAATAGCAGTACCTTTGAATTTTCTTTTGGTGATGGGGGAAAACATGCTATTACATAAAAATTAGTGCATTTTATGAGTTGAATTTTCAGTTCTTGCTACTTCTGGAGATTGAGATACCTCACAAATAGTTTTGCTCCTTGTTTGCTGTATATCAAATATCACAAAGTTTTCTTAAACTTTATTCTCATTTACTTTGCACCTATTTCAGTAGCAGTTTATTCAGTCTGTTTTAAAATCGCAGGTTCCTTTCTCATCAGGCTGCAAAGATACCGGTTTTATTTTAGAACTATTCTGAAGGTGGGACAGGATGGCTAAGCATCTTAGGGAATGTAAGAATCTTCTCCTGCTCATGAGTGCGATGGTCTTGTTTGCCTCTGTGCCAGTGAAGGAGAAGGAACGCACGATCCTCCTGTTCTCGTAAGGAGGGTACAAAGCAAAGTCCGATCACCTGCTTGGGAACTAGAGGGTGATTGTTTTGGAAGGCACTGGCAGAATGGACTTAAAGCCATTTATAGCTTGCAAAAAGCAGACAGGCTTAAGATGGAGTGTGAAGTGAGCTGCCATGATTACGGATTCCCTGCCTGGAGTAAGAAGTGAGCAAAGAAAATCAGGTGCCATACTCCTATTTTTGCTTTAAGAATTGAATTAGCTTTTGATAATTAACCTTATTAGGTGCTTGCTACAACGGCTTTCTTGTGCTGTGTACTAATGCTATAGTGTTTCAGTTTACATATTTCCCTAGAAGACTAATGAAAAAAATGGCTTTACTGATGGCTTGAGGGAACTCCGTAACTTCTGTTGGGCTTGTTTTGTGACCACCTTCAGAGCCAAAAGCTTTGCACAGTACTTGCCAAACATCATCTTTTCCTTGCATTAACCCTGTTGGTGAAGCGGTGCTGTATTCCGCTCGCAAAAGCACATCTCGATTGTTCGTCTTAAAGGAAAAAAAAGCCACTTGTCTGGTAACTTCATGTAAAGCAAGTATCGTCATCCCGACTGAAGTTTAGTTTCAAGTTCTAGATCTAGAACTTTTTGGTAATAATCTCTTATTCTAGACTTGTCTGTGTGGCAGCAGAAAGCAAAGGGTTGATGCAGCATTAACCCGAAGTTGTGAGACCTGTAGCACCAGAGGATTAGTTTGTTCTTGAAAAAACTAGAAAAGGCATTTCTGAGAATGCCAGGGTGGCTTTTGCGTGGGCTGCTTCCCACCGCCTGCTCTCAAGAGGCGAACACAGGGATCCACCTTCCTTTAGCATTCTTATAAGAAAGCAAAAGGACAAAGCAGGTGTCTAAAAGGTTGTGCACTATTTTTGGGAGAAATCTGATTAATGTTGATAGGCTGTTCAGAATCTGGCTATAACCTCCTGTCAGATTATGGTTCGTGCCAAGGTCGGCTCTAAACCTTCCGTCTCAGTTTCAGATGATGTCCCATGTGAAGGGCATTTGTAGATGAGGCAAACTTGGTTTTACCTCCTTGGTCAAATTTTCATGCCTTTGCTAATAGCGACGTTTTTTCCCGAGGAGGAAACAATCGGAGCTCTGAAATCGGCTCTTTGTGCTTTTATCACAAATATAGTATTTTAGCTTTACCATGTTCCAGAAACCTGTGCTTGGAGTGCTTACTCCCTTACATGCTGAGGATCAAAAAGATATTTGGAAAAATTTCCAAGTAGAAATACTTTTACCTCATAAATAATACCTTCATTTGGTATTTTACTTTTCTCATTAAAGCCAGTTGAGGAAGTTCAAAATACTTTAGCCAAATGGGCAGCGGAATATCACATCTGTTGCTTGTCTTCCTCTGCCCCCCCCCATTTTCTATGTGCGCTGTCGCTGTTTGGCTCCGTGATTGCGCAGAAGCTTCCCAAGCTTTGGCAGAATGGGTCTAATCTTCTGCTGTTGAGGTTGTTGTGAACAACCAAATGAAAATTGACTGGATCATAGTCAGTTTTCAGTCTTGCTTGGCTGAAGCTGTAAGCGACAAACTGTCCTTGCAGGGGTAGGTCCCAGCATTGGGTTGGTTTCGTGGGTTTTTGAACATTTTAAAATGGAAGTTTGTTTTCTGCAGGAATTGATATTACCAGATAGAAAGCATTGTCCTTCATATGAGCAGGTAGCTTGAGAAAAAACTCATAGTGGGGAAGAGTTTCTTTGTCTTTTTTCTCCTATTTAAAGTCTTAACCTTCATATTTAAAACTAATAAAAACTTTTAAATGGGCTAATCAAAGGTTAATGTGATTGAATCCTCCTCATTAACTGTTCTCAAATGAAACCAGCCTCCTCAGAGTTCTCAGCATTAGACTTTTATCTTCTCTTCAGCAATTCAGATTCTATTTAGAGATTTGTCTAGGAGCTGATGTCAGAAATGATCTTTTAAATACTCAGAATTTTTTTTCTTAATCAAAAATGTTTTTCATGCAGGGGCTATGTCTTACTTTTTAGTTACTGAGTATCACAAGTGATGTAAAAAATTAAAAACATTGTTTTGAAAACTATTTCTGTTAATATAAATCTTGTTTTCTGTTTTCTTCTAGGGGTAGCAGATGGCGTAGGTGGCTGGAGAGACTATGGGGTTGACCCTTCGCAGTTCTCAGGGACTCTAATGCGAACATGTGAACGTTTAGTAAAAGAAGGACGGTTTGTACCAAGTAATCCTGTTGGGATTCTCACCGCAGGTTATTGTGAGCTGCTGCAGAACAAAGTACCTTTGCTTGGTAAGAGAGCAAAAATACATAAATTGGATCTGTGTTGTATGTTACCTAGGACATATACTCAGCAGGCAGTTATGTTCTCTTAATTAACCAAAAAACGTAGAAATGTAGTTGTCTTGATAGCATATTTATTCTCTTTTGTATGTTTAAAAACTGTCTTGATTCATTCAGTAGTGCAGGGAATGTTTGTGTGTATATTTGTATCTTAAAAAAAGGCAAACAGCCTTACCGAAGGGTGGTAATTCACCGGCCCTCACAGAGAGCTTGCAAAATGCGTTCAGCAGTAGAACGCGCTGTGGCATGTGCGCTCGTTCTCTCTGTTATGTATGTGTAAATAACTGTTCTCCGTTGAAAACTCTTAATGGTTGGTTGTGGCTCTTAAGCTATGCAGGCAGAAATACTTTCTGACGATAACTGGATGCAGTTCTGCTCATTCCTTGCCTTACTGCTCCCGTTGCCTTTTATGTCCAGTGAACTTTAAACCTAAGCGGTTGACTTAAGTAGTTTATATCATACAATCGCTGGTGCCATATTACTTTTATAGTTCTTTGTGGGGGCTTCATTACAGGTTTTTTTTTTTTTGAGAGCAAACTCAAGTAGATGTTCAGCGTATTCTGTGTCAAAGTTGATTTCAGAGGGTGCATCCAGCTGCCTTGGGAATGACGAGCAGATAGAGAGGCAACATTTGCCCTCAGCTGACAACCTTGAAACCAGAATGCTTTTCTAAAGGGCATGTGACCTCTTTTGCACCAAGAAAGTGTTACCCTGTGTGATACGTATGCTTCTCACCTGACCTTAAACTTGGGTGCCAGGAGCGCTGTGTAAGCTATATTTAACTTGCCCACTGAGCTTCGGAACAGATGTTCTCGCATTATATGCCTAAAGAATAGGTTCAAACCTCAGAAGTGACCTTAAGTATCACTAAAATAGCAGTGGTTGGTAATTACATTAGGATTTTGTGCGTTTAATAGTGCCTATTTGTGTGAAGCAGATGTAGCTGTAAGTGATCTACAAAGTGGGCCACTGGTGAGAGCTCTGGCCGTGGCTTTGTAGACGGAGGCAGCTCTGCTTGGCTTGACCTTTCGAATTCTGAAAAGCGGCATATGCTGAGTCACAAGATCTGCATTCCACACATGGCCTCCTAGTTACACTCTGCTAATAGAGTTAGAATTTGAAACTAATGATCCTTAGTGTTTCTCCTTTAACTGAGAACAGTATTTTTAGAAGGAGAAATAAAACCCTGGAATTATCACAGCAATGAGCATTTAGAGTTTATTTAAAATAGAGTGAAAGGAGAGAACTTCGTTAAGGAGCATTCATTAGGCAATAACTTTGCCTTGCTGTTGTGCATTAATTCTTGACACTTAGTTCATCAGAATTGAATCTAGCAAATATTTCAAAATAAAACTGAAATGGGAGGAAACTGTGTGGTTTGTTTAAATGCAGTTCTTGTATTGCAGAACAATATTGGGTGCTGTCACATATAAAATCTGAGTTTTTCATAAGATACTGCTTTGACTTTCCATTGACTAAGAGTGGAGAAGGTTCTATATATTCACTAGAGAACAAATTAAGTGCAAGTGTATTGCAGGGAACTCCCTGTATTAGAAAGGGAAACATCTGCAATAGGTGATGCCTGGAGCCAGCTGGATTTCTGCACTACAAGCCCGATTGTAAGCTCAGCTCATTGCGAGCTTGTGGCCTGTCCAACGTGTAGCTGTGCTTGGAAACGCCTGCTGGAAGAGCGTTAGGATGGAAGATGAAGACTATTCACCAGCTGGTGACATGGGGGATTATGTTAGAGGCAGAAGAAATGCTTTAGCTGTATTTCACCCTCTTCAGAAGTGAAAGTTCTCTTGGTGGATGTGCTGCCCTATTTGCACAAATTAAGTGATTGCTGCTTGCTGCGAAGGACTTAGTCTGTGGATGGGTATCTTTGCAATACAGTTATTTTTGTGGCTTGCAACCAAGAACAGTTGGTGGCTGCTTCCCAGTGGATGAATCAAGAATTCCTCAGTGCCTTCAAGCATGGCTGCGATAGTTCTGAGTATGGTTGAGAAGTCGATACATTTCCATTCGGTCTGACTTTAGTCTGGAATAGTATTTGCTCTGAAACATGTTTTCCTTAAACTTGTGAAGTTAGTATCCTGAAGATGCGACAGGATTATTATTATTTTACACATGAAGATAGCTCTACAGAGCCATGCTGTGAAGAAAAACATGTTAGTGTTCTGACAAGAGAAATGCAGTAATACCTAATCCTTAATTGCAAGCAGTTCTTTACTGGGTGTGGTTTATTTACAGCTGATGAGTGAAACTGTGTGGAGAGCACCTAGCATTGTATAGATGCTACTAGAATTCTATTATCTCGATGATTTTGGAATTTCAGTATTTTATGGGACTTCTGTAAATCCAGCCCTATAGCAGAATGTGCTGACATATGTTGGGGTGGAAAACTGTAAATAAAGTGGAACAAAACAGGTATTTGTCAGCATAGTGTGTTTGCCAAAATCAAAGCAGGAAAAGTAAGTTCTATTAAAAAAATCATAGTTTGTCTTGCAAAAATTTCTAGCATTTTGCTGGTTTTAGTGTATGTTAATTTTGGCATTAAGTATTTCCACTTTTCCTGATTTGTAAGCTTTAATAAATATTTGAAGAATTGGACTGCGAATCAAATCGGTGAAAGAATAAAGAGTTTTTGTGAGGCTGACTCCATTTCCCCGTTCCATTTGCTCGCAGGAAGCAGTACAGCTTGCATAGTTGTTCTGGACAGAACAAGTCACCGTTTACATACAGCCAACTTGGGAGATTCTGGATTTTTGGTAGTCAGAGGAGGAGAAGTAGTACATCGATCCGACGAGCAACAGCATTACTTCAACACTCCGTTCCAACTGTCGATAGCTCCACCAGAAGCAGAAGGAGTTGTCTTAAGTGACAGGTAAGATGGGAGAGGATCTTAAATTTTTAATCTGCCTGTGTGATCAGCTCCCAGAAGGTTGCGGTTTTGCTGCTGCAGTGCTCTCTGTATAGTGCAGCATATTTAACCATGTGCCCAATCAAAGGGTCTTATACCCGCCTCCCATCTTTAGGTAATGCAAACATTTCTCACCTTGTACGTAACAAATTTTCTACGTTGTTGCACAGTTCAGATTTATCGGGCTAATGATCATTAATTAGTGATGGCGTATTCCCGTCATCTGTGGGGTGCACAAGGCGTGTTCTGGCCCGTGGAAAGACATTACGCCATAAAGCTGCTGCAGCGACGCTGCGGCTGGTCTGCGCGCTGGTCATCCTGCTTGAGCAGCTTCTCTTATCAGCACCTTTCATCCCCAGTCCCTGTCTGTGCTCTCGTGGGACTGTTTGGAGTACGCTAATTCACATGTTTTGGCAGTGAAGTAGCAAGTACTTGAAGAATAAAGCAGAGGGACATGTGACTGTAACTTGTGTTTCCAAATAGCTGTGTTTCCCGCAGCATATTGTATTTGAGCAAAACGAGAAAAAAAAAAACCAACCTGTTTGGCGGAACATCAAGCTGGGAAATGAGAGTATTAGGAAAGGACAATCTGTTCACAGAAATGAGTCGATTCAAAGGCGGACTTGTACTTGTGTTTACCCCAAAGAATGTCAGGCTGATCCATCCTCTGACTTTGTGAAGTCTCACCAGTAAAATAAAATATTGGGGAAAAAAAAAAAATCAGGTTTCAAATATGTATTAAAACACAGCTGTCAAATCAATGATTATAGACTCCTCAAGGTGATGTGCCCATTCTGAATACAAGCAGATGATAAAGGGATCTTCAAAGTGACCAGAGTATCCAGGGAGTGCAATAAGCATCTGAAGTTTCTGATACTGCCTTGAATGTTGGTTAAGTTGTTGAAACTCCTGACCATTCTCACGTGTGGTTTCATTTCTTCATCATAAGACTGCAGAGAGGAAGCCAGGGTGGAACTCTGAAATTAAAGCCTTAAATAATCTCACCTCTGTATTAGACTAAAATTAAATGATTGTTTGAAATTGCAGAACTGTAAAAAAACTTAATTGTTCTGAGATTCTGTGTCATCCGTGAGAAGACAAAAACCCAAAAGGATAATTGATAATGTCCAGTGGAAGTCAAGAAAGCAAAGTAATCTGAGTCATCACGTAATAAGGAAAGCACAAGACAAATGAGCTCCCACACTTCAGTTCTGAATCATGATTATGGCTTTCTGGCTAGTTTCTGCACTGTTCTTGACGTTAATTAGTACTCGTGTGTTGTCTAAATGCTTCTCCAGTACTTTTTTTTAATTTGTTGTCTGAGTTAAATGTTAAATTTGGCTACATATGGGAATAGGCAAGCACTCTTGACTCTATTAACCTTCCCGAAGCTACAAATCAGTTGAGCAAAGCAGCTTTCTGCTGTTCGACACAGCCAAATGGCACGGGGTGCAGCACTTTCTCCCTTTTAAAGACCCCTGAAGAATCTTAAAAAAGGAAGGGATTGACATTATGCTGCTTCTGAGAATCGAATTTTGCAGCAATATTCATGACCAAAATGGCTATTTTTCTCCTCGCGATATTGCGTAATATATTAGATGTAAGTAGACCAACTGGCTGTGGTCTCCTGGTAGCGACTTCCAGACATGTTTCATATTCCATTGCATTAGAAAGACATTTGGAATCCCTGAGTGTTTTGGCCATTCCTGTTATGAATTGTCCTTTCAAGTGTTGCTCTTTTACATATCGAAGCTGAGAAGGATGCCCTGAGCTGCCATTCTGCTTAATGGTTTCCATGGCGATACACTTGTGAAGCAGATGAGATGGCAGGATTGTTCATCTGGGAATTTTAAATGCAAATCCTTTGTGTAATAGCTGGAGAATTTACCTGTTTGCAATCACAGCTCTTCTGTTGTAGCTTCCCTGACAAGCTGTCCTGGTGCAAAAGCTCCATAGTTAGTGATTCTTTCTTTCCTTTGCAGAAAAACATGGAACAGCAGTGAATTAAAAAAAACTGTTGATGTGCTAGTTTGACATTTCTTGGTGCTTTAGTGAAAACTGGAGTCCTTGTTGTTAACAAATCTGTCATGTCCACAGCCCTGATGCTGCTGATAGCACTTCTTTTGACGTCCAACTCGGAGACATCATTTTGACTGCAACAGACGGACTGTTTGACAACATGCCTGACTACATGATCCTGCAGGAGTTAAAAAAGCTCAAGGTTGGTGTGTGTATTCTGAATCTCTCCCATCTTTTGCACTAGTTATCCCTCGTAGTTGCTACCATTACTTTTTATGCACATAACTTGGGTATTTTATATAAAAGACCCACCACAAAGTGCTGTCGTTTAGAGGCTTGTCACTTAATTCCACATGTCAGCAGTAGAAGGGGACACTGACCCCCAAGCGCCGGCTCTTGCATCCGCACCCAGGCTGCTCACACCTTGGATTTTATCTGTACTTGCAGGTTCTAGATGATATATATGAAAATACAGCGTTCTCCTATGGGTTATTTGAGGGGGTGAGCTGTATACTTGAAAACCATTTGAAGTTTCTCTCAAGACTTAGAAAACAGTAATTCTAAAGAAGTACGGGCTGTCTGAATTGTAGGTTGTGTGTGCTTGAAAGTCTTTAATGTTCGGAAAAAAAAAAAAATTCCTGGCAATTTTTCCAGGTTAGTGAACACAGATGTTCTCTTTAAATAGTAAAAATCCATTAAAATATTATAATTTGGGTGAGAGCATTTAGCTTGAGGCTATTTACTTGCAGAAAGGAAAGTATACTTAGGAGGTATCAATATGCATAACCTCCCTGAGGAAACTATTTTGATGTTACCAAATGCAAATAAGATTAACGTGTAGAATTATAATGGGCTTTTAAAAATTTTTGCCTGCTCTTATCCTGCAGCTACGTAGCTGAAAGGTGGTGTCAGAGAATGGGTCCTCGCAGAAAATATGTCCCTTGGGCAGGCGCTTGGTTTCCCTCTTTACAGTCCCCACTGTCACCGTCCCCTCGGGGCAACATTCAGGTCTGAAATTGAGGAGCGTAGAAAATGAGGATGTGGAAAATGTGATGGTACCGCGGCACAAGCTGTCGCAGAGGGTTTAGTCTGGTCAGCGAAGGTGGTGATGGCACCAAAGATGTACCGGAGTGCAAGGGCCTGGTCACCAACCTGCGGGGCTGGGCTCCTGCCCCGGCTGAGCTTCCCCTGGGCGGACACTGCAGATGGAATTCCCAGTGGAAGAAAGTTGAGCTCCACCTCTTGGCGTGTTTGGGAAAGGCGCTGAAGTTCCCCGCGAAGTTGAGCCAAAAGTTAATCATGTAAATGCCTGTTAATTCCCCAAAGTGCAAGGAAGACTCTTGAAACGATGAGGCATTTCAAAATAGTTACAAACAAAAAGAGCGGTGGTTGTTGTGTCATGTTGGCTTGAGTAAGAAAAGTCTTGGACTAAAGCAGCAGAGTTATTGAAACAGGAGAAAAAATTAAAAGGCTCTTAAAATGTAGATTATAGAAGGTTTTTGTGCTCGATAATTTTATTTCTTTTCTCATCTAACCTTCTCCCCAACTGTGCGTTTGTTGATTTGGGTAAGAGGGTCAGAGAAGTGAAACTTCCCATTCAAGGTAAAACGTAATTACGTCAACAGATCCTACTTGTGAGGGAAGGCTGGTTCTGTCAGCGTGAGCTGCTAGTGCCACGATCAAATATCCTGTTTCCTTCAGGTTTAGTCTCTTTGGGGTATTAGTCATCTAAACTTCTAAATTCTAGAAATCCTCCAAACCCAAGTCTTGTAGCTGCTGGTAGGGAGTACAGGTCTGGACTCTGGTTGTGAAGCTGTGCAGTTCTAACCCAAATTTACAAAACCTCAAAAGATCGTGACTGTTCTATTTGGAAGACAAGGTGCTGACACACATCAGCAAAACACCTACCGGTAGACTTTCTGGTAAGAATAACCTTTTTTCCTCGTTAATTTAGAACTCCAACTATGAGAGCATACAGCAGACTGCGAGAAGCATCGCTGAGCAAGCTCACGAGCTGGCGTATGATCCCACTTACATGTCGCCGTTTGCACAGTTTGCGTGTGACAATGGATTGAATGTGAGAGGTAAGAGTTTTTTTTCCCCCTCCCACTCCTGCTATCTCTGAGAGATCTTAAGCAAAGTGAAGTTCTGTCGTTCCAAACTCTGACAGGAAAACAGGGCGGTAAGAAATGCGGTTGGCAGTGGAGCGTCGATCTCACGCGCTGGGTTTGGCAAGGACCCCAGCTCCTGATGTGGGTCATTCCTGGCCCCGGCCGATCTGCCGCCTCCCGTGGGGAAGCAGCTGGAATGTGGAGAACACAGCACGCTGATTTCTTTTTTTAAAATCCTAATATGTACACTCCTGCCCCAGGAGTCTGGCCTGACACGAGTTTTCCGGACTCTTAGGGAAAACTCTACTTGACTCGTTCCTTGGATTTGGGTGGTGGGGTGTGTGTGTTGTGGTGTGGGGTTTTTTTAATTATTATTATTATTTTATTTTTAGGTCTTCTGTTATTGATGCTTTTTAGTTGAGCTGCTGCCCGCTCTTTGGTGTTTTGGTGTCGTTTTGTTTTGGTTTTTTGGTTCAAATTTCTGACCCTAGTACCGTTCGCATCCCTGTCCTGATCTCTCTGGTTCTATTTCCTATGCTCTAGAAAGATACTGACACCTGGCAGAGTTCAGAGTCCTATCAAACACCTTTCTCTTTTTTTTTCTTTTTCTTTTTTAATAAATACAGTTTTTCTAGGAGATACAGAGTCCAATGGGCTGGTGTGGCTCCTGCATAACGAGATGTGTGTTTCTCTGGGATTTGAGTGTGTTGCTCTCACTGAGGTTTGAGAAGTTACTATGAAAAATGTTAAGTAGCTTTTAGAAAGATCGGCGGTGACACAGTGCTGGAGCAGGTGCTGAAGAGGTGTTTGATTTGCAGTAGAAATTCCTGAGCAGATTCTGTTTATCAAAGCAATGTCAGGGTTTTTTGTACGTGTGTTAAATAAATACATAGTCTGCTAGAAATCAGGCTTTGCTCTACCAGCTAACGACAGTGTTCAAGGTTATTAGTCCGTCTAGTAGTTTGTGCTCTTGCTACAGGTTAAAAGGAGAGCACTTTTTGTTGTGTTAAATTTCGCTGTTACCCTCAGTTGCATTTTGGAAAGGAGGTGGAGGAAGCAGAGTTCTACACAAACCACTTTTTGGATATTTGAACTATTTTTTTAAAGAGCTTTCCATGGGGGAATGTCACAGACTATAAGATGATGACACACTGCAGTTCGACGAAATCATTTTATTTTTCTTGTATTGCAGGGGGAAAACCAGACGACATCACCGTCCTTCTTTCGATTGTAGCCGAGTACACAGACTGATCTGCCCGGAGCGTCAGGTTCTGACGTTTTTGTTGTCCCCGAGCTCCCAGCTTCACCCGTACGGTTTCCTGCTGGCAGGATTTGCTTTCGTCCTTGCGGCCGATCTCGGCAGCCAGTTCTCCAGCTTGTTGCCTGTCTTGAGACACAACTGATGTCCTTGTTGAGAACCACTCTCGTACGCCGGGCTTTGCCAGCCAGAAATAAAGAAGCTCGAGGCTCGAAGCATGTCTTTCAGAGCTTAGTCCTCGTCCTTAAAGGGGGGAGGATCAATCCCACATCGTTACTGCGTTTGAAATGTGACTTTCCGAGGAGTAGAATTGGTTTAGCGTCTTTCAAACTAGATTCAATAGGTAAAACCTCTGCAAAGGGGCATATTACTCTATTTACTAGAAACGTTCACTCTTCATTAAGGGTATGTTACAGAACACAGTTTCATAAGCATAGTCTTGTTACAGTGGTAGCTGAGGTTTCGTGTTTCTAAGCTCCGGTTTTCAGGAGGTTTATAACTGCTGTAAACATTCTGCTCTTGCCATACATGGTGTCAGTCTAGGAGCCTTTTCTAGTACGAAATTTCAAAAAACATAATTCAAGTTATATGGATGCAAATGTGTTTTGTGATTTCAGGTGCTTAACTGTGATCTTAAAAGTTCTGCAGATCATTCGTCCATAATGGGCCTGGTCTCTGGATGTTTTGGCTGTGGATAATAATTATTATTTTTTTTAAAAACAAAAATTGTAACTCAGTCTCAAAAAGCCGAGCTGGCCAAAATTGAGGTCCTTTCAGCATTTTAACCCATTTCACCAGCGCGAATGATGCGGCATAAATGCAACAGTGGGAGGTTGCACAAAGAACAGATCATCCTCGGCTCTCAATGTCTTCACTTTTGGTAGCGAATTCTGTTGTTAACGAAACATAATTTGTGTTAATAATTGTCATTCTCGCTTATGTAGAACAGAATATGCTGCACCAGTTTAAGTCCAGTCAATCCTTATCTTTCTGATTCAACCAAACACCTCTGCTTATGCTGTGGCAGCAGCAGTAAGTACGGAAATGAAACTATTAATGAATAATCAGCAAAATTTACATTTCAGTAACTCAAGTGTAGGGTTTTTGGAATGAACCTTAATGATGTTTACAGTTACCTAACAGCCACTTTGCAATATTACATTTCCTTTTGGATTACAGTAGCTCGCATTCGTTCCCCCTCTTCCAGCAAGCTTTCCTTTTTCTTTCCCGAGGTTCATACAAAAAGCTGATAGCTGTAAAGATATATATATTTTTGGTCAGTTTTTCATTAACTTTTTTGCTGGTAGAAAAGTATGTAGAAATAAATTAAAGCCATGTTTTTATATATAAAAAGTCGGGTAATGTTGCTGTTTAGGTGAGTGCAGTTAAACTTGGTCAGTAAGTAATCTTACCTGCTCTCAAAAGGAGATTTTTACTACCTGGTTTATTGTATTAAAACTGTTTAAGTTTGAGGTTACCTCAACTTGTTTAAAGAATTTTTGTGGACTTGTACTGTATATTTGCGTAACTATGTCAAGCTTTTATTTAAGATCATTTAACATGTACCATGTACATGTCATTTTACTATATTTCAATGCATCATGCTTGTAACAGGCATTTCATTTATAATAAGTGATTAATTTTGAAGCTCTTTGGTAATTTATCTGCTATTCCTAAATTGGCATAATGTTAGCTATCTATTTTAAATCACCTTGTAATTACTCGTCAAAATGCCTTAACTACCCTAACTTGACCAAAATACTATTTTGGTGAGGGTATGGGGAGGATTATATTAATGAAGAAAAATTAATTAGTTTTGCCATCCATGGAACAGTGAGTGGTGGAATAACTTTGCACAAATTGTCAGTCCTCGCTTTATTTTAAAATTGAACAAGCTGTTTGTAGCTGTCTCGTTGGGAGGAATGTATTCACACTGCAGTACAGGGCTTTGTTTCTAGCATTTGGGAGGGGGGTTCCCCTCTCAAATCTGGGTGTCTTTACATTTTATTCTTCAGTATTTACTCTCACGCTTCTCGATTAGAGCAGATTTGATCAATTATTCTTTCCCGTGAACTTCCCTTACGCCGATTCCCCGCAGACTGGGGCTGTGCTGCGCTCTGACCCCTCGCCCTCTGCACGCTCGTCCCCAACCCTCGGTATTTTTCCCTCCACTTTCTAGATCTATACGTTGAGACGTATATGGGGTGGGTACAGAGGATGGCGAAGGTGCTGACCCCTGTGTGAGGTGTCGCCTGCGCCGTGCGCGGCTCGGCCGGGGTCTGGCATCCCCGAGCGGAGGGACTGGGCCGCCTGCCCGGTGCTGAGCCGCGCGCTCTCAGAGCCCCTTAGAGCCATTTGCCTCGTATCACATCGGGATTTTTTTGTTTTGTTTTTTTTTAACAAAGAACAAATCTGGATTTTGATTTACAAATCATGAGTTTATCCCTCACTGGACACACCAAAGACCAGTAAAGCTTATAGCTTTTCCATCTGTTTATAAAGCAATACTGTATTATAAAGAATTGATATTTTTATCACATGCTTGATTGGTTTTGGTTTTGTTTTGTTGTTTTTTTTTCTTTTTTAAATATGTGCACTCTAAACATATCAAACCTAATTTCTTCCTATGAACTTAAGCTGTCTGCGCACAATGAATTTTTGGAAAAGGAAATGACAGGGCCCATACTATCAAAATAATGTTAAACGATGCATGAAGCAGTAACACTTCCTAGAAATTTTAGATTATTGTGACTGTTCACGAGAGGAAGGTTCAAGGAAGGTGTTCTGTGACACGGGGTGGGGAGCGGAGCGCAGGCTGCTGTTCAGCCTGTTAGCGGGAGCGGGTTTGGGATCTGAAGGAAAAGAAAGAGTTTTCTACACCAGTAACCATGTATCTTCCCGGCACTGGCAGGCATTGGGGTTCCTGCAGCAGCGTTACTGGTATTTGGGTAAAACAGGGCTAAAATGTGGTGAATTGGAAAAACTCTGTGGTTTCTTGCTACTTTGGCTATCTTTGGGAGACCTGCAACATACAGTTGCCCTCGAAATGTACTTTTTTGGGGTTATGAAGAAGGTGTGGCTGGAAAACAAAACCAAACCCAGATTTTGGGACCAGACAGTTAGGACTGAGTCAAGAAGGGAGAGGGGAAGGTCTGGCAAAGATGGGAAGGATTTGGTGATGGAATCTCCATCTCTCGGTGATGGAATCTCCATCTCTCGGTGATGGACATCCTTTCTCTAGGGAAAAAAAGAGATTGTGTGTGTAGAAAGTGGCTGTATGAAGTGGTGTCTTACAAAGATAGCTGAAACAATGAAGCAAATTTGAGTCTGTATCTAATGAGGATGCTTTTTTGTTGTTAAAATGAGACTATCATCTATGCTTACCTAAGAGGCAATTATGTGAATTTCATGTCTGAGGTATAACTTATGCAGGAATAGTTCTGTAAATACATTTAAATGAATTGTAAAGATATTTAATAAATATAGTATTTATACTAAAATGTGTTTTTTAAAGTAGACTGCAAAAGCTCCGTTTGTTAATGCAGTGGTGTCACTGGCAGCACAGAGCTGTGCGGCCACCACCCGTACCTGGGGCGCTGGGCTCTTGTTCAGACCTTCGCACGCTGTTCTCAAAGCCGCCTTTAGATGAAGACACAGGAGAGGGAAAAGATTAATGCAAGTCTGAAACAAAAGCCTCTTAAAACCAATGTTTGAAAGCATGAGTTTATTTTTTTAAACGCATTTCTGTGACAACGTGGGTTATTCAGGTAACTACGGTCTCTGCAAAGTTTCCATAAGAATACCAGCTGTTAGGTGTTTGGGAGTGGGTTTATTTTTCCAGCACTTCACAACAGCAGGTTAATTGGCCTGAAGTGGTAACAGAGTTTGAATTCCCCGAGAACATATGGGAGAGCTGAACCTCCCAGGCTGTTCACCTACAGAATACGTGAGGCACAAAGCTCAATCTCATAGATCATGACCTAAATTTATATTGCATTCTGACAGCATCTAACAGTTCTAGAATGACCCGTGCCAGTGGTTAAAGTAACAGTGAATAAACACTGAACCTGGACTGGAAGAGCAGGAGCTGATCAAAAACTCGGTACAGAGTTGAGTTTTGTCCTTTTCTTATATCTGTCTTGCAAAAAAATGAAGCAAGTGCCATGTGCATAGGATTCCCACTTGCCAGAGTGTCTGAATAGGTGTTTGTGAAATGCAGCTCACCCCACAAGCTCAGAGTACAAATAGTTTCCATCAAGTTCTAACTTGCTGAAGAACTGCAATTAAGCTTCTTTCTAAAACAAGAAACAGTTCCACAATTGCCATGTCAAACACCCTTTTATCTTTCAAGGCAATCCTTGATAGTCTTTACTTGGATTCCAGCGCTTTGTGTCCCTAGAGAACTGGGGAGCTCCGTGCGTTGCCAAAATCCTCTTCAGTGTCACTTGCTGTAGCTAAACTATGGAAGGAGTGACTGGGGGCATCCTTCTGACAAGAAACTGCTCCAAAAAATAAGGAATGAAACTGGAAAATGCAACATTTACAGAAGTAAGAAACTGCACGTGATACAGAATTTGGGGGTTAATTATTTCTGAAGCTTTTGCCACTTCAAAATCTTTATCAGTCTACAGTGATTCTTAGTAAAATACCCCTCCCATCTATGAGTATTCCCAGTGTTACAGTTAAACACGGTAGTGGCGATTTTGGTCCATTGTGCTGCTGGGAAAGCCAGTTCTGCAGAAACGCCATGTGCAGAACTGAATCTCAACCTGCAGCAGCGTTTGAGTAACACCCACTGAGGGATTCCCTGCAACCGGGGTTGGGGTCTCCTTACCTTCTGGTACTGAGCCCCTGCGGCCTCTCCCAGCACCGCCCGCTCCTCTGCCTCAGTCATGGCTGTTCCTTCTGTCCCTGTCACCTCTCTCTTTGCAGCTCTGGGAATATCTTTGACCTCTTGTTTTGCCAAAGGACCCGCAGGTGTTGCTGACGCTGTGTTCGCTGTGTCGCTGTTCCACTGTGGCTTTTTGGAAGCAACTGCTCCACTGTTCTCTCTGTCCACGGAGGTTTTGTCAGATTTACCTGTGCGTGTCTTCAAGCTGGATTGGAAAGAGCAGGTCAGGTTAGTAACTGGCTTTTTCTAACAAAAACTGTTACAATGTCTTTATTTTCTGTTTGTGAAAAGCATTATAGCTTCAGAATAGATTCTCAACAAGTGTCTTCCCCTCCCACTGCAACAGAACCCCGTGGAGACACAGGAAAGCAGACACTGGTACAGAGCGCTCTGTGGCACCGGCTTCTATCGCTGCGTGAAGCTGAGATGTTCCCGACCCAGTCTAGCTCAGTTTCCCTATGAGCAAAGAATCCAGGACCCATATGGCGCTTACTGATACCCCCCAAGAATGAGCAAATCGCTTCCATCTTAATCTGACTCGGCTGGAAAACCTTAAACTTCAATTCTGGATGCTCCTAAGGCAGTTGCCTCCCGCCCCTGAGGCTCAGTGTTACCTTTCAGGAGCCTGCTGGGACTCCCTCTCCTTTTCAACGTCCGACAGGGTGGCCAAAATAAAGCTGGCTTCTAGCACCATGTCCTCGATGCTGAAAGCAATTGGTCTAAACACAAATATTCAGAGACTAAACCAGCAGGCATAATTTCACATGTTGTAGGAGGAAACAGAGCTCATGGAATTCTATACGCACATTAAGAAATGCCTCTGCTGAAAATTGAATGTATTTGCTGCTGAAGCCTATGAGATGGCTTCCTGCTAGACTTAAATGCACCAGTGAGCAAATGCTATCCAATATTCTACTTGGTTAAATTACAGATTTAAGTACGGAACTGTTAAAATTATGTTTTAAACAAAAATGTATTATTTCTTTAGACTATTAAATAAAATCATTGCACACTTAAGACAGAGGCTGAAGTCTCCAGGTAACACATACAGGTGCTCACCAGTCAGCATGGCTGCTGTAGTAATTAATACTGGTGCCTACATTAAACGCTTTATGAATAATAACAAACTACTTAACTCTGGCTTGCAGATTAGAAATGTGGCTTCTAGTACAAAATTACAATCTATTTTTCTGTTCCAGTTAAATATTCATTGAGTAACCCGCAGACAAAAATCGGGTGTAGAGCTGTAACTGCAGCAGGTCTAGACAGGCATGTTCCGAAACGTACTTTCCAGACACATCAAAGTGGATTGAGACAGGAACACTGGTTGCTTCTGAAAATGCCAGCAGGCCCTGAAAAGAAGGGGTGGGAGGCTAAGTGCTGTTTTAAAACCAGAAGATTAATATTAGAATGGAAGTTTATCCTAGCTGTTGTTTACTGGCAAAAAGAGGGTGAAAGTCGAGTGCTTCTAGAACAATTTTTTTGCCTTCCCTGCCTGGAGCTTTGACAGAGAAGCTTCTGCACATGGAACCTCTGTGGCCATGATATTTTTTCAAGTACAGTTACAGCGCATCTGCCCAGCACTGAAACTGCATTTTTGTTCTGTGCGGGATTCCACGGTGCCCTGAAGATCCTGCTTCGTAAAGTTCAAGCCTCAACCAGCTGGCAAAATGCTACTCAGGACCTGGTGGAACTTCCCAGGGCCATTCTGCATCATCCTGGCTGCGTCAGGCAAGTCAACGGGAAATATTTTATTTTCAAAAAAAATTCTTACTTTACCCTCAATTCTTTAAGGCAAAATGTCACTTCAGAATCGACTCCAACTTGAAAGTAGTCAAATTCTTCTGGATTTAGTTGTATTTCGGTGAGCATTGTCTTTGAAAAATCTGTTTAAAATAATGAAAAGGTCCAGGACTCAAAGGAGTGAAGTTTGAACTCAACAAAACTATGATTATAACCATAAGATATTTACATCAATATCATTTGAACAAATAATTGTATTTTTATAGTGACTAACAGTAATAAATATTTAGCTTACCGAAATTTATTCCATAATTAAGTCCTCTATTTATTTAGTGTATTATGTAGATTTAAATGGCTTTCAACAGAACCTGTTTTATGTTCCACTGCGTGATCTGACCTGATACCTGCTGTTGTTCTTGCAAATCTGCTTTGTCGACAGACATTCATCACAAATAGCATTACCGGCTGCTTATTGTCCCATAGATGGGAAGACCAAACTGCAGCATGGCTTTAACAGCTGAATCATAATTGCTGACACTCATCAGAGGACAATTAAGGTGAACTTGGGTTCTTTGTTTTAAATTAAAATCTTTTCCTGATATGTAAGTGGTAACAGGAAACAGGCTCTTCAGTTTCAGGTATTTAATTGTTGCTTGTTATCGTTAGATTAGTCTCTAGTTGATATTAGGTGTGTGAAAAGAAAGTACAAGGGCACTTCCCTGATGTGCTGTAGTTTCAGAGACATTAACAAAAATTCTACGGCAGCTTGAACAGCCAGACTGCTCACAAGCCTGACTATTCCCAGTCTTCTGTTTCTCTGCTCAAGAGGGTTTTTTTAAATCTCAGCCTACAATGAGGGTGCTCAAATAGACTCTTGTAAAGTTCCTAAAAACTAGAAATATCTCTTTCTAGCACAGCTGCCAGCTCTTCTGCGTGGCAGAGCCTACCGCACGCAAATGAAAACAAGTCTGGGCAGAAGGTGGAATTTCTTTCTGTGAAAATTAAACTCGACTGTGGAAAAACCCAAGCCCTGGGCAGGAGATCTGTTCAAAGGACACGTTTTGTTTCCCAGAACGTTTGCTGCAGGCAGTGGATTGCATCCCACGCTACACAAGAACAATGTTGTAATTCCTCCTTTTTCTCCTTGACTGTTTGGTTTTTGGTATCTCATAAATTTTTTAACTGCTACTTTTTTCACTTTCTGTCTTACAATAACCCTTGCATACTTCTAAACTAACAAAATTTGTCATTCAAAATGTGCTCTTTTTTACTGTCTCTCTTTTCAGTAATTTCTTCCCTGTTTCACTCTATCCTTCTTGCTCAGCACTGCTTTAGCCTCAGTCCCATCCCCACCCCTACGCTCTAGGCACTCATCTTTTTCCAGGTCATTATCCTCAGCTTTGGTCACAAGTACGAAAAACATCCCTTTATTATATGATATACAAGAACTTCTGCTTCAAAACCACAATTATATCTTTAAAATTACTTTGAGTCACACCCCGAGAATCCAGATAGTTCTCCATGTTGGCTGGAGATGTGAACACGGCAGCGTAACAGCGCCAGGCCAGCTGACACCCCCTATTGCACTTCTACTAAAATATACTCCATAATTATATACATTCTATAATTATAGTATTCAGATTTAAATAATTCTTTTAAAAACATTAATATTATCTCATTTTTCCTGTCTGTTGCTGTGCTGCTGCTCTTGCAGCACAGTAATTACCTCTGTTCAAGCCTACAGCATGTGGCTTAACTGATCTGAATTGGCTGCTCAGCCTGATATCTGCTACCAATACTAGGAAAATGTTATTAAATACATGTATATTAAAACCAGAGGGTGGCAGTATGACTTAAAATCTCCCTATATATGTTCCCTCTCTTAAAAATCTCATTCGGCCATAAAATGCATTCTCCATTTATGTTGCAATAGTTATTATGCCTTCAGTTCACCTATTGTAAAATCCCAATATTGTTTCGTATTTTGAATTTCCTTACCAGTGTCCTCCTCAGTGTAACTCTTGAAACAAACTTTCATTGGAGTCACTGATAAGGTTACTTCTTCTTGACTGGTCGGAAAGTGAATCATTATTTCAGCCAGCAGCCTACAACATTTCATTCAACATTAAAATTATTTTACATGTCACAAATTACTTAGCTAGCATTTGTTCCTCACATTAGAAATGAAAACTGTTACTTAGCAATACTGCTTGAAAAACTGCCTTGGAAATGTGCTCTTCTTACAGTGTACTGTATGTTCTTAATTGATTTATACAGCAACATAGGAATCTAAAAATACAGCCAGTAATTACCAAAGCAAATTTGTTTAACGCCTGTGTATGCTGCCAAATCAGTCTTGCACACACAAATATTGCTGCTTCCTTTCTCTATATCACAATTCTGAGCAAACCTCAGCATCCTATACTTGCTTGCAGTTTTAAAAGTTGCATAATCTTTTTATAAACACGATACGTAATATTTATACAGAGATATTTCATACACCTTGAATGCTTTAATGGTTAATTATTGTGACGAGCTCCTGTGCACACGAAACACGCTTAACAGAAACCCTGTCAGGAAAAGCAGAGTCCTAACTGTCCTTTGCCTTTGCTTGCAACAAACCAACTCCGAGATTCTCAGAGCTGCATCTTGAACCAGAACTTTGCCTTATTCCATTAAAAAATGGTACTTTTACCACTGGATTCTTTGCCTATAAAATGAAAGCATGACTTTATTCGTCATAGGTGGAATTTGCTCAAAGGTGTGAATTCAAATAACACATTGCACGCTTCTCGAGGTTAGACTGAGTAGCATTAATGGCAGCATGATCCAAATTTCTTAAGTTGTAATGTGAAAAATGAAGCACTAGGACACAGGATTTAGGAATTTGCTATTTTTCACTGTCCCCTAATCAGATTTTGATTAACGCCTATGACAGCAATATTGCCTCTTGTAAGATTTTTTAATTTTTTCTTTCAGAAAAATATATTTGTATTCATTACCTTGAGTGGACTTTAAGTATGTTTGGACACAAGTGCTTCGCAAAAACAGCCTGCAGTGGATCACAATCTTGAAACATCAGGTTGTATGTTTTTACAACACCTAAGTATAAAGGATATGAACAAAACCCAACGACATTCAGTTAATAATGACACTAAATATTGTGTTGCCTTGCTGTTCTAAACTGCTCCTGTTTCTGTCAAGTCACTTTATTTGTAACCTACCATGTTTGCAGAGGAGCTGAAAAGTTATGTGATGATCGTTAATATTTGTATAAATGCTGCATTTCTCTACATTCCTTTCCAGCACATTTACACATCTAAATACAGGAAGAACTGACTGTAAAACAAAAACAGAAAAATCAGTGCAGAGGTTACTCACCAAGCAATTTTGCAATACTGTTTCCTGAGTTTTGTACGGTTTATCCCAAGCTCCTGCTTTTAATGCTTTGTAAGCAGACACTGGAGCAGCCGATGCTGCTCCTCACCATCCTCACCCACGATCCCAAGACGCGGCCAACAGATCTGTTTGCTAAACGACTGGTTGGAACTCTCCTGCCCCAGACTGGTTTTGAAGGCTGCAGGAGAAACGCTCCAGAGGCAGAAATGTGCTTTTCCTTCACCCCAAGATAAAGCTGGTTCGGCATTCGGGTGCCGCAGGGCGCAGCTCAGGACACACAACTTCCACGCATCATTAAACACCAACGCTCCCTTTTGTAGAATTGCTCAGAAGCGCTCGAGTCTAAAGCCATCCACATGCCTACAAGAGCCTCCCCCTGTAATTTCATTTGGAAACTGGGCTCATTTGCTGCTTACAAAGCTGTGCATGACAATTCATTAAAAGGTACCTTAATTATCAATTTACATGGAAGGGATAACTGTTTTTCCTTCTGACACGGCTGAGACACGGCTGTCCAGCAGTAATGTTGAAAAAACATAGATGAGAAGAAGACACATGCATATGCGGACCTTGAAGAATTCACTGATCTTAAGGCAAGCTGAAAATAGAAATAAAACAATTTATTAATGCAAAATTATTTAATATCGAACCTTTAACAAAAAAGCTATCTTCGTGCTTCAGTACCGTGCCTAAGCCACAAAACCTTTAAATGTGTATATCTCAAAATAAATACAGACGCATCGTGCAGACATTCATGTTCAAACTAACCACCTTCATTATTACTGCTCCAAAGTCACTGGTATGATACAAGCAGGAATTCAATTTGTGGATGTTTAAGTGGCCCTGAAGTGTGAGTTACTGAAACACTTATAGCTCAGCTTGTGTTTGAGGGATTTGAAGGACTGGAGTTTATTCTAAAACAATCTTCCTATAAGCCCATCCACATGATACGTACAGTTAAGCAGTGACATTACTAGCACCTCAAAAATCCTTCAGGTATAAAAAGAAATTATCTCCACTTCTGATTTTCCAGCTTCCCAGCAAGTTAAGGAGAGTCGATCACTTTTACTAAGAAACCTCTAGAAAAAACACTAATTCTGCTGGAAATGGTGTTTCACTAATTGGAGGCACATGAATGGCTGCATTCTTCCTGTTGAGTCACACCGGTACAAAACCACAATGTTTAGAGGCAGCTCCTGATGTGGTACAAAACACAAACCTTTTGACGCATGACAATAGAAATAACACCCCTGGTATTAACCCGGATGTCCTGGACAAGCTTGAGCTTAGGTAACAAAAACCTGAAGAATATTAGGGGCAGAGTAGGAATGAACCTTCCAAACGGCACAATTAAAATCACAGAACACATGGCATTTGTCCGTATTGAAAGTGGAGGAAGCTGAGAGAGAATGTAACTTGGACTGAAAGGTACCTGAAGGAAAGCAACACAATATCCAGCAACATAAATACCACACTTTCAATAAAAAATTTTAAATTACAATAAATCAAATTCACTTACGCCTTTTTCTACAGGGTCAAACCAAAATTCATCACTAATACGTGCTATGGCGTGTATTGCTCTTCCGAACACTAGCAGGAAAAGAAGAGAGTGCAATATGTATAATGAGGTAAAAATAAGTTATCCTGCATTTTCTCCGGAACAGTTTGAAAGGAAACATCACAAATTTCCTAGACCGATCACACGATGGAAAACATTCATTCTTTTTTAGTAGCACAAACACCTTGATGTTTTCAAAAGCTGCCTCCAACAAGGTGCACCTCAAATGTCACCTTTGCAGCAGCTGGTATGACTTGATGCCACTATAAATTAATTCTATCTAATTGGACCAAACACCACTGAAGTTACAAGTTACACTTTATAGGTGGAAACAAGTCTGAGCACACGGCAAGCAGTTGGACATCTGTAAAGACGTAGCCCTAAGAAACACAGAAGCAATAGATAGTGGGCCTCAGAATATGCCTCAGCCCATTGACACTGGCAGAGCGCCATTTTGCAGGGAACGCTGTGTGTGGGAGTCTGAGCTGGGCCTCTGGAAGGAAAACTGTGTGTGCTGGGAGGCACCCGGGGAAGCGGTTCCTTCTCCACCTGAAGTCCCACAGCTCTAGCCCTCTGCTCTAACAACCTCCAGAGAATGCACATGGCCCCGCAAAACCATCTTTGTTCTCCTGGGGAGGAGAAAGGGGGAGCTTCCCAGCACTGCTGTGACCGCCATGGCTCTGGAAGCAGCTCCATTTGCTCCACGCGCCATTTTACGCCCTCTGACAGCCCCGGGACGCTGCTGAGGGCAGCGTCAGGAGGCCGTTCACACCCTCATGGCCCCTCAGCTGTGCCACGCTGAGGCAGCCCCGCTTCTCACACACACCCCTTTGTCCCAGGGGTCCCCTGGGGCCGCGCGTACCTCTGAGGTGCGCCCCCCCAATGACACACTTCATGGCTCCGCAGCCCTGCCCTCACACGACGGCTGTGGAAAGGGCGAGAAACGCCCCGCTGCGGGCGAGGGGCGGGGCCTGGCGCTCTTCAGAGACCCGGATGTAGCCGGCGGGCTGGCTGCGGAGAAACGCGTTTCGGGCTCCCTTGGCCCTTCGGAGGAGCCGTAGCGGGTGGTTGGCGGCGGCCTCGCTTCCGGGAGCAGCCGCAGCGGCGGGTGTGAGGGACGCGGCGCCGAGCAGGATGGTGAGCGGCGGCCGCGGCCCGGCCCGGGGCCCGCTCCCCAAACGGCTTCTTTCCCCAACGGGGTTCTCTCCCCAGCGGGGTTCGCCCCACGGCGCCGGGGGACTCTCGGCCTGTTTCCTGCGGTCGCCCCTCGGAGGGCCTGGGTCAGCAGCGCGGCGGGCGGGAGGGCCCCGCTGGGGCAGGGGCCGTTTTCTGTCAGCGGCCTCCCAGAAACCCGGTTACCGCCGGGCTGGGGAAGGTGGAGGGCGGGCGGGGGGCGCTGCGAGGCGGGGAAGCCCCGCGGAGGCCGGGTTGAGGGAGAGCTGGAGCCCATCTTAAATCGTATTTATTTTTTTAACGCTTCCTTCATAACATCGACAATCCATTAATTATGATTTGCCTGTTCATTTGGCTATGTTTTCTTTTTCTGTTGCTTTCTTTTGCTTAACATTGATCATGTTTCGCCCTGTTTTTCATCCCCCTTGTCTGCAATCAACTCCTCCACCCCGCTCAGGCTGGGCACAGAGTAAGTTTCCTCCTCTTGGCTGTTGCTCACACTGGGGGTAAGGGCTTGGTAATTTTACTACGTGATATAAGTTCATGTCAGACTGTAGATCTGAATCAGAGGCTGCTCTTCATACCATCGCACCTAAATTCCTCATTAAAGCCCGATATCGTAACATTCTTTGCCACTATTTTATGTTGCAGATAACTCTGATTATTTAACCCATTTCAGTGCTTTTAATTTGTTTGTGTTATTGTGGCTTGCTGAGCTTTTCTCTAATTAACGGGAGTTCAAACATGATTATGGGGCAGCCAGTTGGCCAGCGAAAGAAATGGTCTGTGTTGAATGCGCAAACTCTGCTGGCTTCAGTGGGGTTCTGTGCTTTAAGTGGCAGTATCATTTTATTAAACATTAAATACATAACTGGTATTGTATGTCTAAGTCCTTTAAACGTCATTAAGATAATCTATCTGTAGCCACTTTAATAAATCAGCAGCATCCATTTTTTACTTGCATTCAAGTATATAATCTCTAGACTGATGCTAGTGAGAGTGTTTTTACTGGGAGCTCTAGAAAGATCATCAAAAATGTGTCTTTATTTTTTTTTTGGTCTTAGGTTAGTTTTAAATTGGCAGCTCATTGATTAAAAGATCTTGTATTGCTTTACCAATTATTCTCTAAAGATGCATAGCTTTGATGATGGCACTGAGACATTCTTAATCTAAAAAAATGCCAAAAAACCTCCCCAAAAATCCAAACGAAAAATGCACTCAAGTTCTCTCTGCCTTTTTTGATCACTGTTAGCATGAAGATAGCTGCATGGCCTGAAAATGTAAAAAGTAAATATTAAAAAATGAAATTGCTTAGCATAGTTAATACTGCTTTTATATGTGTCTGGGCTGTATCTTTTACAAGCCCATATGAGGGCTGCCATTTTAGGAACTGTGTTACTAACAAAGCATTACGGTTGGAAGATAAACTGTCTCTCATTAATATGGAGCTATTTATCAAGTTCACAGGGATGACTGGCTCTAGTTCCAGTGTTTTTACGGTGTAGTGGCGTAACACCCCGTGCTTTGTAGAACTTTTCATCCCCTTTTTGCATAACTAATATATTGCTGTTTTGCTCGCATTAATTATTTCTTTATTCATAGATTTAAAGCCTGTGATGTTAAACTGTGGTCTTCATCTGAATCCATAATTTTGAAGCCCCCATTAAATTTGTATTCTCCTGGCATCTGTTGTACTGCAACTAATGAATTAATATAGAACTGGTAATAGAACCGCTATGTGCAGTTGTCTGGCTTATTTTCTGCAGTGTCCCTTTTTTGTTTGTTTTATGTTTTTAAACTGTTACTCTTACCCTGTTACGGTAACAGTGGTTCCTACAATATAGACTCTGAACAAGGTTCCTATTCTGGTCAGCTGTTAACACATGTTGCAACTTCACTGCTTTTTTCTTTTTGTTTTGATGGGGCCAAAACAGAAGTTAATTAAAGTAGAAAGAAATTTGGATAAAGAATTTTAAACAGAAGTGGCCATGGTTTAGCCAGGTCTGTGCTTAAGAACATGTACTAGAGGTGTCTTCTTTTTTATGTTTAAGGAGAAAAAAAAAAGTGAGAGAGTTTATGATAGTACCCAAATTTATGTAAAATACATCAAGTAGTAACACTTCTGTTACAGAATAGTTTTGGTTGGAAAAGACCTTGAAGATCATCGAGTCAAGGTTGTTATATCTTGCAATGGCTTTCGGCAATGAAATAAAAAATCCTGTAGGCTCTTTGTAAGGCTCCCCTCTGGATAATGTTCTATGTTAGCAAGGTCCCATGTTTTCCCTCAATATAGCAATATTCCATCACCATTTCATCCTTATTTTAGTAGTTTTTACATCAAAATGCAAAGTTGTGAAACTGAAGAAAACATTGCAATGCTTTCTCATTGCCAATGATTCATGTTTGATAAGCATCTGTAATGATCTTTCTTTCCTGTCGTAACACCCGATAAGTTGGTGTTAGTATTAGGAGATCTTCACATCCCACATCGCTGCAACAGCCTCCCAGCCAAATTCAAAAAACTGCTGGTTCCAGGAAAGATCCAACACATCCTCTGCACAGGAAACCTCTGCACCAAGGACACTTACGACTACCTCAAGACTCTGGCTGGGGACGTTCATGTTGTCAGAGGGGACTTCGATGAGGTAGTGACCTCTCTTGCTAATGACATTTTTTAATATAAAGGCAACATTTGGATTATTTGTGGGCAAACTGAGGTTCTGTGGCACTAAGAGCACGTGACGAGTAAACTGGGCAAAAGATTTGGAGTTACAATCAGTAATGTGAATTGCAGAGTAAGTTCTCATTTGTCATCAGAATGATTAAAAGTAATTTGCATACTTGGCTGTGTCTAGGACTGCAGCAGACAGGACCTGCTGTTGTCAGATCTTGGAAGTTCGTTGTATCCTACCACGTTCTCCGCAGTGTTCACAAAAGCAGCTTTGTAGCTCTTATTTTGTAGTTGTAGGGCCAGTTTTATTGAGTTTTTCCATAAGCTTCCCCTCTCTTTGTGTTGCATAGAGATTTTTAAATATAAATTTGTACATCTAATCTGTGGTGTGTTTTGTGTGTGTTTGTTTTTTTTTTTCCTGTTTTTAGAACCTGAATTATCCTGAACAGAAAGTTGTAACTGTTGGACAGTTCAAAATCGGGCTGATTCACGGCCACCAGGTCATTCCTTGGGGTGATATGGCCAGCCTGGCCCTGCTACAGAGGCAGTTTGATGTGGACATCCTCATTTCGGGACACACACACAAATTTGAGGCATTTGAACATGAAAACAAGTTCTATATCAATCCAGGATCAGCTACAGGAGCCTATCATGCCTTAGAGAAGTAAGTGAAGTATGAAAAACACCATTGGGGGTTTCTTTTTGATAACAAAACTGAACTGCAAAACTCCTTGTGAAGGTTCATGTTTCCATTCTAAATGTTGGGGAGGGGAAGGGTTGGTAGCACTTGCTAAATCTCCTTGACTGAAACAGATGAAATACTTAAAGCTTCTTATCTGTGCTTAAAAAAATAATATCCATTTTTCTTAGAGTGATTCCTATTAAGTAGCGGTGAAACACTGCTCAAGGAATTATATATGCACAATTAATATGAATTTTTTCCTTTCTTTCTAGCAACATCATTCCTTCATTTGTGCTGATGGATATCCAGGCCTCTACAGTAGTTACATATGTCTATCAACTAATTGGAGATGATGTGAAAGTAGAAAGAATTGAGTACAAGAAGTCTTAAAAATGTCTTCGTTTCTCTGGTATTTTTACCATCTCATTCTGAACTGCAAGTTACTACAGTACTTGATTGCTAGTTTACAGTACTACACTTACTCGCTAACAGCTTAACAACGTAGTTTATTGGTAATAACTTTAAACCAACATTGTGTTTGCTTTTCTCTGTATGAATTGATTTGTAAAATATTCCATTAAAATAACTGTTTAATTACTGTTCCTTTATGTTGTAATAAACTCTACTTCATAGAAAAAAACTAAGCTCTATGCACTGTTGTTGGAAAAAATGCAACAGTTGTAGTTGCTTTTAAAACGCCTGATGCTCTCCCTGGTTTGGTGACTTGTAAATGGCTCAAACAAAAAAAATTGGGGGCTCTTGGGCCATGTTACATTTGCTTCAGAATCCAGCTGATATTTAATTTTCTCAATCTAACATTCCTAATTAAGTTCAAAGAATAAAATGGATTGATAGATTCTGAAAATATTACACTTAACTCATAAGTTAGAGTAGTAATTTCACTGTAGAAAGTTTAACTTCAAAATAAACCTGCTTTACCTTAGAAAAGAATGAAGCATTTTCAGCCTGGTATCTTGGGAACCTTAGGAAACTGCTGCTTCCTGCAGTGAAACTCCTGCCTACTGCCTTATCTAGCTGCAGATGTACAGAAAGAACAAAGTTGAAAAAAAAAAAAAAAAAGCCTTGGCAAACATCAATTTGCTGACAACATCATTAAAAAAGGCTTATAGAATACTGCAAGGCCAAAATTGATATTTAAGTCTCTTTATTTGTGCTCACTGTAGTAAAAATTACAAATTTGTATACAAAGTGTATTTTACACGAAGTATATCACTTAACAGTTTTTAAGAAGCTTTATCACAATTACACAAGGTTATGTTTGTGTGAATGAAATCTTAGAGATCCTGACAACAAATACAGAAGTAAAGGAAATAAACTTTAATCCTTAAAAATCAAAGTGCTGAATATGAACATTACTATTGAATAGAAAGAGGAAATTCTGCTGTAAATCTAAACTGTTTCTATAGGGACAGAGTACAGAGAAGAAACAGCCTGGAACAGTTCAAAAAATGTGGAAAGCTCGTGGTGGCTTTTAGTAAAAGAGCATTGAGGGTTCAGTTTCATGTTCACCTGACCAGTCCAAGCCTTCTCACTCCATGGCCCCCATCTTGCCAATACAGGGAGAAAAGGGTAAATCAAGACCTTATCGATGACAGTTCTGCACACAGGTCTCCTGTGGTCCAGTCAGATACATCTGGAAGGTCAGAGAATGCTATTAATAAGGCTTAGGAAAACAGGATATAATCCAAGACCTGTGAATGTGCTTCAGAAGGTTTAGATTTGGTTCAAGTAAAGTGAATTATTTGAACTGATAAAGAGATCTTTTATTATATTCAATATATTTTAGTAAAATAAATTGGCTAACAAGTATTTTTGCTCAAAGCTGAGTGGAAGTCTTAGTTTAGAGAAAAAGGAGAAATGCATGATGTATAGAAGTGGTTTGTTTTACCTTCAGAAGGTCAGATGATGTTGCGTCTACCAGAGTAGGATTCCCACATTTCTCTTGATATTCTCGAATTAGGGCCGTTGCATCGTCAATGCTGTAGGAGGCAAAAGTTCATCATCTTTGTCAACGAGTTCTCTAACTAGCCAAGAATTTAGACTACATACACTGAAGTATAAAAATAAGGTAAGGCCCCACATTTTTTAAGTCAGGTCCTGTCATTTCCCTGTAGAGGAAATCAAGCCATGAGGAGCTGAGCCGTTAACCTGTGGCTGTTAATAAAACCAATATATACTAGATTTTAAATGCTTATTTATTGGTTCCTGTCATTTTGATTGCAGGATAAATGGTAACAAAATGACACAATATGTAGTAGTTGGGGTTTGAAATGCAAGTTAGCAGCTGTGTGCAGTCAGCCTAAGTGCTGTGACTCACTGATTGCTGATTGAGAACTGCCCTGCAGGTTCAGAGCCGAGACCCTTTGTTTTGTTTAAGTGGAACAGAAGAGATTTAACTCTTGAAAAACTTAGCAGCAAACCCACTAATTCCTAAGTCTTGAGTAGAAGCAGTTAATTTATTTTTTTCAGAGTGTTTTTATTGCTGAAGATGTGACTCCATAGTGGCACAAAGACAAATTCATCTGAAGGGAAGATGAAGTGATTAAAAATAAAACTGTTTTTTTTTTTTTTTTTTTAGTCAAGTTAGTTTTGCTATTTTAACTGTGTTTGATCTGTTTGCCAGTCCAGGCTCAATAAGCTGTTGCTTTGGCTTGAATGACACAGTAAAACTCCATATCGTAAGTATGCAAAGTATTGAGTTTTGTATTTATTTATTTAACTTGGAAATACTTTAAAAATTCTTGAAGACTAAGTACTAGAAAATCTTGACTTCAAATAAATGAAAACAAAATAGAGATTAAATTTCTATAATTGCTATCAGTAATGCATCACATGTTTTACCTTTTATTAACTTACCAGTTCTTTTTGGCAAAATAATCCACCAGTTCTTTCATTCGGTGAGTATTCATCAGTTGTTGCTTCAACAGTGGAAAATACTTAGTTTTCAAGAACTTTTCAAATTGTTTCTCATTTATGATACTGTCCAAAACAGAGGATCTAATCTGTAGATTTTAGTAGTGGAAAAGTATTAATACTTTAAACATAAGAAATTGTACTTTTGAATGAAAAGAGCTCAGACTTTTCTTATTGTACTCCTATAGAGCAAGATTTTTTTTTAATTGCTATTTTTTGTGATGTTGTGAAATGGCATATTTGATGAAGGCTAATCTTGGATTCAGATAGGGGAATGAGTTAAGAAATGTTGCTACATTTTGGAAGTGTGTGTTATGTCAGCTAATGCTTGGCAAGATCAGGAGAGAGAGAAAAAAGGTTCTGTGTACACATATTAAAAAAAGCCTCTAAGTCAAAGGCAAGTGAAACAAATTTTATTTATTTACCTGAGAAGCAAATGCCACTAGTTCTCCAGTGTTCATGTGTTCATCTATTTGCTGCAGCACAGTTTCTGTGTTACATGTTGATAAGAAACCCTTGCAAAAATAAGTTAAAAAAAAAAGGAGAATGATTAAAGTAGAAACTCTCCCTTCAGAGCAAGTATTTGATTTATTCAGGAACTAGTATTTTGAAGTTCTAGGTACAAACATGAAATCATCAAACCAGGGCCTGTGCAGTTTGACTGAAAGGGTAGTACTAGTTTTTAACTCTCAAAGGGTGTTTTGCTGTATCTGTTACACATTTTTTGACTCATTGCCAGCAGAATACATGTGTTACAGTAATCCTGTGATTTGGGAAATCTTTCTGAGCTTAACTTCAATGACTGGAAGTCAAAGAATTTAAGATGCCTTTACTCGTGCCAGTTTGCTCATGACAAGTATGGGAACAGCCTAAAATGCTTCATCTGGGAGAACAACACAGAGCATAAATTAATGGAAGCAAATGAGAAAGGAAACTCAGGATCCATGGATAGTGAGGATGTGGCTTTAAGGCAAAAGGTTTACATCAGAACTTGCGATTCACATCGAGTATCTTTCTGAGAAGTCAGATTTCAACTCAACACTTTTCTGAAGTAGGATTTGGGACTTTACTGAAAATGGGCTGTGAAACTAGCCCACTGGCAGCTCCTCAGCAGTTATATATCTCATCATCAAACACTGGTCTAGCCGATGTATGACTACAGCTCAGGTTTTGTTGGTCTTTTTAATGGGTTTTACGTGTGGGATCCCACCAAATATCCTCCAGTCCACAAAAGGCAAAGTCATATGACAAAGCTGCTGAGGATCACTTGAAGCTTGCTGGTTTTGCCTTTAAAAAAAAAAATAAAATAAAAAAGAGGCAGTGTTCACGTGATCCTTTTCACAAGGACGAATTCAGGGAATAGCCTTTGAGGGTGGGAGATACCGAGCAGCTGCCAGCAATGACACATCTAAATAAGCTGGAATTTCAAGTTACCATCTTTCACAGTCTTTGTTGAACCCAACGTGCTTAAAGACATTTCCCTAGCACAGATTATTTACCTGAATTTGCTGCTCTCGCTTCTCAGGCTGGGGAATCAGTAACAGGCACCCCAAAGCAAAAGCTGGAAGGTCCAACTGTGCGTATTGTTTAGCTATTCCGATGACATCCAAGTCAGCCAGGACAGGACACCTTCAGAAGGAGTGAAGTTCTCAGCTATGATATCTACAACTGGATGGCTTAGTACTGTCAACCAAACTGCCCTGAGATTCTAAAGCTAGGTAGAACAACACATTTTTACCTCATCCCATTTTCAGAAACGGCCAAGTTATGTGAGTTGAAGTTTCACAGAATACAAATGCACGATGATTTTCTAGCTTGGAAAAACAACCAACCCACCCCAGTTTCTCTTTCTACACACCCAAAACTCTATCTTGAGGGGGAGTGTTGGCCAACTGCCCGGAGTAATGCTTTGGTGCTTGCGTGTATGCGCTGTAGTGCCGGCATGTTCTTCAGCTGGATCCTTTTCCAGTATTTCCTGACTAAGTTTTGGTTCAAGTCAGGCTTTCTGACCTCTGGTTTTCCTCTTGAGCAAGTCAGAGCATTGTGGTGAATAAGATGGTTTATTGTGCTTTTTTGCATTGTAAAAGCAATGCAAAACTGGTTTGTGTGTAGAATGTTTTGGAACATTAATACCATAGGTTACCCATGTTTATACATGTGCAGGTATTAGATTTTTGTCATCTCAGATTTATTCTTTGTAGGAAAATAAGTGATTTCTATCTTATATTCTGTGTTAATGTTTAGGAAATGTGCTATGTTTTGGGCTAAGAAAAATATTAACTGGACTTTTAGGGCTGACCATAAGTCCTTTAAAAATGTCAGGACAGGAACAGATATCCCTCGTGGGGGCAGCGACTGGGCAGATAAATTGGCTTTTTGGCAGTCTGTGCTGCTGATTCTGAGTCCCAGTTTTAAGAGTAGTTCCCAGTACAGTTTAAACAGCAAAGGTACTGAGTTCCAGCACATGCTGTCAAGAGTCTGTGAGCAAACACAGAATTTCTGTTTGGGTATGTGCCCTGATGCTGTCGTTCCCCCAAGAGACACAAGGTTCTTCCTCATGCCTCGGGTTCCTCAGCATTCAGAGCTCCCGCACCTGTTCCCAGGGCAAGTTGTTGGATGAGAAATTAAACACGGACATTCCCACTCAAACTAATATAAACGTATTATCTACTTACTTGACCAGAATCACAAAACACTCGCAGCATTCCTCTAACTGTTTAGGGCTCGGTGGACACGAAGCTAAGGAAAACAGAAAACACGATAAAGTAAATATATAACCAAGCTACTACAGAAGCACGATAACTATTATAATAACAACCCTACCTGTGAGAAATGGTGACAGAACAACACTTCGCCAAGCTCGACTGAAGTTGGGGATCTGTTGACAACAAAGTTTTAAAGTATAATAATAGCCAAATGTGGTTGTAACTAAGTGTACTTGTAAACCCAGGCACACAGACATCCTGACCCACTGTAGGTGGAAGAAGCCTGTCCATTTTATTTTCTTTTTATCCTGGATGAATTATTCCATAGCATTGTTTTCCTCCTCTCAGTCTAACATTTAGCCATATTTTGACTTATGTTACAATTATTCTGTCCAACTTTACAAAGCCCTCCAAGCAAGTGTTTACTGAAGGAACCACAAGTGCAAAATATGCTATTTCAGTGATGGATAAAGATACTCATCTGCATATTTCATTGTCATAAAAATAATATTTCAAAAAGAATCTTCTTGTGCATAACACTTCATGGCAGAGATGGCTGCCATTCACACACACAAATAGGATGCTAAACTCCTGTTAAGTGAAGAAAAAGATAAGGAGTCACAGCATATTTGCTCACCTCCCATAACGAATGAATCCCAGTAGTTGCTATCAAAACTCTTCTTAGATATTGAATCTGAAAAAAAAAAAAAAACTACAGTGTTTTTGAAGATCTGATGATAATCTACAGAACTGTCCTTTTCTCACCTCGCTGCAGAACTTCGTGCTTAAAAATTCCTTACCATATTGAAACCAAGGAGTTTCTGTAGTAGCCCATTCCACAGCTGGGAATCATATACTTTGTATTCCAGACTGAGTTCTGTCACCAGTCTAACAGCCTAAAGGAGAGCAAGGACACACTGTATGTTACATACATTCATGATCTTCAAGCCTTTACTACCTGCCAGCATAACTGTAGATTTTTACAGCATTACCAGAATCTTTAACTCCTGAAAGGCCACAACCAAGCCACCGTCAAAATTATTTTAAACATGAAGAGAATTAAAACAAAAAAAACCCCACTGATACGTGATTCACTTTATTTTCTAGAGCTAAAGCTTTTTTTCACCTGTGTATTGGCTAAGTAAATAACAGCTACTCCGAATGTGTATACTTAACTCATAGTAAGTTTGAGGTTCAAGCAACTTCAAAAAAAAGGCTTCTGCATCAAAGATCTTGTTTCCCAGACAAGCCCACAAAGGTGTGCAATTACTAGGGAATGATTATGTGGTGAGCAGTAGTGAGCATATCAACAGGTTTGGGTTTTTTGGTCACTCTGAAAGAGGAGAGTCTTTGGGGTGACTGCACATTCGCTGGTATTTTTAAATATGACTAGTGTATGAACAGGACAAAGTACATTGGAGCAACATCTCTTTAGA
Organism: Pampusana beccarii; assembly: GCA_013399365.1. Taxonomy (NCBI): domain Eukaryota; kingdom Metazoa; phylum Chordata; class Aves; order Columbiformes; family Columbidae; genus Pampusana; species Pampusana beccarii. The sequence goes on along the minus strand of VWYH01002951.1, from coordinate 90,710 downwards.
AATGCGTGTTCTCCGTAGAAAGGTACATGTTTTACACAATTAGTAACAAACAAGAAATTACAAATGTTTGAAAAATCATACCGTGGGTTCATGGCTGTGGTTCTTCCATAGCCCCTTAATCATTCCTTCCTTAGGACTTTTATGAAATGATTCATAAGTATATGGAATATTCAAGACTTCAAACTCTGCTAGATAAATGCAGCATTTTAGAAAATACCTGTAAAAAAAAGTTCCCCCAAAACCAGGAGTTAATGATATTTACAGTGATTATTACATTGTAACTCACATAATCAAGCTCGGGATAATATTGGAAAAGTGTTGTTCTGTTGCCTTAAAAAAAATAAGGAAAAAATAATGTAGACTCTGCACAGAGACTGCATATGCACAGAAACCCATATGTAGCTGTTTGGCATGATGTACTCTGAAAACATCACTTTCCATTAAAAAGGCCCTAATTCCAGATAACCAGCATAGAAATTCTAGTCTAGGCTTTTTTCTAAGGATGTTAGTTCTACAGATATTTTTGGAGAAACGTTATTCTGCCAAGATTTTGGTTCCTCACTGTTGCAGAGGACTTTGTCTTTGCAAGGTGACCAGTTCTGAAATCCAATAAACAGAACACTGTATATATGGGTAGGAAAAAATGTTTCAGTTATTAGAGAAGTAACTGCAGCCTATGCAAAATAGAACAAAATATGTTCCACATAATGTCATGTCACTTTTAGGTTTTCGAATTATGACTGTGATGTACTGGACTGTGTTATGGTGAAGTTAAAAGATCTAGTTACACTCTTCAGAAATAGATTTTTAAAATCTCAAAAAGCAGATTGGTAAAAAATAATTCTCCAAATATCTTATATTTCTTCCCAATGTCTGTTAAAGACCAAAAAAAAAATCATTATTAATGAACACCATAAGGAAAAATCATCTTACCTGACTTTCTCAATGGGTTTCTTGAAGAGCGATTCTACCGTGTTGGTATCAGCCAAGTAGAGCAGACACTTCAGTGCTCTGCTCCTGTGAGCAAATGTCAGCTGCGTAACACCAATTGGCTGAGAGCGAAAACACCGTGAAAAGTCACAACAGTTGGCTGAACAACTAGAGCGGGTTATAAATGTCTAGTACCGTCCTTTTTAAGCTTTTTGATTAATTTAGTGGAAATGTATGCTAAGTAACAGACTGATTCCCGTTCAACTTTTATGTTAACCAGCTGAAATATCTGTCAGCCTCAAAGAACACTGCTAAACCTGGTGGTTTTATAGATTAAAGACTATTCATGCGGGCAAGAAAAATATTTGTGATATATAGTACCACAAATACATTTAGTAAATGTGGAGAACAAAGGTTAAGGTTCTGCTAAAATAATTTTATCCTCTGCTTTAATTTCACCCAAAGGTAGCCAATGTATTACACCAGTTTAAAGCACATTCTAGAAACCATTTACTTAAATGACTTTCAGATAATATCAACAATAAATTTGGAACACCCAGAGTTCAAGGGCTGTTTTTGACAGTCAATAGCGAAATGCAATGAACACCACAGTTTTACTCCAAAGGTGGGAGGGAAGAAGCGTAGATCTCGTACAGATATATAAACTGTCGAAGATGCAAAGGCCTTAGGTTGAAACCCATACAGTTACGCAAGCACCACTTGATTTCAATAACAGGTAAAAAATTAATAAGAAGCAAGCTAAACCAAGAATTTAGAAACTTACAGATGTGGCAGATGTTGTAATTGCAAAAAGCATTCTTGAACTATAATCCATTGGGCGTGACTGAAGTAGATACATAACCCTGCAAAAATACATTTGTTTTTAAGACCAGTACAGGGTAGCCGCTGAAATACAATGTATCAACATTCATTCAAATATAAATATATCTCACTGTCAAAAAGAGATTAAGGATAAGAGATTCCAAGGATATAGAAATGACAAGAAAACCTCCAAATAGCTACTCCTAAGCACGCACGTACATCTCTAAGTTATTGCAAATGGAATTTCATTGCATAAGTACTTGATGATTCAAAACTGATATCATCAGAGAGTAAAAATTAGAACACAACAGTGAATTCTGAATCATGCACAGATTTATTGAAAAAGCCAGATATAGTTAAACTTGGAAGTTAACAGTAATTTGCCATATTATACACAAGAAAACACACATACCTTCGGAGTTCTTCATCTTCCTGTGCGCCTCCAAAGATTTCTGGAGTTTGCTTTAAACAGACATGAAAATCTAGTTGTGAGAGTTCTCTGGATTGTTTGGATAAATAGCTTGGTCGTATCCTTGCTTAAACCCTGTCTTAAAGGATGAGAGCCTCTGCTAATGCAGCCAAGGAAAGGAATTCTGGTTTTGTTAGTCCTTTCTTTATGTATCTGTAACGTCAACACCATTCCTCAGCCTGCTAACTGGAATTTTGAAGTTCCCTGCCCTTTCTCACCCAGCTGTATGCTGCACAGACAGCGATTAACTCTCTGTTAACTCTTTCTGATTCCAGAATCAGTGTTTGAGCCAAATATATTCACAACTCCTCTAGGCTGGTTATACAACCTTACTGTAGCATCAAAGATGAGATTTTAATTTCTACACAGAGAGAAGGGAAAGCATTTCAAATCATTCTTGCTAGAGACAGCGGAGTGCAACAAAATCGGAAAGGTACTGAAATTATTAGTTATCTGAATTCAGATGCATCTTAAATAGATTAATGAGTACTAAAGGAAAATTGTGCAAAATAGCCTTAGTCTTTTGAACAAGTGGTTAAAAACCATATATATTATGTAATTGGCCTTTTTTCTCCAACCCCAAATCTCCAGCGATGACTTACCTCTGAGGGCCGAATACTTGGACACAGCCATTTATCCAGCAGTTTATCCCAAATTTTGTTCATATCCAAACTGTTAATTTCAGCTATTTCCTTGGCTGCCGTATGGATATCTACATAAATAGGTAGAGATAACATATTTACAAACTAGTATTATCCTGCTTACCAGTTTTTTAAAGAACTTACTTGAAATTAGATTATGGATACTGACCTGGATAATCTCTCCCAGTTGGATTTTGGATTCTTTGGTCTATGCTGTGATGTTCGTATAGTAAAATGATAAGATTTGCTGGTTTCCCAATAGACTTTAAATGCTCTCCAGTGTTCAAGTTATGTGTTATTAGAACATTTTCTGTTGCTGATCGCTTGTACTGCATATATAATTTCTTCTGCAGGACTTCTGCTTTTTCATGTGAATCATCCTTTAGCAAAACACCAGTTTTATAGAAAACAACCTTATTTTACTCAAGAGCACTAGAAAAATCACCTTAACTTTTTATAGTCTAAACCAGCAAACTGGGTAGCAAGATCTGTTCTTCAGCTGTGTCCCCATACCTGTATCTACAAATTTTTTTTAATGTAAACAGACGGTGTCAACCACGCTGCTCTAGCACAAAAATGTATTTGTAAAAAATCTGTAAACAGAGATATATTGTGAAAAAGCCAAATAAAATATGTACCACATGCAGCAGTATGTAAAATTAAGACATTTTGAGGTAAGATGGAGAAGAAAAACGATTTAATGTTAAACCTTGGCTGCTAGAATTACAGTTTAATTTTGGCACAAATCTATTCAAAGATGTGACTAAGTATCAGAGAACTATTTAGTGTTCATTGTACCTCAGCAACTCCATAGCAAATTTGATATTTATAAGCAAGGCTGAGATTCTTAGTCACCTTTCCCAACCAACCATGTAAAAATGAGCCTGAGAATCAAGTAAAAGTAGATTTTCTTTAAATATCCTACTAAAAATAGCTAAAGAGTCTTGGAACCCAAAGCAAAAGTTAATAATGCTATTGATCTCACAGCTGGAACAGATTCCAACTCATTCTCTCGCAGCAAGAAAAATGCACACAACAGGAGAAATAACAAATTATTCTTCCTTAAAATGGTATCTTTTTTGTCCAGCCTCCAAGAACTGTAAGCCTAATTTTTGCAAGGATGTGAACGGAGGATGTTACTGGACAGAGAAGGTTCTGAGGGGTCACCTACACAGTCACTTCCCCAAAAGAAAGTACTTCCTGAGTCAGGGTTGGTTATGGGACAATTTACACATCGCTATCCAAAATACCGAAAGACAAAACACTGACATAGGTGCCTGACTATACAACAAGAGTCTTGCAAGCACTTTACTGTTACCTTAGCTGTAGTGTTCTTTAGCCACTTCTCAGCCAGATAGAGACAGAATTTCAATGCCTGAATCTGGTCAGGACCTTTTTTAAAGGAAAAAAAAAAGCAGGAAGTAAATAAAATAAGTTTTCATTAATCCTTTCTGCAGTCTACACTATATTTTATTTCAAAGAGTTAAAAAAATAGAAACTATTTAAAATATTAGGAAAGCCTAAAGACAGAAAAAGTTATCTATCTGGATTCAGATAATGGAGAAGCTAGCTTAAATTTGGCTGAAATATTTGCTTTTGCTGAAAAACCTGTCTGAAGTTGTTCTGAACATGCAGAAACTTTAAGCAAGACAAAACGGTTTAAAAAGAGGGAAAAAAGGATTCAATAGAGATGCTGTGTTACAAAGTGGCTGTTTTTCCAGCCTACTGGTCAAAATTGCCTTTACGAGACAAATGCATTTTTATTCTCAAACTTTCCCATCTTCTATCCAAGAACACTGAACAAGTGTTTGGTCACAGGTTAGCTCTTCTTTTCTCAAACCTACTGTCCTGCACCCATTACTTCACCCCTTCATCACATAAGCACTTCACCTGTTGGAAATTCTTGTGCAATCTTGTGAGCAATAGCTACAGCCCATTCTGGATTAATTATAGATAGCAGATAAGACTGAATTGTCTGTACTGTTTTAGTTGTTTCCTTGTTAACAACTGATGTGTATCCGCTGCTTCTCATTTCAAATATTTTTGGTTTCAATTTTTTCTCAAAGATGTGTCGAGCTGCAGACATGTGTAAGGTATCCAGTGAAACCTAGAAAAACATTGAAGTAGATTAAGAGTTGTCAGAAGTTCTATAGTGAGACCGAAATCGTGCAAAAGAAAGACGAAAGCTCTTTTTTTGTGGAGAAGGAAAAAGAATAATTTTGAAATTAATTATTTCAAGATGCTACATACCTTCATTAGTTTGGAAATCAACAGAAGTGTCGGGAAGGATTCCTCGCTGAGCTCTGCAGCTGAAAGAAAAAAGAGCTGCCTATGATAGTGTCACAGTCCACTCGCAGCTTTCTCTATGAAATTAAGTATTTTCAGTTTATTGTTAGATGCAGACCTCCGTCGGGAGAGAAATAATATAATCTTAATTATCCACACTGGCCTGGGAAGTGGGATACATGGATTACTTTGGTCCTTGAGAAGTCCTTAGAAAAGGATTTGAGGACAGAATTCTGCATGGTATATATTGTCTTTCTTAGCTCCACTGACAGCCAGTTACCTCATCAGTAGCAATTTGGGAGCACAAGTGCTTTCACAAGTACTTGGGATGAAAACTGCTTTAATAAAGAAATACAATTAATATGAAACATCTACTGTATATCCATTATAGCAGAGAAAGGGAATTATACAGATATCTAGCCTTAAAAAAAATACTGAACGTACATATAATATTCCAGAAACATTGTGTGGTTCTAAAGAACAGCAGATGAAAGGGCAGTCTGGTTTGTGCAGCTGCAGATAAGGGAATCCCGTGCTCTAAAACATATTGGTGTTCTAGGTCCACAGGTGGAGAAATTCTTTTATAAGATTCCAGATGTTTGAGGAGGCTCAAAGCCTAGAGAAAGAAAAAAAAAAAAAAACAAACCAAAACCCACACACAATAAAAAAAACCTCCAAAAAATCCCTCCCTCAACCCACAAACAAAACAAAAACCCAACCAACAAACAAAAAAGCTGGAGATCACTTTCTTGAATGGTATTTTCTGAATGAGAGATATGTAGACAGAATAACTCAATTAATTTCAACGGACTCTTGAATAACTACACTAATAAGCAGACAAAACAAAATACAGATGCCATTAGCAAGGTAACAGCAACATGTTTGGACATACCTGATTCAGCTGGATGCTGGTGTTCTTTTCATCAGCATTTTGTATCACTTTCAGGACAATTTCAATGGTTTCGTAGTCATAAGGATCAAGCTGTTCAAAAGAACAATTTTATATGTTTCATTTTATAAGAATATACCACTGAGTTAACTTTTTCAAATGTTAATACTAAATATATTGGCATAACACTGAAGAAACAGTATTAAATTACTTTTTTTGTTTGATTATTTTCTGGTTGTTTTTTAGGAGAGGTAAGGCTCTACCTGTCTTTAAAGAAAATCAAATATTTCGCTCTTTTTTTTCTTGAGAAGTAGAAAACTGAAACTTAACTTTTATATTCTTTAGGAAATTTAAAACAAAACAAAACCCTTTTCTGATTTCTGTGGAATTATTAATCTGACATTCAAGTGATGTGCAGCATTTGAGACTAGATGCATTCTTCAGGGATTCTTTTTGGTTTGGTGTGTTGCTTTTTTCTTTTGTCTTGTTTTTTAATCATTTCTTTACCTTGTACAATATTCCACTGAGGCTAGTGACCAGATCTTTCGTGCTTTTTAGCAGAGGAATTATTTCTAGTGCTCTAGCGAATAATGTGGAATGAGGTTGCTTCTCGCTGTGTTCTGCAGAGTCATCTTCAATGTGATTTGTATTAGCATTCTGGAGAAGAAGCGTTTCGATGCAGAGCTGCAGTGCGGCATCACTGTCCAGCATGAAAGTACTAGAAGAGGACAGCCGATTATTTTCTCTGTGACCTTTGGTGTTATCAAGGTGCTTATTTCCTTATTAATAAATTAACCAGAGACCAGTATGTATTTAAAACAAATCCCAAACACAACAGCCAAACAAACCCTGCAGACAAAACCCCACAAAAATTCGCATATTACATTGATTAGGATCTATTTAAACTAAAAGAGATTTCAGTAGGCATAAGTTTTATTCCAGCAACAATTAAAGACAATTGATTTGCTTCAGTTATTACCTGCAGTAATTCAATATGAGATCTGTGTCTACTTTTGGATTTTGTACCAGTGTTCTTATGAGTTCCTTCTTCCTTATGGGCGGCTGTCTAAATACAGTCTCAAAAGAAATCTACAGATAAATAAACATTTTTATCTTCATCTCAAAGTCTTTTAGGCAATATCAAGGTTAATTCCTTATATAGTTAACCTTTTATGTGTTCTTTAGTTTCAATCCAGAGATTTTCAGAGCAGGAAAAAGCAGTGCATTTGCTTACTATGCCCTGTGCCAAATAATACTTAAAAATTCTTTTTATAGCACCCTCAGTTATTGAATTTCTCAGTTTGAGGTTTATTTAAGCAGACAAACAGAATGAAAATTTAGAACCAAGACAAAACCCCAACTTTCCTTACGTTTGAATGCGAAATCTGTCTAAAAATCACAATACATCTCAGAATATACTGACATTTAAATAGTAACTAAAACCCTACAATANTTACAGGCACACACAGAATAGCTACAAATATATTTTTGAAACAGAACAAAAACATATGCAAAAAGGAAAAAAAAAATCAAGCTTACACCAAATTTACCCAGTTGGATGCCCCATTCTGCATCAGTAATCAATTCTTGGAACTTTTGTTTTTCTTCTGCTTCACCACATTGGATAGCGAGCTGTGCTCCAACCAGAGCTACTGCCTAAAAGCAGTGAGAAGGGAAGTTAATACAAGTATAATAAATAATCAGAAAATCTGGAATTCTAAGGTCTAAATCCTCAGAGGTACTTAAAACAATTCATATAGGATCACACAACTGTGTAAAATGAAAACAAACCTCACAGATGGTAGTATAAGCTATACATTTAATAATGGCAAACTAGTGCACGTCCATATTACATTGCTGATGTGTTTTTTTTTTTTTTAAGAAACTGTTTAACATTCTCTATTTGCTGAAGAAATATATTGCCTTGTGGATTTACCAAAACTTTTCTGTAATTTTGCCATGTATTGTTTATGACATCCCACAGCTTATTGAACATGTCTTCCTTGTGCAAAATCGTGCAATATCCCAATGCCAGGTTCTGATCTATGACACGACAATTGAACACCTGTGTTTTTTGGGAAAAAAACAAAACAAAACAAAAGTTATAAACTTTAGGTATTCATATTTCAATAGATTTCTTTGTACCAATTATAACACATGAAAAGTGCTCTGTAATTTGTAAGTGTATTGGGCATTTAAGTTAGAGGGGAGGAAAAAAAAGATTAAAAATGCATTTCAGGTTTTAGAACTTAAAATCTAAATATGCTGAAGCCAAGCTAAAAGTCACTTCCCTTAGTGTAGACTGCCTTAGAAAATGACATATGGCAGGTTTTCCAAGGTCTGTGATTTCTGAAGGTGTGCAGGTTTCGTGGTGTTTGGCCACAGGACAATTGCAGAATATGCTTTTGCAATAGGAAAGGCAGCGCTTTTCTTGACAAAGCAGAAGAAAGGGGCTCAACTCTCAGCCTTTTCAGAGTGTTCTTACCTTGTGTAGTAAGGTCAGGATAGTGGTCGTAATTCCTGAAGTACACTTTGGTTTCATAGCAATGAGAAAGCTTTTGGTTTCAGCTAGCATATGGTCATCATGTAGCTAGTACAAAAAAAGAGAGCACACAGCTAAAAATAAATTCTAAGCCTTCAGCTTCTCTTGTCATTTATAGCATATAGGAGGTACTACAGTAATTGTATTTTCAGATTTAATTAAGGTCTTATAAAAATCTCTTCTCCACAGAAAAAGGATCTTTATTTCCAAGTGCTTCTGAACTGAGGACTGTTTTTTGAATATTCTACTTGCAACTTTTCCCATCCTAACCAATGATAAAACAATGTGAAAGAACATAATGAACCATTATTAACCTTCATTTTATTCCTGGGCTCTCTGCAAAGACCAGAAGTCTAGGTCAGAACATACTTTGCAAAGAGAAACAGAGGACCTTGAAAATTAGGGAAGAAATTACCAGCTCCTTTCACAAAATGACTTGACATCTGATCAAGTGGTAGCGATTTTCGTAAGGTCATGGCAATAGCCTCTCTCAAACGTACCAAATTCTTATGTAACTACTCTAAAGTAGTTAATAGCATATTTGTAAGACTTATTCTCAGCAAAATTCAGCAGCGTCCTTGCCATACCTTTTCACTCAGGGACAAATCCATGTTGTTTGATATCCCGTGCTGCAGACAGGATCCAAATGAACTGACGATTAGCCGCAAAGCTAACTCGCACTGACTGCACTCCATGAGGTTCTGTAGCACCGCACAGATGGGAGTTCGAGCTGGCAGTAGAAGGTTCTGTCCTGTAATATATTTCAAAAACAAACCCAGAAAATAATTAGTATCTTTATATTAAGCATATTGTTCATGGAATTAATATCAGTGCAGTTTCTCTTTTTCTTCATTAAATTTATGATACAAGTGGTAGCTTCCTTTGAAACCTTAAATTTTCAGGGCTTTTAATTTAATACAGACTCTTGGAAAGGCTCTACAGACTCTTGGAAATTTAATACAGACTCTTGGAAAGGCTCTAATGGATCCTAGCTCGTAGTGGCAGAACTTCTGTACTGAGGTACAGGCTTTGACAACATGCCTAAAATCACATGGCTGAATGGTAGCAGTTACCATCCAAACTGTTGTCTTCTGTGCTGTTCCCCTAGAACACGGCTTTAAGTGGAACACCCAGGCTTCTATTTAAAAAGCTATGGTTTAATTTAAACTTCACGTTATCTAGTGGTCTGGTTTATTCTTCGAGCGTGGTGAGTTTGCCATCACATTACCTTTAATAAATGCGCAGTTTGCCAGGCTTGTGGAGTCCAAAGGATACAGCTTGTTCTCTGAAATACAGACAAACACATCAGCAGCGTGCCAGGATCTCAGCAACATCAGGAAGCCTGGAAGTACCTTAAAAACATGATACTTCAGGGATGGTACATAAAATAAAGACACATCACCTCTAAGAGCCAGGACTGCTATTTTTTTACTGTGCCTAATTGGAAGTTATTTTACAGGAGGGAATATCTTTTCAAGCACACAAAGTAATACAAACCAATTGTTTGCAGTAACTACTTCGTGTGTAAATCCCTTTGTCTTGATAAGACAGTCAACATAAACACTTAATCTGTGAAGGTAATAAATCTATTCAAATAAATCAGCATATCCTTTATAGGTAGATTTAGCACTGTGCAACAGTATTTGCAGTTATACGCTTTTTAATACACCAATGAGAAAGCATTTACACCAAGATGTATTAAAAACAAATAATGTAAAATATTCAGCCCTTTTTTTAGAGACCTGAAAGTGTCTTTTTCAGCACTTAAAACATTGTAGAGTTCTGTTCATAATACTAGAAATTTTCAAAAAGTTGTGTGTGTCTACAATGGTACATAGTACAAGGACAATAATTTTAGAATAAGCTGAAATTCATCTTGATAAAATCCTGTCTCCATTCATGGCTACTAGAATATGTCTAGAGAAGATCATAAGAACAGGGCAATTTTATAGTAACATTTCTCCAGAGCATTCTCCGTGTCTTCAAGTATTTGATGTTCAGACTCTTCCTGAACCAGAACAAAATCCAAAGTCATCTTTACATTCTACATCCTCCCCCAATGGAAATTTCTTCCATGAGTTTGTCTACTCAAGACTTGAGGTGATAATTTCCACACAAGTGCTGAATTATTTCTATTCCTAGATAAAAATCAATATGAAATACAGATTGTATATTGACTCAGCATTCAGGAAAGCAAGTTTACCACATATAGGCAGAAGAGAAGAAATAGTTTCATATGCAACTGGAAGAGCTGTCTGTGGATCAAGAACCACCCCATCTTCATTAAAGAAGTCATCATAAGTCCACTCTTCATAAGGATCTTTATCTCCTCCAAAAGATGTTGTCTAAATAAGAACATCGTCAAAAGTACACAAAATAAAAGGAACAGCTAGTAAGTCTACTCACAAACTGAATGCTGCAAGAGGTTCCAGGTTTCAAATACAGGAACAGAACACAACCTCCTATTTGAAAATGGATTCTACTATACTGCTTTTTGTTAGATGGCCAGTAGCATTAAACAGATTTCCTACTTAGAGTGGCCACATTTCACCTTAATGTTGCAGTTATTTAGTTGTACAGTCAAAATGCATTCTTAATTAATTTAATGGAGGCTTTCATAAACACTCTTTGCCAAATACGATAAGCAAATATTTCAAATGGATAATTTTTAGAAAAGTAACATTTTGTGCATAAATGTGCTTGCCTAGCCACTTTGATCTATTTCATTCAAACAATAAGAGCCCATTCATTTCACGTAGCCTAAAGCACTGCTTGACATGAACAAAAAACCAAAGATGCTATTCAAGAACTTGATCCATCTTATGGTTTTACAAGACATGCATACATGCATTTAAAAATCAAACCCACTTTTTTTTTTTTTTTTTTAAAGCACTTTTAAAAAGTCAGCTGTCTGTGCTCTCTCACAGTCCTGGCAGCAGCTATTCAATAAAATCACTAATATTTTCAGGCATGTTAGCCAGATCTATTACACTGCAATGTAAGTGGAGAATGATGCTTGTGCCAGAGCTGCACTGTTTCTAGTACTCAAGTCAGTTTACTCTTTATGCTGATGTACACAAATATTTAGGGAAATTTTTATTTGTAGAGCTGTGTGGGGTGGTGGTGGTATTGCTTGTTTTTTAAAAAAGCTGATTAAATATTGCTGGGGAAATGGGATGAAAAAAACGTATCTACAGTGAACACTATTCAGTCAATCAAGACGTATGTTAAAAAAAATATATTTAAGTTAGCAGAAAATACCTTTGCTGTAAATCCATAGTTTTCTATTTGGCACTGTGTGTAAATTTCCTTGGCAGCCAAAGTATATTTACATAGTTCCAGAGAATCTAATAGTAAATCTGTAAAAATATTAAGATCATTGGCATACTATGAATGGATGGTTCATACGTCCTATTAAAAGGAAATAATTTTTTGCAGCACCTATTTTTAAAGAGGCATATATAGGAATTCACTTTGTTTTCATGTCTATTAAATACTATTTGAAAAGTTGGATTCCCAGCATGAACACAAATAAGTGATAATAGTAATTACCTGGGCTACATATCGTAGCTGCTTGGCAAGCCAGTTCGTAGATCACTGCTGGAAGGTTCATGTCATTAGGAGTGATCATTGGAACATCAGTTCCCAACATATGACAAAGCCTTTGACATGCTGAAAACAGCAGCTTCCCTGTTTCTTCATTACAGTGATTTTCATAGAAATCTCTATTTAAAAAAACCAAAAACAAAATAACTAAAACAAAATACACTTTCCTTTGCTCTACATCTAATTACTTCTGCAAAGTATCAGAAATAGTACAGAAAAGCCCATTGAAAGTCATAATCCTGAAGATCTCTGCAGTTTTACCTGCATATTTTTACAGCATCTTCAACTTTTCCAGCATCCAGTGCTCTCAAGGCCAGTTTTTCTCCCAGTTCTTGCTCTGACCTTTGCAGGAGCAAAGCCAGTTTGTACAACCTTGACTCTGTAGAACGGGTCTTGCTTTTACCATCTTCTGAATTACAGTTCGTTGTTTGTTCTTTTCTAGACTTTGACAGAGATCTGACAGTTTCATAAGCTTTTATGTGAGTCTCAAGAAGCCTGGACATCAGTGAAGGGTTCTTATATTCTTCGACTGAAAGAAAGATTTCAAAATCTTCCTGCAATAACAACAAAAAAGATTATGTATTAGTATTCATGTAACTTCCTTTATTTTTTTAAAATGTTTTTATTTCTTGTTTCATTCTGAGGACTACTTTCAGTACAGAGTTGACTTTACTAGTTTCTACCAATTACTGATTTATGTCACAGATTAGAGAATTTTGCTAGGCAGCAGCTGAGCAAAATGAAAAAAACTGAAGGATACTGCACGCTCAAATGCGTTAAATAATTTAAGTTTACAAACCATACTAGATCCTTAATAAAATATTACAGTACTCAATTATGAAATCTTTGAAGTGTTAGCAATTAAGACTTTTGGGAGAATATCTACTTTTTTCATTCAAATGGACAACTGAGTAATGTGGAACCTTCTGAGGTGCTATTTAAATTGCTAGATTACCCTCAGAATGCCTTTGAAGTCAAAAATAAAAACAACTTTTGCATGTAAGTTGTAAATAGAATTAATTTTTAATCATCCGTGTTATAAGAACAATTGGAATAACTCAGTAAATCAAAAGCAGTTTGAAACTATAAAGATACTTACCTGCAGGGTGGCAAGTGTTTCGAACATTTTCAGGTTTGCTTCACATTCATCTTTCTTCAGAGGATTATCTGTTGGAGGAGAAAAACAATTACCTCCTGACTCCATTTACAAGCAAAAGATAAGATTAAGCTGTAGCTTACCTTTTTGAATGCTGAACAGGAACTTAAGGATTTCCACCAGTGTCTTAGTCATGAACATTTGTGTTTTGTGCTGCAGGAAAGGAAGAGGTTAATGTTTTGTTTGGTCGAAATGTTGCGAGTAACAGACAGTGACCCTCAGGTTTCTGCTCTATGAAAATACTATGCAGTGCTCTACAAAGGCCCCATGCAACAATTATCAAGTCTAAGATACAACCAGTTGAAAAGCAAGGGAACAGAAAGTTATTGGTTGTATGCATCCTTTATAGAAATAGCAAATATTTTACAGCTGTAATATACGTGCACACTACAGTATGTTAGCTCTCACAGGGGTTTTGCAAATATCTGCCCTTCTCTCTTTTTCCTTCCTTCCCTTGCTCAGAATAAGGTGTACTGTCAACTGTGAAGCTTCAACCCACTTTGGTGCCTAGCAAAGCCACGCCCACAGTTTTTAACCAGATGTTTCCCAAGCAACTAAAGAAAGAATGGGAAAATACATAGGACTAGAAGTATAATAGTGCAGCAGGATTTATAAATTATTAATTTAATTCAGATAGACACAGCACTGTGTGGAGAGGCCTTTAAAAATAACTCAAAACAATTATATAGCAGAATAAACTCAAGTTGGAAAAGGCTTCAAGAGGTTACGTAGTCCAAAACAGGACTGGTTCATCATCCCTTTTTGCTGGAAGACAGTTTTTACATTTGCATCCCTCATCTTTTTTTAACCATCTGAGTAGGAATAGTATTTAGAATAATCTGTGCACACACTTTACTGTGTGAAATGACTTGGTACCTCTTCAGAATTATCTGCTTTATTCTGTAATACCAGCGTTCCCCATACGGTCAATCTTTCTGCAACGTTCTCAGCTTCGGCAAGAGTCAGAGATTTTAACAAAGTCAGAGATTCCTCTCCCTGAAGAAAAAAAAAAAGGAAAAGAAAACCAGAAATAATTTTTAAAAAGGGGGAAGGAGCATTTCCTTTGGAAAAGCTAAGTTATGTATACTTTCTTGCTTTGATACAATGGTTGCATGATGGCCGATTGGGTAAAATTAACCTTCTGCTGATGAACTTAAAATCTCTTTATAAAATACATTTACTATGACATGACTTCCTGAAAATCCCTGAACAGTTTTTTACTAAATCTATGAGGCTTTCAGTAAAATCTATGTGCTTACTCGCTAAGGGTTATAGTAGGCAAATTAAAAGGCAGTTTTGCTCGTTGCCAATTATGCAGTATTTTAAAAACCATATGATTATCAAGAATACCATGTGCTAATAAGGTAGAACAAACGTTAACACGAGAAACATTGTTTTGCAGGGGAGTTAATTTGATTTCTTTAATCAAAAAGCTTCCTTTTCTGCAGGTCAAAGAGATCTCAATAACATAACACAGGGAAAACACAGGCTATAAAGGTGATCACACTTACTATAATGTAGCAAGCAAAGTTAAATATTTCTAGTTAGGACATCAGCTAAAGGGGCAGGTTTGTACTCATGTGGGTAGCAAAAACAGTATGTGAAACCCTAGCAAAAACAGTATGTGAAAATATGTAGAGACTTCAATTCCAAACTGGTATATTGCGAGTCATAATTTTCATCCTTTCTTGCCAGGAATGAAGGATGGCTCATGATGTTTAAAACTCTGACAAAGGTGGAATTTTCAACGTTAAGTATAGGCAGTTATGTGTACAATTAATAGAACCTTAAGGAAAAAAAAAATATATGTAAACTGTATGTAAGATTTCTGTAAGTAGTACAAATTGCCCCTTTTTGAAAATAGGCCTTAGTGTCTTTAAATTCTAAGACCAACTGACATGAAGTATTTTATACCTTCTCTTTGTCAATCAGGTCTATCATCCTCAGAACATAGACTTTCACAGTGGGCAACATGTACGCTGCTACAATCTTCAAAGCATCCTCCAAAGAAGTAGGGGTATCTTGTTTCAGAATGTATTTCACTAGCCTCTGTAAGAAGAAAACAGATACACACTTGAGTTTGTTGAGGTATAGAACAAGGGAAGTCATATATACACACTACTTCTGCATTGCAGTTGTGCAGCTCATACCAAGGAGGGTACCCAGGAGTTTAAAACTTCTCTCTAGAGAAAACCTGAGTGAAGCACGAATGGGAGAAAACTGGGCTTGGGGAAGAGAATTATCCTGGGAACTCTCAAAATGCAGGGAACTCATCTGGCTCCACAGGATAGCAAGGAACTTTTCCAGAAATACTCATGTTTTCTCCCTCATAAAAGGAGATGCAAAAAAAATTTAAATAATAATAATTAAAAAAAAATCACTAAGTATCATTCACTGTGACCTTAGGATCTAAAGTCTTGAGAGCACCTATCCTTCCATTTTTTAGTTTCCTCTTTTCTTTCCCTCCCCCCATACAGAGAGCACTATATCATCAGTGCTATGCTAATTAGGTTGGGCTAAATTAATCTGCTAATTCTCAAAAAAAGAGTGGGCTTTCAGGCAAAAAACATGTCCCAACAGGACAAGAAAAATGAATATTGATAACAAGTGGGAGATACCCGTTGCTAAGATTTTTTGAAAAGTCTTGCTTCTTTACGTGCAGGTACGTGTAGGGATTTTTGTTTAACGGAAAGAAGAGTAATGCTGATCACTTACCATTATCATCTGCTTGTCCTTTAAAAGATTAGTATCTCTTATCCCATAGGCTCGCAAAAGCTTCTTCATCTCCATCAGTCGGTAACTTTCGTGTAGTAACTTTACTCTACAGACAAATTAGACTATTATTAATTTACTTGCTACCTACAGCTATGTGATTTAATCATCCTATTATGTCAGATACACAGTATTTCCCGCCCCCAAACCAGAATTCTAATTGAAAGTACACACAGAACTGAGGTGCAGGATGTGAACGTTGCCTTACTTGACATGATTCATTTCCAAATGCTGTTTCACCAGCTGCTCCACTGCTGTGCTCCATGGTACCACAGCAGCGTGCATTATCTGGACAACCGCATCAAATTTCAACTATAAAAGGACCATAAAAAGCTCACTTTAAAAAATAAGTTACAAAGTAATCTCTTGATGTATTGTTCACTTTATTTCCTGATCCAATCTTCACTTGCATAAAGGGCATTCATTATGATAATATGATGTGTCAAGATAGATCAGAAAATGATTATAATAATCTATGACACTGTAGAGCTTGAGTTTCATACATATTACAGTTGGTGAGTTTTCCATGTGATGGCATCAAAACTACAATTAAATTCTCAAGCAAAGAACATCACATGGGAGAAGATTACTAAGATGGCATACTATTTGATCTCATATCCCTCATGTAAAAATGTACACATATGCTTATGTAAAAAACTACGTGTTTCATTCTGAACTGACGTATTAGAGCCACTTGATGCCTATTTCGTAAAATATACTTACATCTGTATCAGAGATACAGCCAATGACGGCAATTGCCTTTGCCTCCCATGAAGTTTCAAACACTGAAGCAGACCGTGTACGACAACGTTCTAGCAAATCCTGTATGTTTTGATATAGATTATTAGGATATTTGAATTCAGAAAAGGTAGGAATATCTTACGATATAAACAAAAATAAAATTTTTTTGGACATTAAGGGACAGATTTGGCTATCTTCCCTTGTATCTGTTAGTGCTTTATTACAGAAACAGTAACTATAAATAAATTCATTGATAGGAGTAAGCTAATCTGAAAGCTTGCCCTAAAATTCAAGTGTAAATAAGAATGGTCATCAGATTTGCTTTCTGCTTACTCGTGTTTAAATAGTTTTCTTGAAAAGAAAGAAAATATGGATACCTTTATATACTGTAGAAGTAATTCATCCTTTTGTAGATTATGCTCACACAGGTAGGGTTTTATAAACTTCTCCAAAATGGAAGGGACAAGCTCTGGTGCCAAAATTTTATCAAACATTCGAAACACGATAGTAGTTGCATTTTCCTGGGTGGCAAGTAGAACAATGACATGTTAGAACACAATTCTTTATATTTCTAACGAATACTTCAACATCCAGTGTCATTGAAATGAATTGAGTGATTTCAAGAACTAGCATCCTTCTTTAGCTCAAATAAAAGCTTTCTTTTACAAGAAAGGTTCTTCTATTGTTCAGTTGTATTGCTAATTTCTCTGTTGCTAATGTTTGCTCCACAGTATACAATCTGTACTGAACTGCAAATCATGGAGTTTAAGCCTTACTTTCTCGTAGTATCTTGTCACATTATATATTTATACCCACGGCTGGAATAAAATTTATAACAAACACAACATATGAAATAGTCTTAGCAGCTTATGAACACAAGTTTAACCAATCAATCCATCAGGATTCCTCTTTCGTCTGACTTCAAATCGTGTGCTACAAGATTTTTCTCCTTCCCAGAACAATCTACTACCCAAAAGCACTTTTCGAAGTGCCTGCAGAATTACCTTTTCAAAATCATAGAGTGCCAGCCTGCAGTTGTATTTCCTGTACAGATTTATCAGTTCTTGTAAATCGTTTACCAGCTTCTTTAACCTACGTACTTCTTCGCAGTCACTGCATCTCTGAAACAGTGTTTAGAAGTGAAACGTTAGAATACTTACCACAATCTTCAGGACCATTAAGTGCTTTCATAAATAGGAAGAAAACAAATTATTCTCCACATTGCTGGTGTAAGACAAGAGCAGTTGACTTACAATGCAGGGAGAAAGTAAGATACCAGGAAAAGATTCTTTCTAAATATAAAGACAGTGATGCACTAGAAGAGCCTGCACAGGGAAGAGGGGTGAGCACTTCACTCACTGAAGTCTAAAAGACAGGTAAGACAAATGGCTGGGAACGATGTACCTACAGCTGGCATTTTCTTTGGAGTAGGAACCCTATTTTTAATGTGATTTTCTAAGAAACCTCACAATTTTTCATGCCTTGCAGTCTTAAAGATTTTATGAATATACATGCTGAACTCTCTATATGGCATGTAACAAAGGAAAAGCAAGTACAGGTTGAACGTGGGACTTAGAGTAAATGTATCTTCTTTCCATTATGCACTTTGAATGTGGGATTTGGGAGTTTATGACAGCAGGTCTAACTAACATAGAATGTCAGTGTTTCCAATTTTTAAAATGCACAGCTGGTTAGCTTTAACTTTTATCTTTCTCCACTTTCATACTACCACTTCTATAGATTCTAGTATAACTAGGATATATAACATATATAATTTACTTGTGCTTGCACAAATTCAGTATTCGTAACCTTACAGCAAGCTGATTTTTAATACTTGTTTTCTCCAGGACATAAAGGATGCTTAATTGAAATTAATTTCCAAAAACTTTGACGGAGATGAGACGTGTTTTTAATTTAAGTTCATAAGGAGAATCTTTACTGAAATGTAAGTGTTTCGTAGTACTCAGGCTTATTTGTGTTCTACAGAATATTCAATAATATTATTAATATTTAGACTAATAATACATCTATTGAAGGGTATTCAGGTTGTACTGACTTTTTATTTTTAATCTTTAAACCCAAGACAACTGGAACTCAGTTCCTTCCTTTCATGGAATTGAGTCAATTTGCACCAAAAACATTAGTGACCTTATTATCATCCATTCCAACTCTAGCACAGAGCATATGTTCTGAAGTCTCTTAGTAGTAAATCCTTATATTTGCTACGTTTCTTACCAAAGGAGTCCAATGGTCAAAAGCTGCCAGTCCCATTTCACCCTGATTTTTACTTGTGAAAAAAACCTCTGCCATTTGGAGTCCATTTTCTGGCCAATTTGTCTGTCCAAAAGAATTGATATTAGCAAACTGTGCTATACATACAGAAATATAAGACATGCAACGTTTCTCCAGTATGACTTACCTTATCAGTTAATTCAAGATTTCGAGCACCTTGTTCCAGCCATTTTGCTAACATTTTCTGAAAAAAATACATTTATAAGTAGAGTCATGCTATCTATAAGAACAAAATTTGCCATTAGAAATCACTTGAAATATAAACTGTAGGGAAAAAAAGTCATTTAAAAGATAGATGAACGAGGTTCTGACATTCAAAAATTAAAGTCTGCATAAAATTATCTTAGCCTGAGAAAATGACATTTTGCATTTATTAAGACACCTACCTGTCCCTTTGGTACAACCCTTCTTAAGAAAGGGATCACGACATTTTTAAGCCATAAACACAGTTGCTTCTGAGGAACAGTGAAGTGAATGGCATTAAGCAAGTTCTCCAGCATTTTCTCATCGAAGCTGCTCTCAAAATCGGCCTAAAATATCAAAACAATTACAGAACTATGAAGTGTATGTTTATTTGGTACTTTGTAAAGCTGTTTCACTAATAGGAAGAAGCAATGTAGTTCACAAACATAAAGGTAAAAAAATCTCAATAATCATAAACAGGAATTTAAAAAAACATAGTCCTGTTCAGAAAAATCTAGAGCTTGGTCTTCTTGAACAAGAGCTAATTCAAGCAATTTCTTTGCAAATTACAGTGGCAGGATCATGTCCTATTACTTTAGGACTTGCTCTATAGTCCTGCCTTATTAAGAAAACAACAGGGATGGACCTGTAGTCCTGAACTAAAGAATATAATAGCCCATAGCCACTATTATGAACGTGTCACTCACAGTAAGAAGTCTGTGGTTCTTTTTAAAGGATTTTAAGGTACCCAGAAAATGTCCACTTAAAAATTCTGAGAGCTGTGCTTGCAAAAAAGTGAATGGGAGGTTATAACCACCATAGAATAAATCAAAGAATCATCAGCTTTCAGACCTAGAAATATGTAGTCTGACATCAGAAATACCAGTTTATTCTTAAATCAATAAGTTCAGCCTTCTAAGGAGCTAGGTGAATCATTGTGATAATAGATGAGATTCTGCCATAGATCTTTGCTTCTTTTATTCTTTTTCTTCTGCATCAGCCTGATTCTGTTAAATGGGATGGTAAATTTAAGAGACTTAACATTCTCCATAAATACCAAAGAAATGCCTATGCCATCTCACCTGATGCCTAAGCCAGAGGTACTGTGCACAAGATAAATTTCCTTCTTCTAGCTCAAAAAGAATATTCTTGAAAATGTCTTTGTTATTCAAGAATTCTGTCCAAGCAATACCACTAGAAACGAGAGGAGGAAAGGAAACTGTTATTGATATATGTCAGCATTAAAGGAGTTCGGGGGAGAACCTCAAAGTTCTAGCTAGCACTATATGCTGTAAGAGACAACAGTAGTATTTGATTGTGCATGCATAAAATCACATCCCCTCCTCTATGTGTTAAAAACCAAAAATCTATACAAGATAGTGCATGTGGAACAGATAATGTATGTTTTCAACATATAGGATGACTGAACCTCTCTGCATTCTCACTTTGCCACAGTGAAGGATGGGAAACTGCAGGAAGACAGGGAAGGGTTTAAGGATTAATGACTGCAAATTTAGAGAAAAATAAAAAAGTTAATTTCAATGGCACATACTTAACCATGACAATTAAATTTACTTTAAATTTTAACAAAGAAACACAAACAAACCTGAATTTCTCTAGTCCAAAAGCTCCATAAAAAGTTGTGAGCCTTGCCTGAGCTCTCAATACCTGAATGCAGACAAGAGATTTAAGGTCAACATCTAGCTTACCAAACAGTCATGTTACATGGCTAGAATAACCATCATAAAGGTGAAGAATGCAGGAAAAGAAAGACTTTTCAACAATTTCATGTAATCACATATGTAAGTTTGCTTAATAAAGCATTAATCCAAAATATCAATTGTGTAAACACTACACTGCATCGCCTTGAAGACAGATGAGGCCTGTCCAGAACACAATAGGACTAAATAAGAAACAAAATTAAATACCTAAGAGGACTTAAGAAAGCTTCTCCCTTCCATTTCTAGAGCATCTGAAAATGAATCTTCCTATGACTGAAATAATCACTTATTTCAGAAGCTTGTAATTTCTATGGTTCTCTTTCATACTCTAAAATATATTCTTGTTTAGACTTTTGAAAAGTTCAACAGTAATACAGTTTTTAAAACTCTACATTTTAATTGTTTATTATATGGTACTGTGGGGCCCAGAAGTTTGTCCCCACCTCGGTTATGGAGACCGGAGCCCCATCAGGTGACTGAGCAATGGTTTTATCATCTTTCTTCAAGATCTGAAACAAATACATGAAATGGATTAGCTGACAACTCAGTACATGCAGGACATGACAGATACTACTACAAATTTAATAAAGAAACAAGCAAAAACTTAGTACCTCTGTAAACTGAAGTCTTTATTTTACAATGTTAGACTCAGACTGGATTTCTACATGTGTGCAGGATCAGACAGATAATATGTATCTCTCTGATTCTGTTTGATAAGGCAGGAAAGGTGAAAATAATGAAAACAAAAAAGGTGACGTATTTTGAGATTATAGTGCTGAAATTAATATTTAAAAAGTGTTTTAAAAGACTACTGGTCAAAACTAAAACCTGCTTTCTGATGTGAAAATAAAACGGTAAGCTTTTTTGTCCATAAGCAGTAGCAAGAACGAGGTTGGAACAAGCCTTGCTGCTGCTTCATGTTTGATAAAATACAATTTATAATGCATTTACTTTTTGAATCACTGTAACTGGTTTGAAGTTGTCCTCCCTCTCGAGTTGGACAGAGGCATGTAATAGGAATGGATGGGTATGAGCAGTTTCAAGAAACAAAATCCCTTACTTTGACTTTAGCGTAGTTCAACATTTCTTGAGCAGTTTCATAGAGTGGCCATGGAGCATTTATGCAGTAATCCACAACAAATTGGCTATCCTGTTTGCATAAGGACACAACTGACATTAATTCCAAGCTCTTTTATAATTTGAATTACTTCGTAAGAGAAAGAGGGTAGAAATCAAACCATACCTGAATTTTTTGCAAATTTTCTTTGGCTTCGTTCACAAGATCCAGCCAGACTTCGTGACCGTAACTCCCAACAGAAGCTGAAGCAAGTTTCTCTAAAATAGTGTTTGCTTTCACTTTGTATACAAGCTGTTTAAAGAAAGGAAACACAGTGTTCAGTTTAACACAACGCAGTCTTAAACAGAGAGTTTTCAACTGAAAACTCCACAATTTCCTTCACAATGTTTTTGAGATAAAGTGTGTCCATGTACATTGAATGATTTCATTATAGAAACGATCACCAATTTGTTCCTGACAATTATGGTATCTTTTTATCTCACCAGCTAAGCCTGTGTTTTTATTAAAAAAACAGTTAATTAAGCCAGACTATGTGTTAAAAAATTCATGTGAAAATTCTTTTTTAAGCAACACTTTTTCCTGCTACTTAAAGGGATAAACGTGCCTTCTCCTGAACCAGCAGCGCTCACTTAGATCAGAAGATGTACTTTGGCACCACTTCTCATTGCAAGGTTTGCTAGTTACTGTAAAGAATAAATATAGTTCACCATGTAGTCATCTAGTTTTGAATCAGCTTTCAAGAATAGCAAGTTGCTTTGTAAGGTAACATTCCACTACGTTTGTAATATTTTTTTAACATTTTTTTGTTGGATTATAGGGCAAGAACCTTACTTGTAAGTTCAGTAATACTAATTAATCTTCAGATTTATTTATCAAGAACAGATAACTTACCTCAACATCTAGTCCAAACTGAATGGCAAAATTCTCTGCTTCAGTGAATTTGTGTTTGTGAAGTAAGCGACTTAGTCTAGGGGTGAAATAAAGTAAAGCATACTACTTTAATATGTGTCAAACCACAGACTTAGAAAAAAAAAGGCATTTAATCAAAACTAGTACCTGTTTTCTGGCAAGGCTTCAGTTAAACTTCTCATCACAACAATAGAAACTGGGCCTTCAGAAGGTCTAAGGATGAGAGAGAACTACGTGAGCTTATCAACTGTGAAACAACTATATGTAGAAGTAATCTGCCATTTTTATATAATAATGATCTGATAAGAAACAAAACATTGTCTTACATCTGATGTTTTTCATTAATTCCTTCCAAGAAGTATATTGTATCCTGTAGCGTGCAATAACAGAAATCATTAGGTGGCAAGGGAAATTAGTCATAAGAAAGCACAACTGTAATACATTAAGTGTTCCTTAATCTAAAAACAAATGACTACTTTTCTCTCAGATAGGTCTGGGTTTTTTTAAATGCTTATCATGGTATTTCCTGGATAGTTTGCACCATCTAAAATTTCTGAGGGCCTTAACCGGACTCTTCAGACTGAAACCACTCTCCTATCTCAGTTCAATGAGCATCAGTGCACCCTCCACACGAGTGAACCAACTTCTCAAAGTTACACACTTCGATTTTGTCCAAGCCATAAGCAGGTCACACTCTGTCCATCTTCACATCTTTTAGAATCTGATCTCTCTGCTACATTCCACAGAGGCAATATATGCCTTGGCATTTCCCACCTTGACTTTATCACCTCCGATCAAAGAAAAGGGACATAATAGGCATTATTTTCTCCACTATGGAGCTGCATACATAGTCTTTTTTGCCAAGTGCTTCATACAAGGCAAGCAATTTCATCAGCTTTGTGTTTTATCACTTATCAGATCCAGAGCTTACTACATTTACTGTCATGACTACAATGAAGAGCTGCTTCTTAGGTTTCTGACTCAGTGTCTCCTCACATACAAACTCCACCAGCCTTTACAATGTTCCTAATTCATAAAGTTCTTGCCGTCTTTTTTGACCTTCTTTTGTTAAAGTCTTTATAAGGACCATTAAACATTGCAATAGACCTGAGCCTAGAATTAAGCTGTTCCATTTGTTAGATATTATATCTTTTTCTCCATCCTTTGGGGACATCATTTAATCTGTCCTTGTATAGTTCCTGTGCAGTTTCAAGCACAAATTCATTGTAATCTCACAATAACACAGTACTCTCTTTAATAATTATACCTATTAAGACAACTATATTCAAACAACAATAAAAATGATCTAAACATACTGTGCCAATCCCACTTTGAACAAGCGAAGAAACAACAGATACTTCCAAAGAATAGAGGGGTTGCATAGTGGACAATGCAAAAACCATTAGACTTCTCATCTGTTAAAAAAACAAAAGGGAAAACAAACGTCAGAATATTTTTTTCCTCATTCATTGGTGACAGAGTCATGCTTGCAGAATAAGTTCTGTATTTTTGTGGACTTAGATGGAAGACTATTTTTATAAGTTTTTGCCAAAAAGCAGATGTCTACAATTTGAGAAAGTTTAATGAAGTTTTAGATGTTGCCTTTATATATAGGTCTATTATATATAATTAGATAAGTTTCATTTTTAAAACTGTATCATGTTCACGCTGGCATGCTATTTCAGCTACCTTCACTGACTACATGGAGCAGATACTGCTCTAAAAAACTCTGTGAACACATATAAGACAATAGTATATTTTGTTGCCCTTCCCTATCTACCTACCACTAAAAAAAAACATCCCTCACTCACTGTATCTTAATATATAGATAGTGACATTTCAGTTTTGACTTTGAGCTCCTAAGAATTCTGTTTGCTCCTAATTTTGAGCCATTTTCTTTTTTTCTCCCCCTCCCCTCTTTTTTCTGTGAGTGATTGCATAACAACTGAGGAACAGAACCCCAATAAAGAGCTTATACCTGTTTGTTATCTGGTATCGTCATGACTATCAGTTTAGCATTGGCAAGCCCTTGCCTACAGAACAAGAAAGAAAAAAGAAAGCAAAACATGCTGTATAAATCCTACACTAAAACCATGACATATTCTTGGTTCTGAGTTTTAGAAAATTTAGTTTTCCATGGAATGTGGTATATTTTAAAAACCCTACAGTGCACGCAAAAATAACAGTGTTTCAGCATGTGGAGGACATGTATT
The DNA here is from genome assembly GCA_013399365.1 of Pampusana beccarii. Taxonomy (NCBI): domain Eukaryota; kingdom Metazoa; phylum Chordata; class Aves; order Columbiformes; family Columbidae; genus Pampusana; species Pampusana beccarii. Next base: position 65,460 of record VWYH01002951.1, on the reverse strand, counting down.
TACTTCTGGCATTTGTAAGCTTTTCAAATTGATCTGATTCTTATTTTCTTAAACTGTCACAGAGCAATGGGAAGAGCCAAAAGTCTTCTAATCTTAATTGCTGTTAATTCCTTTTGTATTTTAACCAATACACGCACACAGAGATTTTGGCTTCTCTATCTGCAGAATGAAGATCTTACTATTTATGTCTCCAAAAGACAACAAGCTTTTTTCTATGACATCAGACTTGTAAGCAATAATATACACCACATTTTAGACATGCATTTCCTAAATGATACAGGTTATGTGCAAGATCCCTTAGCAGTAAACAACAGATAAACCAAGAGAAAGCAGAAAGCACCAAGGTTTTCTTTTCTACAACACAGAGCTAATGACACCTGCAGTCCAATTATTTTGTCCTACTGACTAGAAAGATTTCAAGAAAGATTTCTAAGAATTCACTACCACAGAAAATTGAGTGTTTGTGGCACGTTTCCTGTAATGATAAAGAACTTTTCGGTTTTCAGAACTGGTGCTTTACTTACCGTACGACTGGAGAAGACTCTGACTCTGTACTTACAAGAAATTCTTCAATATGTATTAAAGGCCAATTCCAAATAAGAGTAAGAGAATGAATATCCCACATGCTTAAGATATTCTAGATATTAAAAAAGAAAATTATCAGATAGAGATTTCATATTTTCTTCATAAAAGAATTTGTCTTTTTTTTGAGCAGACTATTAACACATTCCATAGCTTAAATAACAACTGGGAATAGAATTAAAAAAACACAGTAAGATCAAGATCCTCTGTAAATATAAGCATCTTTATTTTATAGAAACGTATTTTAAAACTACTACTTTAAAAAATATTTTTATGAGCTGGTTCAAGAACGTTGTAAAATGAAGACTAAACCAAATCATCATACTTACCTCTGTATCTAAAACAAACAGCAGATTGTCCAGAACTTGAAATTTTGCTGCATCTAAAAAATATCCATAGCCAAATACATAGTTAAAATATATAGAAATGTATTTGAAGAAAAAACATATTAAAATGTACAACCAAGAACTGGAAATCTACAGATGTTTAACCTCAGGGAACCTCCTAGGTCTGTAAAAAGTTTAGCTTAAACAGAATTGTAGTTTACCTATCTAAGTTAAACTCAATGATTTTGAAGCCCATATTTTGGCTGTACCTTTACAAGAAGTGTTCCATTTGGTATGCGTGTATTTACTAAAAATAATAAAACGTCTTCATATTTTCTGAAATTAAATATTATTTCTATGCTTGTCTATAAATAGTAAAAAAACCTCTTTACCTTTGATCAGACTTGAATCAGCAAAACTTTGAACAGACACCAGGTTATTGGTAGTGTCTACCTCCCACGTGGAGAGTACATAGTCACCTTTACCCTGTCAGAAAAGGCAAAGTAAAATGTGGTTATACGTTAGAAATTGGGCCATTGACAGGTCTGCTTCTTCAATAGATCTTTTAATTTATAAACATACTTGGAAAGCTGCAAAACTAATTTAAACTTTATTACTGGGTGATGTTGATGTTCAGAAAAAAATAATTTATCTGTTCATTTATTTAAATTTTTTCCTTTTTCCTTTTAAGACTGGACTTTACTATAGTAACTGTTACAGTCAGCATCTCCAAACATTTTTGACTCTTCTAAAAACATCCACTTTCCACTCTCACAGAACATAAAACCTGAAAGAAATGTACACTGAACCCACTGAGAAAAACTGCATTGAATTCAACAGGCTTCAGTGAATGAACTCAGAAAACCTGTTTTTAGGCCAAAACAACATTTCAAAATATGTCTGTATTTTTATTTTTTTATTAGTTCCTGCACGTAATTCAAGCTTAAGGGTTTGGTTTTGTTCAATTAGGACCTTAATTGTTACTTTGGCAAACCGTTGTTGAATGTGAACCTGATTGGAAAGCTCTTGCCAGCTTTGGCTTTGTCTCTGAGCTCAAGGTTGAGACTATAATTAGACCAGGCTGTACAGGCTAGGAACTACGGTGATTTACTAAGGTCATGCAACCAGGGTAAAAATATTTTTCCCCGATCCATCATAACAAAGCAAGTTCTGAAATTACAACAGTGATTTCCTTACAAGAAAAACTATGGACAGGCTGCAGAACTGATAACCTTTAAATGTACAGGGAGAGAAATGAAAGACAAGTCTTAGTGCAAAAAGTTCACAATCTTATTTTTCAACCAGCTAGAGAAAAAGTTTTGCTGCAGCTCAAAAAACGTCACTGACCCCATAACGATTGCTACAAACATATTCTTAGTACTTACCCCAACTATCAAATGGATTTTGTTGGCTGAGTTACTTATCACAAAATTCTGACAGCCAAGGCTGTGATACTCTTCTGTGGAAATGAAAGCTGTCTTTATCTGTCCTTGTAGCTTGTGGGGTGGAAGATGAAGGGAAAGGAAACAAAAGGGGAAGAAAAAAATTGTTTATACTGTCAGTGGATAAAACCTTGAACTGCTCAATTCTCCATGTACAGAAAAAGTAATAATCATAATTATGAGTTGTAATAATAAACTGGTAAGTAGTAAATGAAATGTACACTTAAGATATATGTTACAAGTTAGCAGGTATTTCTTACTTTCTTTGCTGTTATCATATCCATCTTGTCAATTGCTGCATTAAAAAAAAAAACTATGTTAAATAAACGTTTTAAAAACGGAAAAAAGCCACTAAATGTTATATAAGATAGTTTAGTCGTAACCTGACTATGTTGAAAAACACTTTAGCCAGGATCTTTGACAGGGTCTATTTCTATTGAGCCACAGTATTGAGTTACAGAAAATTAACCCAATAACTATGCTTATACAGTATTAGAAGTTTAAGTTATTCCCAATATTCTTCAGTGCAATCAAGACTGATCATACCCTAAAATGCTGTTTCCATAGTATTCAGTACTCTCTCTAAAGTGACCCAGAGAAACATAAGCTAAAGGAATTATTAGAAGAATACAAAAATAATTGTATTACAGAAGTAGTTGTATATCAGTTTCCCTTTAAAAACAAAAATTACACAGAAAATCCCAACTCAACATCTTATTCCCATTAGGAAGATGCATGGAAAAGCTTTTTTAATACAGCTCTTTCTGTTCAAATGGAAATCCCAAGAGGTTTGTAGATCATCTTACCCTCCTGCGTTTTAGCAAGTGGGAGACACATAATGCAGAAGAATCCGTTGCTTGTGAGAATGAACATATGATAAACACCTAAAAAAATCCAATACAAATATTTCAAACTTAAGTATTCAATAACCGCAAAGAGACTACTTGTTTATGAGCAGGACAGTGAAATAACTGGGAAAAAAACCTGACCAATAAATTGCACTATTTTTACACAAAAATGTTGTCACCTTCAAGGAAGAGCAGAATAAGTTTGTACATCTTAAGTGTTTTGTTTGGAATTATAATATTTGTATGCATCCATAAGACTGCAAATTCTGTTTTCACGACAAAACTACATTTGAAAAACTGTATGTTCTTCTATAAGATCCCAGTCTTGTTCTGTCACAATATCTTTAAAGGAAACTATCAAGGAAAGTGCATTTAATGTGTATGATGCAAAATAAAGATGTATCTGATTAACTATTTATTTTGTAGTCTCTTTCTCTGGGAAATATTAAAGGGGAACAAAATCCCAAAAACTGAGACAAGGGAAAAAAAAAAATCAAATTCCTACCTCCATTTGTGTTGTCTTTTTCAATAAACAGATTTAAGTAAGTCTTTTCACTTGAAGATTTTTCAAGCAAAATCTAAAATAGGATCAACATAAAGACTATTAGACTATTATTCTGTATTTTATTTGAAAAATATTTTGAATACTGATCATCAGTTCAAACTTTAAACTTTTTTCTTTCATGAAGAGCTGGTACTTGTTTAAACATGTCAATCCTAAATATATTGTGCTTATTTGTTACTTATGGGAACAAAAGTGTCCCTTTAATCTGTTCGTTCAAACTAGAAGATGTGTTCATGAAACAAGAATGTTTATATTTTGATATTTTGAAGAAAGAAAAAAAGCAGCTCAAGAAATTCTAAGAATAAAAGGTTTTCAGCAAAATTAGAGCAGAAAAATTACTGTACCTTGGTTAGCAAGGTTTGTTTAGATGGTATGTGAATAAGATGGAAATTGCCACTTCTCTCACCCACCACAAGAAATTGGTTTTCTTGACACATACCAACTACATCCACATTAGAATCTGAAAAGTTCCATGGCAAAATGTGAAACATTAAGATTAGTTTTTTAATAGACATTCATATTTGAAACACAGGAATTGAACAATACAGTGTCCTTGATTTTTTCAAAATTATTTGTTTTGATTAAACTATGTACAGGAAAGAGCATACAGGGAGTGGTTTTGGTACCCATTATTCCCATTTCAGTGAAAAGTTAGTGAGCCTTCTAATTGAATTGTACAGATTACTTAGTTAATAGTATACAGAACCAGCGATCACTATTATTTAGGTATTTATTATAATGCTTTATTTTACGGGCTAGTTAGATATACAAGATACTTGCTACAGTTTCCTATATAAACCTAACATAGATGTTTTACAAGTCAGTTTTAACTTCCAGCGGAATTCCAAAGAAATGAACTTACCAAACTGAATGTGCATTTGGAGGAGCTGCCCAGTGCTGTCCAGAAGTGCCACGGATCTGTCAACAACAATGATACTGCCATGCCTTGAACTGCAAGCATACAGCTGCGGGTTAACAGAGACCTAAGAAGAAAAATGATCTTGAATATAATATGACAGTGCTCTCGTAGTTGTTAAGAAAAAGAAAAACACAGCTCTGATGAATGCTACTTTTTCTGAAGATGTGATCTGAAGGAGCGTATCCACTTGGTACAACGCAGTTCCACATTCGTGTCCTAAACCTACGGGGAGCTGCACAGTCCCTGTGTCATCGTTTGCCAGAAGTTCAATTTCATTCCACATGTTTACCTGCAATAAAGGAACATGTTGTAAAGCTTTAAAAAAGTTACATGACCACACGCAATTTTATTATTCTACCGTGATTCTGTGTCTAGGAGGTAGAGTAGTACAATAAGCCTCCTAAAGGCAAATCAGGTGTCTAAAAAAGACAAAGTTAAGTCACAAGAGCAATGTGGCTCCCAGCTGATGTCCCCAGCGGGCCCAACCGAACGCAGGACAGGTTTCGCGCCCGAGGTTGAGGCAAATCCCGTGCCAGAGAACCCTCCACACCGAGCAGCGGACACCCCTGCCCACAGGGACCGCGATCCGCCGTCCCATCTCCTCACCGCGACCCCGGGGGCCGGTGACAAACCCCGCCGCTGCCTCAGGCTTTCAAATTGGCGGGAGTCCTGACTGACGCTACGGGTCGCAGCGCGGCCAACCCACCTCCAAACGCGAACGGCACCGTTGCTAAGATACCGCCTAATCCCTGTGCGCCCCCAGAATGCACCGCGGCGCCCGCGCGCCCAGCCGCCTGCCCCCGCCCCGCGGTTACATCCGGGCGCCTGAAGGGAGAGGGAGGGCGGGGTTTGTCGCTTTGGTTCGCGAGCGCTGCGGCCGCTGAAGGAGGTTGAGCCGCTTGTGAGGAGTTGTTGAGGGGGGCAAGCGACTTCCCGGGCGCTTGGTTATGGCGGTGAGTGGCGTTCGCCGCCTGGATTTTTGCGGAGTAGACGGATTGGGAAGGGGGCTGCCGCGGGGCGGGAGGGAAGAGCTTGTGAGACGGGGAGGGCTGGGTCGGGCGGCCGTGTGCGCGGAGAGACAAAATGGCGCCCGCCGCTCCTTCGCTGCCGGCGCCATGATGGGCCTCGGGGAGGGGGTGGCCGCTTTTCACACGTTACTTTTCTCCCCGTTTCCAGAAGTTTCTGTGTTATTCCTCTGGGCTTGGAGAGGAGCGAAGAGGCCTTGTGAATTAGGTCCTGTCGTTTTCTGGCCGGGAGAGAAGCGTTGCTGCGACAGGAGCAGGCGTTTCTCAGAGGGACTGAGGGAGCAGCCAGGCTGGCTGGGCCGTGCTCGGTTCTCGTTCCTGTAGCTTTCTTGCCCTATTGTTTCTCTTTGTGTTTAGTCACAGGGCTACTGTCCTACTGTATTTATGATTAATATTGTTAGGAAATGTATTTGCTGTAGTTATCACAGTCCTTTATGTTCATACACCACCTAAGAGTGTAGTTTTATTTTCTTTTAAAATCTGTGTGGCCTGTTAACGTGTAAAGGTGTTTTTTTTATATACCACGCCTGGTAGTATATAAAGGTGTTTGTCCCATAATTGAGTTGAAGAACCAATACGAATAGTTATCAAACTTGAAGTGGTTAATTTTTTTCAAAAGTTATTAAATAGTCTTGAGTGCAAGACAAGAAAATGCCCAACAACCCGGATTCTAAACTGACTAAACTCTTCGAAGTTGGCTTTAAATACTTTATGGTGTTTAATCTGGTATTTTAAGTTCTTGTTTTGAAACTTTGGCCTGTCAGTGGTGAAACAAAAGTACTGAAAACTTCTGGAAGAAATGAATCTCCCTCTTTTTTTTTTTTTTTTTTTTTTTTTTTTTNTTTTTTTTTTTTTTTTTTTTTCTTTTTGTGATGCTATTTAAGTTATATATATAACTTAACCTGTTAAGGTAATTTTTCCTGTAAAATGGTTTGAGAAATTATGGACTTGTAGTTTTGCATTTAGGTTATAGGCACTATCTTTGAGGTTCCTCTAAAGCAGGAAGTGAGGGGTGTGTTCAAGACCCTGTGGCCATCTAGTTGAAGTCTGACAGCCTTTTTTTTTTGGCTGTGTTTTTGTAGAGCTGAGAGATTTCTCTAAGGTGCAGTGCACAAGGGCATTAATGAGTAACAATGTGTATAAATAATGAGACTGGTAGACTTGGGAAATGTGGCAGTAGGCTCAGGTTCGGTTGGGTAGTATGTTTAAAAACCTGGTTTGCTTAGACTGTTAGCTGGTATACTCTGTGCCCTTCTCAAGTGTTGTGGCAACTAAGCACCACACAGCTGCTTGCTCACTCTCCCCCAGTGGGATGGGGGCGAGAATCTGAATAACGAGGAAGCTCATGGGTTGAGGTAGAGGCAGTTTAATAGGTAGAGCAAAAGCTGCACATGCAAGCAAAGCAAAACAAGGAATTCATTCACTACGTCCCATTGGCCGGCTGTTCAGTTGTCTCCGGGGAAGCAGGGCTCCATCACTCATAGTGGTTACTTGGGAAGACAAATGCCATGACTCTGAACATCCCCTCCTTCTTCCTTTTCCCCCCCAAAATATGTACTGAGCATGATGCCATATGGTGTCGAATGTCCCTTTGGCTGGCTTGGGTCAGCTGTCCTGGCTTTGCTCCCTCCCAGCTTCTTATGCACCTGGTAGAACATGGAAAGCTGAAAAGTCCTTGACTACTCAGCTACAAAAAAAACCATCGGTGTATTATCAGTGTTCTTCTCATACTAAATCCAAAACACAACTCCTTGAAAGAAAATTAACTCTATCCCAACTGAAGCCAGGACATCAAGTGACTTTAAAATGTAAATTTATAGAGATACCAAAATTCCTTTGAAACTGCTGAATTTTTTTGAAGCCTTAGATGGAGAAGGGAGGATCTGAGTAGAAGGGGGGGAAGTGTAGATAAGCAGATGATAGATGTGGAATGCCAAGGATTGTCACGGCAAAGATCACAAATAGGTTAGTCAGTTTCTACTCTTTATCTAATGTTCTAAAGCGTCACAGACTGTATAGTTCAAGCTCTGCTGCAGATGTCCGTATGCTGATGTGTTTTGAACTAGGTATCAGTATACCACACACAGAAGTGAACAGCTGCTTTATCTCTCACTCTGTAAGAGATTTTCCTATAGATGTATCTTTGTACAGTTGCGAATTAATAACAAATTGGGCAGACTAAAGAGTAGTAACTGAAGAATGAATCCAGATATTTACCTGCAGCATGTTAAGAAGGAAGTCTACAATTAATACACAATATATTACTGACAGTCTGTAATATCTGTTGTGGTTTAAGAAAAACTAGCTGCTTTGTTTTCGAGATAATGTATTTAGCTCAGCATTTGAGAAATTTTCACGTGTCTTGTTCCGTTTGCAAATAAAACTGCAGTTGGTAGAAGACCATGCAAGTTCAAGTTGTCTGTGACTTAGAACTGTTTGGACTACTCATGGCTACTCATGAGATTGTCTTTACAGAAAATAATTTTAATTTTGTCTTTGGAGGAAGTACTAAGGAAATAGTTTTTCCTGTTCTTCAGTCCTAAGTTTTTCTTTTTAAAACATTCTGTTCTCATATTTAGGGTAGTGATACAGAACGAGATGGAGTAGCCCCAGAAAAATCCTCTCCAGAAAGAGAGAAGAAAAAGGAACAATCAGATGCCTCTAGTTCTCCCAGAACATCAAAGCATCATTATTCAAGATCACGCTCACGGTCAAGGGAACGAAGACGGAAGTCAGGTATGGTCTTTGTATAAGCAAAGTTACTTAATAATGTTCTGGTGTGTACTTGTAGAACAGAAGTCTCTTTAAAGCTTTTTTGGAAAAAAACATACAGACTTGGCTCTAGTAACTTGTTACCATTGGGGAAAAAAGTAGCTACTAATTTTGGATTTGTATCTTAAGTGTCTTGTTTTGAGGTTTTTCCATTTCAGTGGTAGAAGTTCTAAGGAAAAGGGTATCAGTGTTCAGGGGATGCCAGGGGGACAAGACCAAACAGAAAACCATCCTATTTTGTCTTCATTTTAATTTGATATGCTTAGACTGGGATACTTTTGCATGGCTGTAATAAAAATAAGATTACCTGGCTGAAGAATGTGACTGGAATATGACATGGGCTAGTTTTTTGCTGCTGGAGCTGAAATAAATGTGAACAAAGAATAGGGTATAACATCTAGAGTTTGCTTTCTGCAGTAGATATTCAGATAGTGCCGTTTGTTTTCTAAATCTCTGTTCTTGACTTTAGGGGGGTAGAATAACTGAAAGGAACTAGAAACAGGATAGCCAGCTGATCTCCTCTTTAACTTGGTAAAAACCAATAAATGTTTTATTCTACAGATACCGAAGGAAGAAAACACAGAAGCCGGAGCAGAAGCAAAGAGGTAATTAACACTTTGTAGCGTTTAGGTAATTGTACAATACATCTTAAAGTATCTTGTAGTAATGCACATATGTGTAAATCTGTATAAATGACTTTATGGTAAGTACAACAAATTGGAGACTTTAAGCTTAAAAATGGATATGGAGATCCTTTCGTAGTGAAGCATGATTGCAGCCATCATGTTGACAAGGTAATAGTTTTATATAAAAATGCTTTCAGAAACTAGTAACTTAATTTCTTTTCTTGTGGAAACAGCCGAAAGAAAGAATTCATATGGAGAAATAGAATGGTGTTCTTAATGACTTTCACAGAGCTTCCATTAACCAAAAGCCTTGAATAGTTTTATTCCTGGCTGATGTTCAGGACTTTCAATGATACAAACCCATTACTTAAGTATATTAAAAATAATAACCCACATGACTGAGCTCTGTTTATTGCATCCTTTAATTGTAAAGACTGTCATAGCTTGACAAACAAGCAGAGTCGGCTGGCAACATGGCAGTAGCAGAAAAAATTTCAGAGGGCTGTCTCTTTTTTTTTTTTTTNTTTTTTTTTTTTTTTTTTTAAGATAAATGTGTATGTGTGTACATAGGGGAGTGAGAAGAGACAGCATGAATAATAGAATAATACCTTGAAAATAATTGGCTTGCACACCAGAGAAAAGATGAAGTGAGCAAACCAGGGCCATCAAAATAGTCACAAAAAAACTTTAAGCCATGTGGGGCAATAGCAGGCTGGGTCAGATGAGGGACTTTTTAACTTTTGACCCAGGTCAGGAACTTCTACTTCCCTCATGCCAATGGAAGCTCTGTTTAAAAAATGGAAAAAGGAAAAGAAAAGGAAAAAAAAAAAAAAAANAAAAGAAAGCAGGAAAAGAAAAAAATAATCTAGGAGAGTTTTTGTGAAATTGAATATATTGTTTAGCTCACATGATAACATTTCTATAATAAATCATACTCAGCGTGCTAATGCGCGAAGAGACTGAACTGAAGACGCTGCAGACTCAGATAGCAAAATTATAAGCCTACTTCATGATAAGGTAACTATTAGTCATTCAAACTCATATTTCCCTTAAAAATATCTTAAATCCGTTATGGGATGTCATGGTGGTTTATTACTAAATGTGTGCCTGGAAGACGTGATTAAAAATATATATAGATCTGTTAATGTTGAAAATAAAAGTCCTTGCTTAAAATTATGTCCAGTGTTTTGCCATGCTGTTGGATCTAATCTTACACAATTTATTTAACAGTTCCTAAGTTTCACGGAGTGAGCAGATAAGGAATAATATGTAACAGTAGATTTACTGTTTTCGTTCATTTGCAAGATTAAGCTCTTCGTCTGTAGCCTAAATACTGCATATCAGTAATTCTTTTTGTCTACCAGAACAACTACTTACATAAATACATACTTAAAATTAATGTGCAGGTAACATCACAAACTTCAGATGTGTTTTTATGTAACAACTGATTATTCAAGGATTTAATAATATACTGTAAAAGCAGGAAAAAATATTATTGTATTATTGAAGAACTATGATGAAATATATTTAGAAATTAATATATGTTAATAAGGAGTTAGAAAGGCTTGAATAAGGTACTTGTAGCATCTTCTCCAGACTTGTTTCTTCTGAGTGAGTTATGATTGTAGGAAAGGTTTTATGAGTGGTTAACAGATTTATGTAAGGAAAAAACAAACAAACAAAAACAACAAAAAAACCCCAAATGAAACAAAGATTTGGGGTTTGCTCTAAAATGAATGTATCATGCTTAAATTGAAACAAAACTTTATTTTAAAATGAGACTTAAATGAGCTATGCTTTTGTGCTAGAAAGATTTCAAAATAAACTGGATATACTAAGAAAAGGTGTTGATGTCATGACTTAGTCTCTAAGGAAAACAGTGGCAAAAATCAGACCTGACCTTGCTAAGTATTTTTGGCATTGTGGCTATAAAAAGGAATCTTTTTAGAGGCACTGCAGGAAGAAATTGCAGTATAGCAGAGCAGCATATATGTAATTTAAAACTACTGTGGGAGATCTCAGGGTGATGCATGTTAGTTTTAAATACTAAAAATGGGATGTCAACCCTGTCACTTATTACTTTGATTTTTGAAAACTGTTGGAAGTTACTGACTGCAGAGATGTGCTCTAAAAGCTAATTATCTAGCGATGAATAGAAGATTGTTTTGGTTCTAAAAGCAAACAAAATAGTATACGTCTGCAACTATGTGTGGATTTTAGTAACTTTCTACGTGGTAGGCTTAGGCAAATAGTGAATATTCATTGCAAATGTGTGCATATATGCACATTCAGAGATTGTCAGATACTTAAATATGGGTACTTGTTACATGTTTGGAATGGAGACAGTAACTGAGAATGACAGTTTTTTTGTTACAATGTTGTGAACTCTTAATATGGAAACACTGTAAAGATACCTTGGTGGATGCTTTAGGAATCCTTTAGGCAGTGGGGAGGAGGGAAAAGGGGAAAAAGCTATAGTGTGCATTTGCAACTTTGGGTAGTTGGTGGCATTAGGTAAAACAGCCATCACTCATGATTGAGTCACACTCCTAAGGTTACTAATGTTGCATCACAACTTATCATTTTTTATCTTCTGATACCCATACTAACTCTCTTTGTTGCACTATTTTCCTGAAAGAACCAACTTCTTCTTAAAACAGGCAAGAAGACATGAATCCAAAGAGAAGTCCTCCAAGAAGCACAAATCTGAAGACCACAATGACAAAGAACATTCTTCTGACAAGGGAAGAGATAGCTTAAATTCATCTGAAAATGGTGAGGATCGACACAAACGTAAAGAGAGAAAATCATCAAGAGGGAGGAGTCATTCAAGATCCAGGTCTCGTGAAAGGTGAGTTGTTTTACATGATTATTCTCCAAGAGCATTTGCAAAAGCAGTGTTTGGGATTTGTATAGGCTTTGAAGTACAGCTGAATTATATTCTTGACCTAATTTAGTGCTAAAACATCAATTTATATTGCATGTTTCAATTTTCATTGGGTAGTGCATTTGCTGCTACTTGTTTTTTTCAGACTTGTTCTGCGTAAGATTACTTATGTAGGTGATCTGTCTCGTATTTATAATTAGTATACAGAGTATAGAAAATATATAAAAAGAATGTATTGAATGCTTCCTGTTGTCAGTGACAGGAAAGAAAATACACTTTAGCAGTGCTTTGCCTTTTTACCTCCTTAATCGAGAACTTGCCCAGAGGCAGTGCTGTCTGAGCCTCCCTGCACTGCAGGCCGCCTGGCACACTCCTGGTAGGAGAATCGCTCGGGACAAGCAGGTTACTGCCAGCAGAACTTTTCAGCCAGCTCTGCTCGTAGCTGAGGGAACTGCAGCAAACATGATGGCAAGGAACAGGCTTCAGCTAATAATGTACTGAGGGACTGTATGTGACTCACAAAGTGAAATTCGGGCATCTGTTCCCTGAAGTGTTGGAATACCATGGGGAGGAGGAGAGTTTTGTTTAATGTGGTGCAGGATTCTTAAATTTTTTTGGCTATGTATTTGTTCATTAAAGTGCACATCTCAAAACAGCTAAAAATAGCTGTATTGATGAGTATGATTGTTTACATAAATTCTGCATAACTCACTTGTCTGTTGTGGCTGGTGGGAGTGTTTATCATCTCCTAGTCTTACAACTTAAAATGTTCCAGGCATGAACTCTTCATGTGTAGTTTTCAGTCTCCTCACCCTGCCTGATACATTTTGCCCTGTGGTGATGAATCTGTATGTAAGTCCTTAAGTAGAAGCTGAATTTAAACATGAGAATATATGTAAGAATTTGGGACGTGTGTTTCAGACGTCATCGTAGTAGAAGTCGTGATAGGAAAAAATCCCGATCTCGCAGCAGAGAGAGAAAACGACGTATAAGATCTCGTTCTAGATCAAGATCTAGACACAGACATAGAAGTAGAAGTAAAAGCAGAACTAGGAGTAGAAGCAGGTAAGTGTTAACTTTTATATACTCTTACTGGTGGTATTTGGTTGAACGTTCTGTGGTGGGCTGTTGTATAGAAGAATGGTGGGTTTGCCAGTTAATGTATGTTTGGTGTAACTAGATGTGCTTGGTGTTTTCTCGGCTGTACTGATACAGTAGGTTAAATATTGGGTAGTTCGTATACACTTGCGGAAACATTTGTCCTAGACAGCTTGAGTGTCTCAGAGTCTTGGCTTTTCATAGCATGATTTCATGTTAGCAATTAGAAATACTTAACTAGTTAGTTTGTGGGTATCTTATCAAACCACCATTTTAGAACTTTTGACTGATAAAGCAGAAGGAAAGTAAATACAATAACTTCATATTTTGAGTAGTAATGATGACCACAGTTCAAGCTCTTTTTGGTTTCTTATACCACAACTGAATTTACTGTTTTTAATAGGATATTTAAATGATAGTTAAGTGCAAAAAACTAAAGAATAAGATACAACCAGCCCTTTCATGTGCTTGATGTGAGAGTAGTGTGGTTGGCAAAGGACTAGCTTAAAAATAGTACTGTATTTATCTCTGTGTATATATCATAAAAGGGAAGTTTAACTGGAAATCACTGGCTGTAAGAGCGGATAACACTGATCAGAAGCTAAACCTGATCAGCTCCACAGACTTGACTTAAAAATTTTACATCTGTGAGCTAGCAGTTATTGTAGTGCTAATGGAGATTTTGAGTCAGATGGAATGTTTCTGCTCTGAATGTACTATTCTGTGTTAGTGATTACCAACTCCTTTTTGTCAAGTTAAACGTGACAATGTTTATCATGTTAATTTTTCTCCCTGTCTTGGGTGATTTAATTTCTTCCTTAAATTCTTGAAGCACAGATTGAAACACTTTATCTAGACATGTACTGGCTTATTCTAGGTCTGTTTGACAGAGTTGAAATCCTTGCTTCCTGTGGAATATGCTAGAATTGAGGTTTTCATCGCTATGTAGAAGTTAATGTTTTCCGATACTGATGAATCATTCAATATCTTGGTGCAGAGTTCTGAGCCTATTTGTATGTATCACCTTTGCATTCTTAAACCCTGTAGGATTTTCTGAATGAGTAAGCTGAAATATGACTTAATGACTACTACAGTTCTGTTTTTTCCTTCCTGCTTGTTTAAAGTAAAACAAGTAGTTTGAATACAAATTGGTGTCCCTTCAGTGCTCCCAAGAAAGTGTTGACAGTGTTTCAGTTCATTTAGTAGTATTTTCACTAGAGTATTTCAAATTGCATATTTAAAGGATGTAGAAGTTGGTTATGACTACTCAACATTACGATGGATCGTTGGAGACTTAAGAATCTAGCACACTCGCGTAATGCTCCGTCACCACTTGTGAAACGGTTAAGAAGACTTATCTTTCTGAAGAAGTAGTTGAATTACAGTGTTTGTGTCACATTTTATTTTGGCGTGTGCACTTTCTACCAAACTTTCAGCTGGGGTGAGTAGAGCTGGGTTTTCAATTGGTGTACATGTTACTTGCATTTAATGGTGTTTAAGCCACCTTCAGCATGATGTGTAAGGCTTCAGTTCCCCATTATTTCCATTTATTATAGTTGATGTGCACTTACTGAAAGTCACTTTGAACACTTTGTGTTTAATGGCTCTGTGAAAACTTCACATCCCAAAGAGTTTTTTGCTTCTGCAGTCGAATTCAAGTTACCTGAAACAGAACAGCAAATGTGGGAAGAAAAAGTAAGGGATGGTCATAGCTTAGGAATTTCTTCAGCTGGAGACACGTCTTGTTGGATAGTGATGGATATACTGCAAGAATACATTTCTTTTGAGTACTGTTTTTGTCTCACAGATCCTAGAGAAGGAAAACAAGTGAGGCATAAGTATTTTTGAACAGTAGCTAGAATACTTCATCAAGTTCTGGGTTCAAGTTATGGGGCAAGCCTCAAGGAAAACTCTTCACAAACCAGATAAACAGGATGTGGGAACCTGCCGTATTAAAACTGAACTGTGGAATGAACTCCCTCATTCATGACATGCAATATTTGCTGTGTTACAGTTAGCAGGCTATGACAGAAGCATTTGTAGATAGTAAAGCTTGACCTTCTCTTGAGGGTTCTTTGCATAATCTCAAGCTCACGTTTTCAAGTGATCTGTGCTCACTAGCGTTTAAACTAACGTTTTCATTCTGTGGGCATGTAGACCCTCCTGGCAGTTCTTCTGTAGCATTGCTCTGATGAAATGCTGGGTGGAAAACATGACACCATCTGCTTGTTTCAAATGGAAATACTTAAATACAAAAGCTCAAATATTTATTTCCTTGATGTTTACCAGTGCAGTAAAGCATCAGACCAAAGACAAGACCAAACTACCATAGTCAGCACGGGAAAAATGAAGGTATCTTTGAAACATGCATTACATCCTATCTCAGGAATGCAGATCTGTCACTTCCCAGTGCCTGAATCTGCATCTTGTCATCTTCTATGAAAAGATAAGTCTCGCCTCCTTTGTATTCTACCAGATTTGTCATGTAAACAGGGATCTCTTTTTGTAACTTCAGCCTGTGTTTTGTGACGTTTGTAGATGCTGCCCAAGTTGCAAACAGAAGAAACAGAATATCTGAATGCCATTTAGAGTGGCTGTTGTCAAGTTAGCTATTATCTCAAATGGTTGATAATGACATTTAAGTATAAAATTGCAGGAATATTTTTGTACATTTCAACTTACTGTTTATGGCAAATCTGGGGAAAGTGTGAGTGATATCTTCTGTCATTTAAGCTTTCTTGGACACTTTTAGTATCTGTGACTTTTTTGTTTAAAACATCAGTGTCAGAGGCTTAAACAGGGATAAACCCTTATCTTTTGTAATGTAGATATTAATGATCCTGACAGAGATACTGCTATTAGCACTTTGTATGTGTATTTTGAGCAGCTGTTGCTTAGGTGAGACTAGATGCATATGTCATAAGAACGACTTCTATTTGGAAGGAGGTGGGGCGAAAGTTACTAAAGGAGAATTGAGCAGAGTATTTTGGTATTTTGCTTAAAAATGTATTTTAACTGGATTCTTTTCAGATTGTCAGGCTCCAGATAATGCATGCTTCATACTTCTCTGCACAGTACTGTCCTCCCAAGAGCAAACCCAAGAAAACAGCGTGTTTAAACCAGCTCTCCCATTTAGCCCTCAAACAGTTGTCCAAAGCACATTTAGTGAGGACTGTACAGAGGGGAGAGAAATGATAGTTTCCCGAGTACTATTCCAGTTTTTAAGTCAGACCTCTTAAAAATGCTCGTTTTTTACATAATTATAGTGCTGTGAGGTCTTTTGTGGTTTTTTTTAAAGCATTCTTGTAACTTGAACCATTGTACAGTTTTCTTGCTATTGACTTTGCCAAAAGTTACACAATGTTTTTCCCTGTCAGGTTTTAGAATGAAAATCTCTAGAGCCAGATCTGTTTATTCTAAACATCAAGTATAAGAGGGTAGATGAATACCCAGATTTATATATTCTGTTAAATTTGCAGTTGGAAATCTTCAGTTTTAGCTCTATCTTGTAACAAGGCAAGTGTGACTGTTGCATTGTTCTAGTATAATCTCTGTGAAAGCTGTTCTTGAGAGGTCTCCAAATGCATCATTAAGCAGTGTTTCGGAGTTATGATCAAATAACTTTATTAAATATTAAGGTATATATGTACCTTCATTGTTTTAGCAACTCTGTTAAATTTGGTTGCAGAGAGCGAAAGAAAAGAATTGAAAAGCCCCGAAGGTTCAGCAGGAGTCATAGCCGGAGTCCAAGTCCACCACCTTTTCGGGGACGAAATACAGCTATGGATGCACAGGAAGCATTAGCCAGAAGGTCAGAAATTGTTATGATTTTACTGATATGTGACATAAATAAGCTGCTGCTGTTGATTTTGTGTGTCTAAATATTTTTATTCTCGTGTACTTACTTCTAGACTGGAAAGAGCAAAGAAACTGCAAGAACAGAGAGAGAAGGAAATGGTTGAAAAGCAGAAGCAACAGGAAATGGCTGCAGGTAGTGCATGTGTATTACATTCATTCCTAAAGAGTAGTGTGAGTGGAATATAGCGGAGACTTCTGTGCTGAGTGTTACAGTCCTGTCCAACAGATGGGCAGGTTGTCTGTATAATTGTTAACTTGGTCCATGTATAAGAACCATAACTAGAACACATTTGAAAAAAAACGAATCCAACACAAACAAACCCAACCAAACTAGACATAAAACCCCAATAAAAACAATCAGGATTTCTTGTCACTTACCAGGTATACAACAAAAATGTTGTTTGTTAGGCTGGTAAGATGATTTTGTGGTAGTCATTGGACCCTTCCTTTATGTATCATTAAGCAAGAGTTTGAAGTCTGTTAGCAGCTCAGGCGTATTTAGACACATGAGGTATGTTAGTTTCACTTTCAGTTCTGGTTTCCCAAAAGTATTGGAGACATGTTTCTTAATTTACAAACTACATGTATTTTATCATGCATTTATTGTTTGGACACTTTCAACTTATTTCTGATGAAGCGAAGCGTTTGAGGTTTCTTTTGTTTGTTTGTTTCTTGTTTGTTTTTGCCCAATAAAGTCTGAACTTATTGTCTGATAGCAAATTACCTTTATTCTTCAGCAGCTGCAGCCACTGGAGGTTCTGTTATTAATGTTGCTGCTCTGCTGGCATCGGGAACACAAGTAACTCCTCAGATAGCAATGGCAGCTCAGATGGCAGCACTGCAAGCAAAAGCACTCGCAGAGACTGGAATAGCTGTCCCAAGCTATTACAACCCAGCAGCCGTGAATCCAATGAAATTTGCTGAGCAAGAGAAGAAGCGGAAGATGCTTTGGCAAGGCAAAAAGGAAGGGGTAATGTTGTCTTTTCTCACTTTCATAAAACTTGTTTGGAAACATCTTGCACTCAAGACAGTTTAAGGATGCTTATCAATGTTACTTCTAGCAAAATTACTTTCACACCTGTTACAAGTTTTCCTATTAGCAGCAGCGCAAAACTTCAGGAGGCTAAGGACTAAGATAACTAGACCTAGGAAAACCCCTAATGTTATAAAACTCAAGAGGTATAGTTGGATCTTAATGATACATTTGTCAGTTTGCCTACAGCTTGCAACTAAGTATCAAATATAGATGACCACTTTTTACTGAAAAGTGATGACTAAGCTATTAGAAGCTATAATTGACCACTCTGTTTTGTGACTGTAGTGATTTTACATTTGGTTGTTGTATCCTGTCCATTTCCAGACTTCAAAAACAAGTCTGGAAACCTTGCTAGTAAGTTTTCAGGAGTAGGGAAATGCATTACAAACTCTAACAAAAGTTATAAATACAAATAAGCCTTGGTTTTAATATTGCTTTTTTGCTTGCTACTGTGTTGTGATAGTAATGGAAGATTATGTTAAAAAGTGATACATTTATTATTTTTTTTAACTTGTACAGGATAAATCTCAGTCTGCAGAAATATGGGAAAAGTTAAATTTTGGAAACAAGGACCAAAATGTCAAATTCAGAAAACTGATGGGCATTAAGGTAAAGAGTTCTGAATGTGTAATTAAGTGTATTATTACTTGTAGGACAGTAATTTTTAAAATTATTATTTTATTTATTTTTTTATTTTAAAGTGTACCTTAACCAGTAAAGGTGTTAAGTTATTCTGATACTGCCTGATGTAGTTATGAACTTTAAGTATTTCTGATTAAAGTTCACAAGCACCATGTAAATCTGAATTAAATTCAAATTGTAGAATTTCATTATGTTTCTGTCTAATAAGGCAACTGTTATCATCTGTAACAGCAGTGGTAACTGTAAACCAGTATTCCTAATCTGATAAATAGTATTGTTTGTATAGATGAGTTAATTGGAGACATTTATTTGAAGGAGTTAGCAAAGGAATTGGATGAAGGCCTCTGCGTGTTTTGTGACAGTGAGAGGAAAGCTACGCTAGAATGATCCAATAAAAGCAAGTGCTTGAATT
The DNA here is from genome assembly GCA_013399365.1 of Pampusana beccarii. Classification (NCBI taxonomy): domain Eukaryota; kingdom Metazoa; phylum Chordata; class Aves; order Columbiformes; family Columbidae; genus Pampusana; species Pampusana beccarii. The sequence goes on along the minus strand of VWYH01002951.1, from coordinate 46,422 downwards.
CTTAGTAGCTTTTGAAAACAGTAATGCAAAATTGTAACACTTAGGACACCTGCAGTACCTGAAAACACCACTGACGTTTGTTTCGTTCTGTTTGGTTTCTAGAGTGAAGATGAAGCTGGATGTAGTTCAGTTGATGAAGAGAGTTACAAAACGCTGAAACAACAGGAAGAGGTTTTCAGAAATCTAGATGCACAGTATGAAATGGCGAGATCACAGACTCATACGCAAAGAGGAATGGGATTGGGGTTTACATCTTCAATGCGAGGAATGGATGCAGTTTGAAAAAAGAAAAAAAAAGGCAGTTTTAAAGTTTGGGACTATGGAAGGTTCTTGTTCAAATGTTGGGTCCTTGTTCACCAAAAAGCTAGCATTCTAGCTTGCATGGGTGTTGCATTGACTTTAATTTATTGAAAAATACAATTTTTTTGTAAATATCAGATCAGTGATACTGGTGTTAGTGTTGTAATCAGGTTATACCCACTTCCATTAAACTTGACAGAACTAGAGGACAGTATTTTTTAGTTAAAGTTCTACTTTTCAAACCACGCAGCAGATGGGAAATGCTCATACATGAATATTTCGTGTCCACTGTCTTGTGTACTTTTGTACTTTAACCTTGTACAGTTATTTTCAATTCTTGAAACATAAAAGAAACATTGTGTAGATGTTATTTAGCGGTCTGGGCCAATAGGCACATAATCCAGTGCAAAAAAACCTGGTTAATAATAAAGACATTTTTTCTCTAAGGTCTTACTTTATGTTAATTAAGCTTTAAGGAAAGTAGTGAAGGCAAGTCAGGAAAACTAGTTGTGAAGGCAGGAAGTGTTTGTTTTGCTTTATCTTTTGTTTCTGTGGAAGATTTTGAAGGAGGATTTTTTTTCTAAAATGGGGAGATTTGCAGCGTGGGGCACAACTTGTGATGGATGTTGAACTTTTTTATTATTATTATTTTTGGTCATTTTGATACTTGTAAGGAGGATTGCCGAGCCCTGGGTGAGGCAGGTAACCCACGCAGCAGGTGGTCGCGGAGGGTAAAGCTGCCGCCTCCCATTTTGGGGACCCTTCTCCACAGAACTGCAGCTCCCAGCATGCCTTGCGCCACTGCCATCCCGGCATGCACCGCGCCCCCAGAGTGCGGACTACAACTCCCAGCAGGCACAGCGGCCGAAGCCGGGCGCCGCCGTGGCGGACTGCGCCCATTGCATGCTGGGAATTGTGGTCATCTGCCACCACAAGGGGACACGGACCCGCTCGCCCGGCGCTTCCCGCTGAGAGCGGCGGCTCCTCCTGCCCTTTGCCCTCGCGGCAGCTCCCCCGCCCCGCTAGCCCCTCCCTTCCTGCTGCAGCTTAAGATGGCGGCTGAGGTGGATTTTGGGGACCGCGAGCTCTTCGAGCAGCTTGAGGAAGAGGACGGGCCGCCCCCACCGCCTCGTCTCGGCCTAGAGGGCGAAGAGGAGGAGGAGGAGGGACCCGAGAAAGCTCTGGAGGAGCTGTACGCACGGCTGCGGGACCGCGAGGAGACGGTGCGGCGGCTCCGGACGGAGAATATCCTGACGGGAGAGGCAGGGCCTGCTCCGGCGAGGGCGCGGGGGGAAGAGCGGGCGCCGCTCCTGCCGCCGGTTCCCTTCCGGGCCAGCCTTGACGGCTCCGGCCTTTCCCACCGCCCGGGCCCCTCCGTGCGGCCGGGCCCTGTGGCTCTGGGTGCAGCCGGGGCCCTGGCGCGGCCTGCCGGGCGCTGCGAGCCGAGCCGAGCCGGGCTGGCACGGCAGCCTCTCCCCGGCGGCTCCTGCTCTCCTGGGGGGCTGCGAGCCCGCCGCTCGGGGCGGTGGCTGTTTTGTTTTTGTGTTTTTTTTTTTTTTCCTGGCTTCTGTCACTTCAGAGGAAGTTTTCACGGATAACTTTCATTCTTAGAATGTCCGGGTCCGTGTCGGTTTCGCTCCAGCTGGCAAAGGAGGTGGTTGAGTTCTGGAGTGCTGAGGTGACTGTTAAAGCACCTGACTCGACTCCTTCTTTCTGTTTTTCTAAGGAAAATAAGTAGCTGTATGTTCACTTTGAAAATCCATTTTAAACATAGCCAGAAATAGTTTTAGACTCTTATATTTAGACTGGTTCCCTGAAGGGTTTTTGGGTTAGATATTGTAGCAGAGTGGAATCTGAAGTGTTTTTTAATAGTTTGTTTTCTGTTTGCAAGTGTTTATGTCTTACTGTTGACTTTTTTGTCATGGTTGTAGGTATTTTAAAAATAAAATACTATAAATGTGACAATTCAACCTTAGTGCCTGTAATGAATTACACGGTTTGGATTGTCACAGCTAGTCCTCTTTCATATGTTTCAGTGGTGTGTTGGGTTTTTAAATTTATATATTCATTTTTTAATGGTTATTTTATTGTGTTTCTTTAGCAACAGGTGGATGTGTAAATAATCCTCTGTGCAGTGAAAAGGAAGGTCTAAAACTGCATTTGTTATTCTGTGGAATTCTTGTTAGGTGTTTTCCTATTCACTGTGATCCTTTAATTAAGGGTCTGTGTCATCTGAAGAAAGTAATATTCCTTAACAATAAATTAACATCAAGAACTTAAAAGGAAGCTGAATATTCTGACTCGTCCTAGGTATGTTAATGCTGACTGAAAACACTTTGTATGACCTATATGTGTTTGAAATAGTTTGTCCAAGATAACAGCTGCCTGAGGTAACAATGTCTGCCACATCTTTTAGAAACCTGGTTTCTAGGGCCCCATCCTTGCTCAGTTGTTGCACTTTCAAAATGCCGTTATCATTCATGAAAGGTCCTTTACACTTGAGTATTGAGAATTTAGTTTGTGCTGTAGGTTTATTTATTTGTGTGTGTGTCTGTTCATGAAACTTATGTGGCCTTTAGGAAAACAGGTTTTTGCAAAGTTCAGCAGTGAGAACAAGTACATTTAAATGGTTGAATAAATAAGAGATAGAAGTTAGAAGTTAGAAGAAAACTTCTGTTGTGTTGTGTTGTGTTCTCTCTCATTTTCTTTCTTCCTCACACCAGGCAAACTGCTTTGCTTGGACAAGAATGATTTCTGTTTAAGTGAACAGGAACTTGTTAAAACAACAGAACTTGTATTGGCCAAACCTTCCTCTTTCTGTGGACTACAGACTCTTTGCTGTGATAAAATGGATAGAGAATATTTACAGTAAAGCTAATAACAGTAGCAATTGTGTCTCTGTTCTGTTCTTCTAGTGGAATTTCGGTGGACAGCTCCAAATTTGATGGACCTCTGTTACAGATTTTATTTATGAACAATGTAATTTCTAAGTAAGTACTTTCCAAGAAAAAGCAATCCTGACAGGAAGTGGGACTTTTTCTGTTGTTTGTTTGGATATATTCATGTTTGCACAAAGAATGTTTTATTTAATAATATGAACTTGTAACATTGAAGGGGAGAAAGGATAATGAGCAATATGACAAGAGCTCTGTTGCTTTCATTAGTAATATCTGTTTTTATCATGAAATGAAGTGTGACTTCCAGCAACTTTGAGTCAGTCTGAATAGCGGTTTGAGTTTCGTGAGTGTTGTGGGTAAATATAGTTAATTAAATTTTCCCTGCCTCTGAGTTGATTTGTTTTGCCATACTGATATAAGGGCGCTCTCTAATAATAGATTGCATTTATGGTGGTGGGGGTTGGGAGGAAGACAGGAGAGAAGTTCTTAAGAAGTAGTAAATGATAAATACTTTAAAAAGGGACATTTGGCATGTATTTCAACCTTTTTCATTTCTTTGTATCTATATACTTCTTCACTCTGTTATAGGCGGTATCATCAAGAAATTGAAGATTTTGTTTTTAATTTAGTTCAGAAATATGAGGAGCAGAAGAGATGTGAAGAAGAAACAACACACATCAATGTTAAGCCACAGGTACTTTAAAATCAAATTGTTATTAGCCGCTCCTTCACTTGCATCTTTGTAGTGGGAATATTGAAATATTACACTGCTAAATAGATGAATTCTAGGTGACTTTTTCTGCTTAATTTGCAAATCAAGTACCTACCGAACAAATGTTATATAACTATTTGTTCCAAAACGAGAGGACCAGGACAAAAGAATACCCTTTCTGCCCATCAAAATGCTTCTTTAAAATTGTTCCTGTAGAAATTTTAGTAAAAGCAAAGTAATAAGTTGTCTTAAATAATCAAGAAAAGACTGTAAGATACAAATTTAATGTATCCTCTTCTGATAGTATTTGGCCCAACTTTTAGTACATATTAGTCTAGATGAACAGCAGCAGCTGGAAATTTCCACTTTGTTCTCTTAGTTTAGAATTTTGAGTTTTACTTAACAACCAATTTTAGCATTCACTTTGAATAAGAGGGGGCAATGGCAGGTTTCTCTCCATCTTTCTCTTAGATTTTGAGATGAGAATAAAGATGTTCTTATGCAGCGTATTTCTCATCAAAGAAAACAGTAGAAATGAACTGTGTCATACTTTGGACTGTGGAAAGCTTTATGACTAATGTAGACATCTCCGTCCTCCTGTTTAACTACTGTTCCATGAGAGAGCAGAAGATTTATTGCCTTTTACTTACTCTAGTAATTCAGGAGGTCTTCCTTTTACTGTTATTTTAAATTAATTATTTGTGGTTTTACTTTTCATGTCAGCCCTCCAGTGTTCTTTTGGAAGAGGACTATAAAACACCAAGCTCAAATTCTGTTAAAAAAATTAAAGAAGCTTTTAGTGTAAGTTTTTGACTCTATGCTCTTCAATGGTAGGTCTGACTCTTCATTCTACCTATTCAATATACGCTGCCATTAAAATAAGATCTTGTTAAATTTCGTTTATCAGTGTAATAGCGGTTAAGTTTAGCATGGTTTGGCTACATCAATGGAAAAAATACTTATTTGTACAGGTGTGGGCAGGTATTATTGGTAAATTCTTAACAGAACGGGGAAAAAAACCTGGAAGTATTTCAAGCAGCGTAAAGTTGTAGAAGTGCTACCAATCTGACCTAAATACTGACACATTTCTGACAATTTTCTGACTTTTTTTCTACAGGTTGTAGGAAGTGTTCTGTATTTTACCAATTTTTGTCTTGATAAACTGGGACAGCCTATATTAAATGAGAATCCACAGCTGACAGAAGGATGGGAAATACCTAAGTATCCTGTTTACTAAAACAAGGGTTTTTTCTGTTTGTCAAATCCAAAGAATTCCAGTCGGTAAATTGAACTCAATTCCTGTTTAGTAGATTGTATGTTTCTATCAAAACTGTATCAGTCATTATAAATGAAAAGTTCTAATGAGTAATTAATGACTTTTGTATTCAAGACATACAAGTATTTTGATAAGATTGGCTTGCTGATTTTTTAGAAGACTTATGCCTGGGAGAAGTGAATGTCATATCCCCATAAATACATCTTGTGACTGTAGGAATTTCCTGAGCCAGTCTGCAGTCAGGTTTGGAATGACAGCTCATTCCAGATATTAATAAGCATTCTCCCCCTATCAGATCTGGTATCTGAGAGAAGAAAAGGGCTTGGCAAACTCAAATATGCTTCAAGGTGATTTTTTTTCTAGATGTGGAAGCCAGAGAGAAAGTATTTTATTAAAACTTAATTATCAAATACTCTTAACTAATGCATTTTAAAGTTGGTTCTTTGCTGCTTAGTAAAGCCAGTATTTGAAAGGTTGGATTGAAAGAAATGTTGGAAAGTGTTTTTTAGTATTGTAGTCTTCCATGACAAAAAGAAATTAGACAAGAAATTTCTCCATTTTTCTCAAGTAGTCTCATCTCTGCAGTTTTCCAGTATTGCTTCTGCCTCAGAAAGTCAGGACAAGAACCAGTTTCACAGTTAATTTCTGCAATATCAAGTTACCAAGCTTGTAATAAAGGTCATTTCCTAGTGTTTAAAGATTACTCGTATGTGAACAAAAATTGCAAATTTACAAGCCAGCTAACCTGGGTTTTCTTGTGCCTACCTTTGACTGCGTGTGCACTGTGCTGTAATTTTACATTGGGGAAGCTGCCTCTGTTAAGGTGCATTAAGATATCCTGTTCTCCAAATGATATTTATACTCTCTCCCATCCTCTAGCTCAAGAAGGTACATGCCTAACAGGTGAATTTCTCCTAAAATGCAAAGTTAAGTGTGGCTCAACTTTCATGTCTACCAGCTTAGTTTTGATATTGTTCTTTAAATGTACTCACTGCATCTTTCTTTAGAGCTCCCATATATGATATTAAGCCTAAAATAGCACCTTGGAGTGAAATGGTGTATCAGGGGCCTTGAAGTACTGCACTCAATTAACACGCCAGTTTGACTAGTGTCTGGCATCTGCTTTCCTTTTTAAAAGCAGCTGTTAGATTCTGGAAACTGCTGTGTTTCCCTGCTCTACTGAACCTCTTAGTCTTTACTTTTGCGGCCCTCTTGTCTTCTCGAACGTTTTTAGACAAATGGGCAGAGCAGCTGACCCTGCAATCCAAAAGCACGCACTAATAGCATGATAGGACCTATCTCCACCTACCTGAGAAGTGAGTTATATTTTTGAAACTCTTATCAAAATATGTTATTAATAAGGTTGCTGTGAAGCATATCAGAATTACTAGCTTGAAACTTCTGCCTATTAAACAAGGGGGTTGTAGTTTTAGGTTATTGGATATAAATTGGGTAGGAAGAAACAACGTAAGTCCATCATAGCAAATAGTTTGTAGTTGATAGAGTTGTATAGTTTATACTATAGACTTCATATCAAGGACCCATCCACAGCTTAATTGGGAAGAGTCAGTATTCTATTCAAAGCACTGTTAGGTTTTCACTGATATTTTAAACGAGATTGAAATTTTGCTTCATCCAGTAGCAGTTCCTTATTGAAATCTAAAGATATCAGCAAGTTTTCAGCCAGATTCTCTCCCTAGATGGACAAGAAATACAAGTAAAACCAAAAAGGTTTGTATTATCCTTAAATATAAAGTTTTGAGCTGAAAAGTTCAGATGTACACTGTGCTTATTCCCCAGTATACTAAACCCTTAACATACTTGAGCAATGAGTTTAAAGGAAGCAAACGAATGCTGAGATTTGCAGTCAGAAGGTCTCTCTTGTTTATTGACTTTCTTTAGGAAGGGCCTAAAATCAATGTGTAAAAAACTTTCTGAAGTTTATGCTTAGTTCCTTCTGTTGCTTGCTTTTTTAGTGATTGCTTTGTCATCCTTGCACTGGTGTACTATCATCATTCTTACTGTTTTGTAGAACAACTCCTGTCATGACTTGTTTTATAGACTTTTAAGACAGACTTAGAGTTAATTGTACAGCTTTTATGGGGGTAAGAAATAAAGTGAATTGAGTTTTCAGCTGACAGCTTGTGTGGTCTTCATGGCATCTCAAGTGACTGATTTCAGGTGCAGTGAAGACCAGGCAAGCTTGTAGTGAGAATTTCAAAGATCAGGGGGTGTGCTGAGTTAAACTCTGCCTTTATTAGAAATGCTACCATCTGAAGGGAAAGAAGATTGACGGGTTGAGCTCATGATATGAGATGATGATAAAGTACTTGGATCACCATAGAAGTTTTCTGTTTGAATACTATGTAAAGATGAAGCAGAAGATACACTTTGCTTTATGTAATTAGAGGCTTCAAGAGGTTGTAGTATGTGTGTATTGGAGGTTACCCTGGATACACATCCTTGTGTCACCCTTTTTCTCTCCTCTTCTGGTTCCCATCCTAATTAGGTAAAAACTAATGTTCAGAAAATAAATCTTTCTCTAAAATCTTGTAAGAGGTTGGCATTTCCTCCCTGTAACGTTGGAAATGTTTGCTGCGGTGGTGTGAAATTACAAGGAGTGTTAATCTTGAAGCCATCTACAGTTCCACTCCAGGTTTTCAGTGCACAATTTCACAATATGAATAATTTGTTCAAACTGTGGACCAGGACTTTCCAAAGAAAGAGTCATGGTCTCCTACTTGTTTCTAGTCATGACTGATTCTCAGTATTTTAAGAAGGGTCAGAGTTTGGGTGATAGAAGCATAAAAAGAGAAATAGAGGTATTAAAGTACTACAGGCATATTAAATTGAGGAGTTCCTTATTCGTACTGCAGAGTTAAAAGTATTATTTTAACATCTTCGCTTTCTTTCCTCTGGATGTAGGATAAGCTTTAGTATGTAGGTTTTGTTTATTGGCACTATCTAATCAAAAGTTTACATCTTTAATCAGAAGCAGAAATCCTTCAGTGAATACTCTTCTGTCTGCAGCATGATGTAAGGAAAAGCTTTTCCACCTGGAGGACAGTAAACTGTTGGATCAGGTTGCCTAGAGAGGTTACGCAGTTCCATCCTTAGAGATTTTCAAGACCCAACTGGATAAAGCCCTGAGCAGCTTGGTCTGATCTCATAGCTGACCCAGCTTCGATCAAGGGATGAGATTAGAGATCTCCCGAGATCCAGTCTGAATTATTCTGTGACTATTCTATTACCTAAAGGAATAGATCTCTATTCCTAAAGGAGTAGATCTCTATTACATGGGATATAAAAGCTCCATTTCTGCCTGAAGTACTACTGTTCCACTGTAATTTTAGTTAGCTCTTTCTTCTCCACATGCTGTTGTTGCTGTCATGTATTCCCCCACTGTTGTGCCTGTGTTTTCTCATTTCTTGTGTTCTACTTAGGGCTGTGAAAAAACCCCACAACATTATGTTACTCTGTTTTGAAGATTGACATTAATCAGTCAATTTAAGAGAAGCAGAAGACAGCACATGAAGTTAGCAAGCAATGCTTACACGTTTTTCTTTCTGTCTAAAGCTAAAAATCTAACAAGATTTAAAATAATGAAGTGCATTTAATATTTCAAAATGATTTTCACATTTAATTTCTTGTGCATTTTTTAATCAGGCCAAAACCGCACTGTTTCAATTGTGGTTCCGAAGACCATCAAATGAAAGACTGTCCAAAGGTAAACTCTACATCAGTATTCTGAAGACTGCTGCTCTCCAGGAAATGTTTTGGTGTAACACCACTATTAAAAAAAAAAAAAAAAAAATTAGATGCATTGGGGTCAGGATGTACAAATGGTAATTCATCTCTGATCATTAGATTTTACTGTTCATACTTACAAATTCTAACATACTAAATCAGAACGTCAATTAATTTTATTGCACAATGGTTTGAATGTCTCTTTTAATTTACGGAGGGACGCTTTTCAGTTTGAACAGTCTTTCTTGTGTTTTAGAGCTCTGTTAGATCCAGTGCAAATACTCATGGTTTTTTGGTGTGTAGTTTTCATTGCAACTGTAGTTCTATCACGTCCCTGTGACAAATGATGAAGCATGCTGAGGGCAAGGACTACCAGTTATGTTGGATGAAGGAGTGCATAAATTGTAAATCGTCCGCATCTAAACTTCCCAATTGTGTTATCTTTAAGCCACGAAATGCAGCTCGTATAAGTGAGAAGAGAAAGGAGTTTATGGAAGCTTGTGGCGAAGCGAGCAATCAGAATTTTCAGCAGCGTTATCATGTAGAAGAAGTAGAAGAGAGGTTTGGAAAATTTAAACCAGGAGTGATTAGGTATCTGTTTTCCTTTCTCTAACTGTTGCACTGCTTTTCTGGAATATCTTTTCTACCTTTGGACTGCCAGATGCTCTTTTCCAGAGTTCTATAAGTCCATCTGCTACTCTTAACTATGAGTGTATTATGTTCAAATTTGTTTGCTAATTAAAATTTTGTTTGATGAATTGCACAGATATTTTTTCAAGTGAAAACTCGTTGCTAGCTTAATAGTCCTGCCTTTTCTTATGGCACTTTGCCCAGGGTAGGGAGACAAACTTTGCTCTTTGGCTACTCAAATTGCAAATTTAATACACTCCTAAGAAGCTAAAAATGCATGCAAGATTCTGAAAATTTTGAGCTTTGAGTGTCCCTTCCTCTCTTGTTATCTCTATTCAAAATGTTTTAAAAAATCATAATATGTCTGTAGCAATCTCCAAATAAATCATTGGTAAACTTAGTGTTGCATTAAGTTCCACCCATAGCTACAGTTAAGGCCATGAATGAGAAGTAACAATTTGATTAAGTTGTTCTCAGTGTAAAATTAATTCTCATAAAATGTTTCAGCATATGTACACTTGTATGGAGAAACAAAAGTGTTAACAGTTATATTTAACATCAAAGCTGGTTTTGACCTAAATTTGTTATGGCTAGGATTGACAGGCAACATAGTTTAAGCTAAAACTAAGTTATTTTAACTTGACAGATTAAAATTCAACAAAATGTTCATAACTTCTTTTGTCAAAACTCAATTATGGGTTTTTACTGGAAGACTTTTTGTCTTCTGTTTGTTTTCTTAACTTAGTGGGGAACTTCAGGATGCACTTGGTGTCACAAATAAGAGTCTTCCTCCATTTATATATCGCATGCGCCAGCTGGGTTATCCTCCAGGCTGGCTCAAGGAGGCTGAAATGGAGCACTCAGGACTGGCACTTTATGATGGAAAAGGTAAGGAACGTGCTACAGGAATGGAGTTTTTGTTATGCAGGCTGTTCACTGGCTGCACCCTATTCAGAAGCCAATAAAGTACCCAGTCTGTAAACCTTCTTCTTCCTCATGGGAGGGTGAGAGAGGTGTAAATCAAGTTTTCTAAAGACATGTGAAAATACTCCGCTTTCACCTAGCTGTGCTGTGACAGTGAAACAGCTTCTGTAATGATTAGATTGCATAGATGAAGATTCTGTCAGTGTGATTTCACTCTAATTTTCCCTTGATATTAGAACGTGGAGTTCCTGTGAAACTGTGCAAGACTTGAGGCTACTAATGGTACATAAATAGTAGTATGAATACCAGGTTTCTGTGGAAGCTTCATGCATGTATCTGGTAAACACGGTCGCTGTTATTGCCTTTGTGGATTACAACGCCTTCTATCAGTGCTTGCATTCCAAAAACCAAAACCGTGTTCTTAAATCCCAAGGATTTTTTTCAGTAACATTCTTAATTAGCATCAGTAATAATTATATTTCATTATAGATGATGGTGGGACAGAAGATGAAGGATCTCATCAAGCAAAACGCATCACTTATGACGTCTCCAAGTTGATAAACTATCCAGGCTTTAATATATCCACTCCAAGTGGGATCCCAGATGTAAGTGGCTGTCCTCTACCTTATCAACAACATGCTGAATAATGTTAATCGCTTTTAGTCAACTTTAATGTTTTGTGTTCTGCATCTCACCATTTTCCTTACACAGGCTCTTAGTTTTAAGCACCTGGTTTGGGACTGAGGGCTGTTGAGGTAATTGCCATGACATCATCTGTCTGATATCTGTCACAGCTCTTGTGGGGATGGTCTGACAGTACTTCTGTGGTGATTATTTCTATTGTGAGACCAACAGAAGCCTGGAAGGATAGTGGGATTTTTTTTTTTTCCCAAATACAAAACTTCGCACACAAGTGCCTGTTCCTTCTATATATCTAAATTTTCTGAATGTTCTTGGAATATGAAAATTACCTGTTCTTAGTAGTGAACTTTATCACTGATTTTAATGCCTGTGCATTAAAAAGAAGCACTTGTGCATTTGCTTTTGCGGCTTTACATTTCCCCATTTAGTGGCCTCAAAATGTGCTTTTTGCATTCAAAATTCATAACCAAAGTTCTGTCCTCAAGTCTTGTTCAGTTTTCTTGAAAAATAAAGTTTTTCAAAGTCAGCCTTTTTCATCTGAACAGTTATTTCAAGGGTAGGTTTGTAGTTGTGTTACAAATGTTGTAGAGTTGTTGCTATGAAATGGTTAACAAGGTGTTTCATGAAGGTGATGATTTCTTTTAAAGTGTTATTCCCACTACCCAGTCATAGTGCATTGCATCAATTGTTTGTGTTCACAAGTGAGAGTACTTGGTTTGCCAGAAGTTCCTACTAAAGATCTATTTACTCTGATAAATGAGGCTTTTGATGAGAACTTGCATTCATCTTGGCTTAATTTCTCAGTGTTTCTCTGTCATTTTATTAGCCAACCATATGCAACATTCTCTTTTTTTTTTTTCCTGTAGGAATGGCAGATATTTGGTTCCATCCCCATGCAGCCATCTCAACAGAAGGATGTTTTTGCCAGCTACCTTTCTAATTTTCATGCGGTGAATATTTCTCTTTGTTACTTGCAAAAAAAAAAAAAAAAAACACGAAAAATCTTGTAGTTAGTGTAGCTAATTATGATCTCTTCTGTGTATCTTCTTTTTTGCACGAAGGAATGGAGTTTCCTATTGACACTGTCAGGTGTGAAATGCTGATGCTTGGCTTATCTATTCTAACAAAAAGGAGCTTCATGTTTAGAACAAATTCCATTATTTAAATTAATATAAGCAGATCCCAATTGTGCAATATTTTATAAACAGTTGTGAAAAAAGTTTGCTATACATTTTTACAGCTTAAAAACAGTCTTAGTTCCAGACTTCCCTAATAAGTGAAGAGCTTACTTGCTGTAGCCATGATTTACAGTAAAGTTATTACAGTGAATTGAGAACACGTGGTAGTCCTGTCCTGTGTCATTCTCAGGTCTTCTCTCATGTGACTCTAGCCTAGTGTCAGCTGCTGCAGAACACTGCTGGGTAAGGATGGAAGGCATATGCTCTGCCCTCAGTCCCAAAGCATAATGCTATATGAAATTAAACAGTAATTTCGAAGCCTGCCGGGAAGGGAAGCACAATACTTGCGTTGTGATGAGTCTCCTAAGATCTAGGTGGCCATGTGGAAACTTGGTCATAATCCTGTGCTAGGAATGCGGAGTCTCTTTTTTTGCCGCTTATACCTGAACAAGATTACAGTGCTGTTCAGTTGCATTAAGTCTCACAAACTTCGATGTCTGCTTTACACACTGAGTCACCGAATTACTGTACAGTTATGGAATTGCTTTAAATACATTATTGTGGCTGGAAATGTTACCTTGTACAATTTAATACTAATTTATTTTGTTTTCCTGGGTAATTTCTCTTCAGCCAATTCCAAAATCTAGCAATAAAAGGGCCGCATCTCAGTCAAGCTCTCGTCATTCAAAACGACCAAAAGAAGAAAATATGGAGGTACCAGCAGCTGACATGGACCTAGATTCTGGTATAATTATTCTGCAGTTTTTTTCTTAGTTTCACTTTTTATTTTCAAAATTACTTGCTCTGAGTTGAAATATCAGTGTCAATAAAGAGAAACCAATGTGTTAGTATTTGTTATGGTAGTTTAATGTAATTGCTAACACATACTAGCAGCATCCTACCGTAGCTGCATTTGGGCCTCTAAAAGAAGTGTTCCCTATTGCTGTGATTGTCATATCTTCCAATACCAAGCAGGATGTTTCAAACATGCTAGAGCAATTGGAATGTTAAGTTACAAATTCCAGTCTCTTTACTTCAGGTATATTGTAAAGAAACTTCTGTTATGAAGACTTCCAAATCCTTAAATATTTGGATGAAATAATGTAGGAAGTTGCAAGGTCATGGCTTCTTAAAAATGAGTCAAACTCACGGGAGGACTTACAGTGTTGTTTAATTGTTAGAATAGCTGGAGAAACTTCTGGCTTTCCTTTTGGATTTCCTATGAGGAAATCCATCAGTGTGTCTCAGCATGGAATAAGTTTGTTCTCAATACATTTGAGAGTATTTTTTTTTTTCTTGAATGGCTAGCAGAGTTGAAATTCCCCAAAACACAGTGGATAGTAAAACCTTCAAAAATTTGTTCTATCTCAGCTGAAAACTAAGGATGAGAAGACAAAAGTCTGCTTGTTAGTCAGAGCATGGGCATGTTGAACCTTGTCCTAGTCAGATTTCGGGTTCTAATAGACGTCTTTCAATCTGTTTCTAGATCTGGAAGCGTCACAAAGATCTCAAAGCAGTTTTCAGTTCCAACCTCCGCTGCCACCTGGATGTCCATCGATGTCAACTCCTCCTCCTTTACCACAGGAAACACCTCCACCAACTCCATCTTCAGCACCCACCCACCCTCCTCTTCCTAGGACTGCTGCGCCCTCAAATCCTTCCCGTGATATTCCTCAGCCAAAAATAGTCGATTCAATCATGGATGAGGATACTCTGACCTTAGAAGAGCTAGAGGAACAGCAGCGATTAATCTGGGCAGCACTAGAGCAGGCAGAAAGCACAAACAGTGACTCTGATATTCCTGTTGATACACCTTTAACTGGAAATTCTGTTACATCCTCACCTTCTAGGAACGAAGTAGATCTTGTTGCAGAAGAAAGATCGTCTGATAAGGTGATTACGGTGGAAACTGGGTTTTCCAACATCAATGAGCAGATACCAGAAAATGAGCATTCTATAACTAGTTCTAATCCAGGAGATAATTTACTTCACTTAAAGGAAAATCCTGATAATACGGATTCCGAAGGCTTGCTGGATAACACCATGCCTGCTCCCGACCATGAGGTGAATGATGGAGAAAATACAGGCGGTGATAAAGTGGTCACAAGGATTGAATCATCTGCAAAAAACTCCAGTCTTGTTCCTGATATGAGCAAGTTTGCTGTAGGCATAACACCATTTGAATTTGAAAACATGGCGGAGTCAACAGGTGTTTATCTCCGAATAAGAAGTGTGTTAAAAAATTCCCCAAGAAACCAGCAAAAGAAAAAGACTTAATTGTAACTGGTCTTCCTCTGTTTCATTATATCCAAATCCCTGCTTCCTTCTCTACCAGTTTTACGAACACAGATGACCTTTCTCATGCTTTTGTGGGAAGGAGAAAATCTTGACAAATACAGTTGTACCCCGTTCTTCCTTGGAACCGAAGTTAGCGCAGGGCTTCCATATTGGCCAGGACCACTGATGCAGCCAGAAAATATAGAAGAATTTTCCCAGTTTGCATCCTTCCACTAAGGAGTAACAGGACTGTTGCTTCATTAAGAGCAATTTACTTGCCAATACATGAAACTCTAAAAAGAGTTTGTGGTTTGCTGTTCATTACTTTGGCTGAGATTTCTATTGTCCTTGAGTTTCAGGTGGATTGGTGATTTTTTTAATATTTGTCCTTTGTACAATAATCTATACTTTATACATTTTGCTAATTATCCTGTAGATAAGTTTAATATATTTGGAATGTTTTTAAAAAAGGTGTAACATTAAGATTTCCCACATGAAAATCCTGACAATTGGATGAAAATAATTGGGGATTACCAGCATTATATTAACCATTTCAGATATTTTTATAAATTATTTATGTGGGTCAGTTTTAATTACCACTGTATCTTTTGTAAGATCATCCTTTGTGTAAACTTGCTGTACATACGTGTTCGTTGTTGTGTACAGAGGTTTAATAAATGAGCTTTTATATAAAGATTTTTTTTTTTAATTTGAATCCTAAACCATCAAACTGCTGATTTTTGACAATTAGCTGCTGAGGATAATTAGAAAAACAAGCTGATTTAAATGAAGATGAATAAAGTTAAATATTTTAGGAAGAGTCACAGCTGCTGGGTTCAGGTGTTCATAATCAAGAAGCTGTTAAAATTATTTCAGCTACTTAAATAGAACCTTGCCATGCCATTCAGCTTTCATAACCTGAAGGATTGCCCACTTCTGAAAGCTTAAAAGTGTTATAATTCTGCTAATTAATTGTTCTAACACCTTTTATTTTTTTCCCTTTAATTGTCTTCAGAGGGACCTGTAGGTGAAATGCCTGTATGTTATTTGCATTGCCAACAGAGGGAGTTCTAGGTGGACTCAACAGTATTCAGTGGAGCTGGTAAAGCATTTGTTTGTCTTTGTGTAAATGCAGGAAAAAAGTCTTCCTGGGCAAGTGAGGGGCATAGTAAAGCAGAGCATTTTCAAGTATCTTAGAAAAGATCTGTGAAAGGGGGATGTTCAAAGTGTTTGTGATAAAATAACTTCAGAGATGAATTTATTCTTTAAAATCTTAACTTTGCAGATAGTATTTCCCGAAGATCCTTATAATGTATATTAGTACACTCTGCATTTGAAGGCTTTTCGTAGTTAAAGCCTTTATATTTATTTCTTTTTCTCTAAATTTACAGGAAGAGAAAACAGAAGTGTCTTTTTATATGAACTGCTTGTCTTCTGAGAGGCTGAAAAAAAGGTAATGTTTGCAGCATATACCAGTTCAGTTTGTCTGGTTGCATTTGGAAAGCAGTGATCAAGGTAAATGTTCATTGTATGTGCTAAAATGAAAGGTGTTTGTTTTCGTGGGGTTTTTTGTGTGTGTTTGTTTTCTGTTTGTTTTTTTTTTTTTTAATAGTATTACTTTCTGTAACAGGAATGGATAATGAAATAATTCGTTGTTTCCAGCTTGTACGCACTTTACAAAGAAATGTCAATTGAGAAGCATATAGAGATCTCCGTGCTTCCTCCTCCTCCCATGGAGTTAGAAGCCAGTAATGACAGTTTACACCAGCCATTGTGTGCTGGATCATTCACATGGGAATCATAATGTGGCACAGGGCATGAGGTGATGATTTCAAGGGGACACACCTTTTGGGTGTGTTGAGGTGCTCATATTTTAAACATGCAGTTCTCTCTCCACACCTAAGATTATCTTTTTTTAATAGCCCTTAGGAAACGCTGCTGCTTTAGAACGCCATGCAGCTGCAACTTTACACTTTACACTTGTGTACTTCTGCCTGGTTTACAGATGCCACAAGATGCAAATCATCTTTATATGCTTAGTGTAACCTTTAGCGCTCTGGATGTGCAATGTGATCATGCTACAAGGTCTGAGAAAAAGCTGAATAGCAAAGTATTTTGCTACTTTTAAGTCACATTCCCATGGTGATGGGTGTGGCATGATAACCTAGATTAGAGTTTACTAAAATGAATGAGTAATAAAATTTGTAATGAGGTGGGTATAGCGTGAGTAGGCATCACTCAAATTTTCCCACAGATTCCTGTTGGCATAGTACTCGTGTTTGTTTACAGCTTTTGGAACAGCAACGGTATTTAAAAATGCTTATGCACATCTAAAAGTATCTAATCTGTGAAAAATATTCGGGGTATCAGGTGCCTAGATGTATCTTTAAAAGATTTGAATGTCTAGCTTAACATTTTTATAAACTAATTCACAGCGCTTAATCTGTCATGAAAAGAGGAATAGCTGAGATTCTAGAAGATATCTGAAAGATGTTTTCGCTGCTAAGAAGAATTATTTTTACTGCAAAGTCTGCAAGGCAGGATAGCTGAGGAAAAAAGGCACAAAGAGGAGGAAAAAGCTCAAATATAATTAAAGTGTTTGAAGTGTATTGGTAGTTGCCATGGAACTTCATAGTGCCTTCATTTTGTAACACCGGCTGTATTGCCCCCGGTAAGTAAATACCATTGGAGATTGCTGCTGTTCCTAAGAATACTTCGTAGAGTCCTAGTTGCATTTTGGGGGGGCGGGAGGGGCTGAGTCAGAGGTAGGAACTGGTCTCAGTTCTTGGAGAAGTGTACAAACAGGATGGATTTAATAACATGGTAATTAATGTGTGACAGTTGAACACTTCCTAAACTTTAGTTAACTATAAGCCACAAAGATTTGACATGGGTTTTTTTGCAATGTATGTTTAGCTATCATCCAGTGACTGAATAAAAAATTATTTACCCTTTCTTTAAAACTCAACACTCTTAATAGGAACAGAACTGTTCTGCCTTGCTTCTCTGTAGGTGAGAATTTGTATTTTATTGGTATTTACATAAGTGGTAGAATGATTTGCATAGTCCATCCTTTTTGATAGGCCATGGTTTCTCAGTTACCTGTGAAATTAAACACTTGGAATCAAGATGAACAGAATGCTCAAATCTATGATAGCAGAAAACAAGGACAAAGGTTCACAGCTGTAGCTCTTGAGCCAACAGGTATTTTGGGCAAGTGTTCTGTAAAGTCTGACTGTAGTTTTTACCCTAATTGCAATCGTTGTGTTAGGAATTATTTCCATAGCTAGAGGTTGCAGGATCAGTTTTTTTTGGTTTAAGCAATCATTTGCTAGCTCTGAGCTTCTAAATACAATCTAATATTTAAGCCCTTCTTCAGCATAACTTTTACCAAATTTTGCAGGAAGAAGGGCGGCTGTACACGGATTCGAGTGTCTGTTTCACCGTCTAATGGCTATGGTAAGAGATTCTATTTAACATTTAGGAAGTGAAATTCTAACAAACATTGCTAAATGCTGATCTAGTTGAAACCTGTTATTTGGGAGACTGCGTCACACCATTTTGTGCTTTACCATGCTGGATTAACGCCAAAGAATGGAGCCAAAATGAAACACAAATTGCAATCAGGCTCCAGCAATGGAACTGCTTTCTCATCACCCTTTTGTTCGAATGGCATCATGCAGAAACTGAATGATCTGTGAGACTGCAAACTGAGGTTTGCTTTGTGATGAATTCAGCAGTTATGGGTGGCTCTGGCTGGGCTCTGTTGCCTATTTAGAAGAGGTAAAGAAGTGAAGCAGATCTGCTTGAGTCAGCCTTGAAAACTGGTTATTAAATTGTGGATGATGGTGTTGGAGCTACTGCTACAGCTGTTTAAACTTCAGCAATGGGGTAACGCCAGGTTCCAATGTCTTGCTTCACAAACACAATGAAAATTAAAATATTTAGTACTTCAGAGCAAGAGAAGGAATTATACATTTCTGGGCATCAGGACAAAAGGAAAATGGAGAAAAGAAGCCACAGTGAAGTTATTCACTATGAGCTCTGTGCTTCACACCGCCGCCTCTCCTCCCCACGCTTCCCCCTCCCTGCTGCCGCAGCGCCTTCCCCAAGGGCTCGGTGCTCGGGCCCTCTCCCCGCTGCGGAGAGCGGGATGAGCCTCCGCACCGGCCCGTGGCCGCTCCCCACCGGCCGCCGGGACGGGCGGCTGCCCCGGGGCCTGCCCGCCCGGGACAGACCGAAATGCCGCTGCTTCCCCCTCAGCCCCGCGGTGGCGGGGACCTGGGGCTGCCCTGGGGCGAACAAAGCAGGGGGAGACAAAGGGAAAGGAGGCGAGGAGGGGGCGCAGGCAGAACGCGGGGGAGCGGGAGCGCGGCGGCGGCGCGGAGGAAGGCGCGGTCCCGCTGCTGCAGTCTCCGCCTCGCGGTGCCGCGGGCCCGGCCGGGCGCAGACGTTAATCCGCCCGCTCCGCCCCCTGCGAGCCGGGGAGGCGNGCAACGGTGAGGCCGCCGTTGGGCCGCGCGGGGAGAGCGGCGGCGCTGCGGGCTCGCGGCGGAGCTGTGTGAGGGCGGGGAGCCGCCGGCTGCCTCCCGCCTTGGGGCCTCCGCTTCCCGTCCGGGCGCTTCGGCGGCCGCCGGACTCGGGGCGGAGACGGCGGGCGGTGAGGAAGCGAGGCGGCGGTGAGGCGCTGTGAGGGGACGGGGGGCGGCGGTGACTGGAAGGGCTGGAGGACCTTATGCTGAGGGACTCGTGTGGGTGGCGGGACCCTGTGTGGGTGCCCGAGCGGGGCGTAGGGCGGTGGGCAGCCCCGGAGGGGCGATGCTGGGCTGGGTGTGGCGAGGCCCCGGGAGCCGGGGCGGGCGGGCACCCCCGGGGAGCTGTTGGCCTCCGCCACACGTGCCTGCGCCTCCCTGCCGGGGCCGCGGTGACAGCAGCCGGTTTGGCTGGTTCCCGAGCCGTGTGCTCGGGCTTTACGGGGCTCGTTCCGCTCTTGTAGGGCCCCCTCTCCCGCCGTGCCCGCCGTGGGACCGCGCTGCCCGCCCGCCGTGCCCCGGGGCAGCCGCACTCGGTGAACTCTGAGGCGGCGGGTGCAGCGTCCCGGGTGGGCCGGGGCCTCCCCGGCCTCGTCTCTCCCCGTGCAGATTCCTTGGGTGTCCTCGTGGTTCGTGAGGAGCAGGTGGGGACAGGAGGGTCTCGAATAGACCTGCTCAAGCCTCACCCTCGAATGTAGCGTTGTGCTTATTGGTGGCTTGAGTGGATGACTTTGTGAGGAAGGGATCTGAGTAAATGCTGACCTGCAGTTCTCAGCATCTCACAGTTATATGTCAGTATTTCACCCATTAACGATTTGGCTTATAATTTACAGTGGTGTTTAGTTTTATGTCTGCTCCCTACGCTGTGTTGTTTTCAGAGCTACCGATTTGCAGGTGAGCTGCCCTTCTATCACCCCACGGTTCTGGGTGGCTCTGCCAGAGTTTGCTGCCATATTTACAGCCCAGGTTGGAGCTGTGGGATCCAAAGGTGATGCTGTGAGGCCCCTCCTGTTTCCCGCTAGATCCCTACTGCTGCTACCTAAGGCCATTCAGTGTTCTCTTTTCTGTGCCTCAGCTATCATGGGGCACAAGGTAATTGTTGCTGTTACTCACATGTTAATGTGGCTTCTGCTGCATTAAGCTCAGGCATTAATTTTCCCTTTCATTATAGCATCTTTGTGTATATGTTTTAAATAATTAAAATCTAAAAGCTAACAAAAGCCAACACCACAAAAAAAAAAATTCCAAGACATAGCATGAGGAAGAAGATGTAGTCTATGACTGTATATGTTCATGATTAAAAATATGACTGTGAAATTAAGACTCTCTCCTCCCCGCCCCTTCACTCACTCACTCCATGTGCTGTATGGGTTGGGTTTTATGGAAGTTCACAGGTTGCTTTGAGATGTTTGTGGAGAAAGATTGTAGAACATGTGATATCTGTATTAATATGTAGGAAGAAGAAAGGAAGTACGAAAGAGGAAATGCCTTTATGCCTTCTGCTTTGTGAAGAATTTTATTTAAAGAACAGAAATATGCATATAATTCTGTGACTAGCGATGTCAGAGAGTGTTTTTTCTTTAGTGTGTGTCTGTTTGCACCTGCTGCAGCATGTAACAAGATAGCAAATGAGATACTGTGGAGGAAAAGTAAATAGCTTTCCCATTGCCCCAACAGCAACATATCTTAGCCTTAAGGAGTGCATAACTGTTCAGGGACAAAACTCCTTCATTTGCGTTCTGAATGGAGAATGACTGAAGAAAAAAAGCAGAGGATTATTAGTTCTTGGTTTAAAATTAAGAGATTTTAAGGTGCTTTTCCTGTCCAGTCCTTCCACGTGCTTCAAGATTTTCTGTCTGTGCTGAAGCGCACTGAAGCTTTGTGTGTATTGAAGGGAGAGGGATGTGTCGGCTGGAGCGGAAAAGCTCGGAAACGTGACCTCAAATGTCAATATCTTTATGGGTCAAGAGGGAGATTTCATTTGGGAAAAAAAAAAAGTTTAATATAATTTGTATGGTTTCCTTTGAAGAGAAGATATTGACTTTCTAGTGAGGGGCAGAAAACCAGCTGTCTTGTATCCTTATCACAGATGTGTACTGTAGGAAATAAAAACGCTCTTTCCTCCTGTGATTATACTGTGGGAAGGAGCAGTGCTGATTGCTGTGACTTTCTAGAGCTCCCGTAGGTTTCCTGTCTGAGCTATAGGCTGTAAATGTTTATCATCTTCTGAATGTGAGTGTCCAGGACAGCCTTTTATTTACTTAGCTTGGACATATTGGGTAATTCCTTTAGTGTTCCTCCCTTTATCCTTTTAGCCCTGTTAAAGTTTTTATTGGGAGTGACTGAGAATATTTCGGAATAGGTCTTCCTTCAAAAGAAAACAAGTAATCTGTCTTGCCAATATGATTTTTCAAAACTGCTTTTCTTTCTCTCTGTAAAACGTTCAGGTCAAATGTTAGCTCTGTATGTTGAATGCAAGTTTTCTAATGTTTGAACATGATGACCGTGAATGAATGCAGCTCTTGTTTAATCTTTTGGCATTCCTTGGAGACCACTGGCTCTGCTGGCACGTCTAAAAAGTAACGTACTGGAATCCTTATTGGACTGGCATGTTTAGAAATGCCTCAGATGGATGGTGTTTTGTTATTTAATGAAAGGCAATTATATACTGCATTAGCTGTAATCTCAGCTGCCCTCAGCTAGATGCCAATTTCTGCTGGAGCAAACATTTCGTTCTTCTTGACCAGCAGAACTGAAGCCAGCTCTGTCAGCAGCACGGTCCCTGTGATTTCAAACATCTAACAATACGTCTGGGCTTGTCCAGGTGTCTGTCCTCTCCACACATTTATTTTTGCAGAGTGATGTTGCACTCGCATGAATTATAGCGGTACAACTGGCCCTTAGAAACGCCTGCAAATCTGGTATCTTCTCCTGGCCTCCGGAAGGCTGGGAGGGATTTAGAAGATTGATCTAAGAAGACTCAGCAAGTTTCTACCTTAGCACCAGCCAGGCTGTTTTCCACCTGGAATATCTCGTTAATTGTTTGTGCCAACTCAGACGGAAGACTCTTGGGTGGATAGTACCATGTATTTTTTTAATTCCTAAGATGTCTTCACTCTACCGTTTTAAGGAGAAACACCATTAAAAGCTGTTCAGTTTTCCTTATAATCTTACTGTTTGTATTTTTAGTTTATTTTGAGGGGAAATTGCAAGGCAAAGAGAAAAACCTCTCTATTTGATTGAGTTAGCTTATCTGACATTCTTGTTCTGCCTCTCTGCTTGATGGTGGCAACCGCTCAATCACAGTGATATTTATCTAAGTTCTGTATTTGTATTTCTACTTTATCATATGCCAGCCGTATAGCAGTCATGGTGCTAATTTAAAAGGCTAAGAACATGGAGAGCTAAAAAGGGATTGCTGACTTGATGTTTTCAAAGAGTGTGAAACAGTTACAGTTTCACCCAAGTCTATCAAAATTAAATTCTTACTATAAAAAGCAGCATCTTTGTTTCAGCTCTTTCAGTTGTAATTGTATTAGGAAGAAGCTCTGTGTCTTTGCTTACATGCATTTGGGTTTGAGGCTGACAGGAGATTATATTTTTGTTCTCAAACTTTCATTTAAACTTGAGATCCCAAATAACTTAAACTTTATGTTCTGCTATTCCAAAATCACAATTGTTATTGTGGACTGAATGCACTTACTGAGATGGTTAAAGTGTATTTTAATCAGAAAAAGTGAGTGTGGACAGTCAAATTACTCTTCTTGTTATTTAAATGGAAGCTTTTGGGAAAGGCAAGAATTTCCTTGGAAAAATGTAGGAAAAAGTAGTAAGTATTGACAGTGGGCTTACCAGAAGAGGTGGCAATTATTTACTTTCTCAGGTGAAAACTTTCTCTGCTTCTTGACTCATTCTGTAGAGAATGATGTGTGCTTAGGAGGATCATGTGCTTTCTGATCTTTTAATAGACTATAGCAGTGACATTTTTGTAATGCATGTGTACAGTGGCAACTTGAAGTGTTAGAGTTTGCATCATAATTTCTGTGATTTTTTTTTAAGCTTTTAAACAGCTATCAGCTCTTCCTTATTAATTAAAGATGGGAGTCTTTTTAAAAAATTGAACAGACTGTATTTAGAAATAGCAACGAAGATTGAGAAAAAAATACTCACAATATTGCTAGCCCAAAATAATTTTTTTTACTGTTACAGACATTCTCTCTTACTTGTGCTTCATATTCAGTAGTGTTGGTTTTTTTTTTACCCCCAATGGTAATTTTTTTTAATTAGCGAGAATCTCAAGGCATTTAGGAATCTGAATGACTATAGCAAGTTACAGAATGGTAAAATGAGGTGACTTGAAATGTCCTTGATGCAGAGTTAAAATCCAGAAGCAGAGCAGGAGCTTTAATGCATTATCTTTCTCATAGCGTTGCTGTAATATCTGACTGATGGTTTGAGGTCCTAAGCCTCTTATGATCTTTGATCTGATTCATCTTGTTCTTAGTACAGTTTCTAAGTTATAGGAATTTACCCTGCCTTTTCTCTTTCCCAAGCATATGCCAGGAGAATCCTGTTTATCCAGTTTGCAGTGAATATCCTGCACTTTCCAAGGTAGAAAACCAGCCACGTATCTTATGCACCGATTTAGCAATATCACTAAAACCCTAACTTTCAGTGGATTAGCATCTCATAATGGTTGCCCTCCTAACTACATTATATTCAAGTTTTGTATTATCTCCAAACATATTGATAACCTGCTGCTAACAAGTGTATTAATGGTAATACTTTGATTTTTCCACTTTGCTTCAGAAATTAGTTTGTCCGATCTGAAGTCATTGGGAGAAACTCAAGACTATTTGAACACAAGTCTCCCTCCTACCAGTTGGCCTACTTCTGTGAAACTTGTAAGAATATATTTGCTTTTAGAAATCTCCTGCATTTTGTTTTATTTAGTTGAGATTACTCAGCAGGTTCAAAATCAAACGAGAAATACAGATTCATATGCAGAACTGGCTGCCATAAAAGCCCTGATGTTGAAAGTTAATCCAAGTGTCTTTGATCCTGAATATGCTACAGTTCAAGTCATCTCCGTGATATAGAAATATGGAGTCTACTGTCTATCTCAGTTAAGAAATAACTCTGAAGTTGCTGGTTGAGCTCTAGATTAGCTGTGTCTTTAATGAGGGACAGCACTGTGGAGCGTTTGGGTTGATTCCCAAACCATAAATCTTGCTTTTCCCCAGTCCATCTATGTGTACAAGAAAGCAGGAGTGTGTCCTGAGTTCTTAAGGAAACAGAGATTCACTCTTTGAAGTGATAGAAACCCAGCAACTATTTATGGGCACGTCCTTATCCTGTGGAGTGATGGTGCTCGATGGTGGGATGAGTGATGACAAGACGCAGTGTTTGTGTTACAGTGTTGGGACTGCTTTGAATATCCTCTGGGGAACATACTAGTTGCTACAGACTAAGTAATGTTTATCTAAACAAATGCCTTCTAAAATAGAGTTGGATCTGCGCTAGTGATCGTATAGATACGATTCAGTCTGAGTGATTTGTCAGCCGCTCTTTGGTTCGGGTTCTGTGCATCAAATGAGTGACACTGTCAGAAGAGCTGTGTCATACCAGTGGGCACACTGCCCCGCTCATCCCTCCCTGTCCATTTGGTCCCGAATTGTTTCACTAAGGATGTTGGTCGGTATGTCCCAGTCTGGCCAGTTTGTGGACCTGCTGAATTAATCTCTTTCCTGTTTGAACCTTCCAGAAGTTGGTCACTGTGATCTGGCACATTCTTGCACAGAGAGAAGTATTCTTAAAAAGGTAGCAAGAGGTATTTGCAAAGGCATTTATTTTGTTAAAGCTGTAATGTGGTTGTATTTTTAAACTGTGTGTGAATTTCAAAAGCGCTTTTGGAAATACATATACTCACTTCTTACAGAAATGTAATACCAGCCCGGGAGACCACAAATACAACTTCGAGAACTGTAGTAAGAATTAGATCTGGATCATACAGAAGATGCTTATATGTCTTAAAGTTTTAAGACTGCAATAATTTTAGGAGTTGTATGCATTTGTAACTGTGCAGGGTCTGAGCTCTCAGAGTAACTCATGGACCAGTGGAGAAAACTTTCCAGGTCCAAAATTCCAAGTTATTTTCTATAAACCATTGTCTGGATATTTGAGGAATGATTCATGAGCTTCTGAAAGCTTGGCAATAGTGGTAGGAACATAAAGAGTATGAAACATATTTAAGAAATGCTGTCCAGGCTGTTGTTTCATAGTGCTTCATGTGGTGAGTTTGTTTTTCTCTCAGGAAAGTGAAGTTACTGGATTGTGGTCTTTGAAATATGTTTTCCATATCTCATTTCTACAGAAGGGATTTTCTGACTTATTTTGTACGTTACATTTTCTTCATGGTATGGTCAGAATTTGTTTTCTAGATAGCTGCTAGTTGTCTACAGCAGGGATTGTATGTGATCTCTGGTTACAGGAGATTTTCAGCAGTTTTTTTATTCTACACAATCCTTTTAGAATATTGACTCTGTATCTGTTAGTCTTAATGTTTATATGTATTGTGCAAAGCATTAGTGTGCTTAGCAGAATAAACAAATTGATCTCTTTTTTGAACTTAGAAATGTGCCGGCATTGAAAGGCATTTTCCAACAATATTTAGACTGTTAAAGGTGTTAAAATATTAATAATAAACTTCATTTAATTTGAAATGTTTTGAAGAGCTCGTGCATGACCCATAGTGGATGATCATCAATTAAAATAATGGTTTCACTTTATTATACAACTAAACCATGCGAGCAGCGTTCCAGCCTCCCAGTGCATGGCAGAGCCCGCCCGTGTGTCTGCGCACAGAGAACCGAGATGATGCCGTCTGGTGCGAGTCCATTCACACATTGTGCTGCTCTGTTCTAGAATGTCCTCTTTGTTCCCCTACCAAATGGACAGACAACTTGCTTTTCTCCATGGAAACACTGCATCTGTTCCATGGTACTGAGTTAGTGATGGCAGCAAATATTTCTTCCTTAAATTATCAAGTCATCGTTTCAAATCTTTTATCAGATTAAAGGGTTTACTTTTAATATTGGCACTACCTGTCCCGAGGAGGGAGAGTGTGATGGTGGCAGCGTGATTGTGAGATATCAACCAAGCTTAAAAAACTATTGGTAATATTATACTCTTGTCGTGGCTATAGGGCTCTTAAGTGGAGCGAACTGAGGCTTTAACTTTTTTTCCTGTTTTCTTATTTAATTGTGGTTTAGTTCTTTTTGGAGTACTAGTTGTTGAAAATACAGCCTTCAAAGAAACAGTGGTGGACATCTGTTTTTATTATAGGAATTCCTTTTTTGACAGTTGGAAAATATTCTGCTTTTTTAGTTCAGGGTTATGTGGTTAAATTTTATTTCTTTATTTTAAATCTGAACTTGCCAACAGAATTCATATCTATTATCAGACTAATATGATTTATTTTCTTAAACCAATGGTTCTCAACTGGTTTCTCATGGATTGCTTCGATCCATGCACTACTTCAAGGTCTGAAAAGGTAAATAAGAATGTTATTACTGATCAACTAAAAGGGCCAGTGCAAGAATTCTTATCTGTGTTTGAAATTTTTTAGTAGTCAACACACACACACACAAATTGCCATTTATTCGAGAATGTACTACATTTTCATATGGCATGAAATTATATATTTGCCAGTAATGGCACAAGTGTAAAGCTTGTGTTTAAAATCTGTTTTTTATGGGAACTTGTGATTTTCTGAACACTTAAGCAGTATATATTATCAGCCTCTATCTGGGCATTTCCTTAGGTTCTTGTTAGATCTTTTGAGAAACTTACAGTTAATGTCATTGCATATTGGTTATAAAGATTCTTTTTCAGAAGAGCTGAGGCAGATGCAAGGAAGGAAAGAGAACAATTTGCGACAAGTGGCTGGCTGCGCTCTCGTAGGAGAACTCAAATGAGCTAATTGACATCTGGAGCCTGTTAGGAAATGCTGGAGTGTGCGATGCTTAAAATCACTTGATGCAAATTTACATGCATTCAGTGTTACATGAATTCTATTAGGAAATGCTGCCATTTCTAAGACTGAAAGTTGCATTTTCACTATTCCAATAAGGCAATAATTTACCGAAATGTGTTGCTTATATTTGAGCAGTTTTTTGAATCAAGCTACAATTTCAGTAGCTCTGAAACCAGAGCACAAGGGAGTGCGTTACTTGTGGCCTAGCTGAACGCCTGTGTATTGAGAAAAGCAAATGACACAGCAAA
This sequence comes from Pampusana beccarii, assembly GCA_013399365.1. Lineage (NCBI taxonomy): Eukaryota > Metazoa > Chordata > Aves > Columbiformes > Columbidae > Pampusana > Pampusana beccarii. The sequence continues at coordinate 19,024 of VWYH01002951.1, read as the reverse complement.
TATATAACTCATGACTGTGGAGAGCAAGATTAAAATGTGAATGAGTACCCTGAGCCAAGAGATACAATATTAGAACATTCTAACTTGCTGATGAGCAGAGGTTTGTTAAACATCTACTAATAAATAATTATTTGAAACTGGCAAAATGTAATTTGGGGGGATAATTTAGTGTTTGTTTTCTTTTCATATACCTATCTGCACAATGTAGATGGTGACTACCTGTGTGGTGCTGCAATGCTCTTTGGGGGCAAATAAAGAGGTAGTATATGGAAGGGAATGGTGGAATAGTGGTTTTAGGAGGCAGCCTTTCTTAAGCCTTTGTCCTGGGTGAGGTTGTTGAATTTCCATAAATTTGGTGTTCGGCACTGGCAGAGAAGGCTGTGAACTAAACAGAACTGATCTCAATACTTTTTGCGTTTCTGTATTTGTACCAAATCCTTCTTCATTATGTACAGTTTTTCCATTCCTTGGATTTTGATGGGTTGAGGACAGTAACGGGGGCGTGTGTGGAGATGGTGGCGTTGGCGGGAGTAGGCCCTGCGGTGTGAGGGAGAGCAGGGAGCTGGCACGTCTGTAAGAGAAGAGGAAGGCTTTTCAAGTCCTTGGTGTGTCAAAGTGAAGTGCAGTCTTAGAAGATTTCTAAAACAAAATATTAAGAAATACAATGCACTTGGATTTAGCAAGGAGGATGTATGTATGTAGAAGGATGGGGAAAAAACCATCAGTGTTCCCTCTGTCTCCAGAGTGACATTTTATGTGATCCTCTAGTTGTTCTTCTTTATAACTCTATGCCTCTCAGTTCTTCAGAGCTTTGTCATATTTCATGCCTATCCTTCTGCTTTGATTTTAGAAAGTGAACTCCACTTTCACGTTCATGAACCTGAAAGCTCCCACTTAAAAGTTAATAGTAAACTGGCATATGTCTTGCAGAAACAATGGGGAAATTTTTCTCTTCAGTAGTCACAACTCTGCAGACGGGTGGGTGACATACTTCTGGCAAGGCTAGCAAAGATGTTCAGTGATCTTCACAGCACTACTTCAGAGTTTTCGTGGAGCATAACTTAAATTGTAGACAAACACCATCCAGCCAAGGTGGTAATTAATGCTTTTTAAAGTATAACCTTTTTGCAGACTTCTTAGAAAATGGCTTGAATTTGGCATGGCTGAGCTTGGAATAGCAGAAGGAATGTTTCGCTTTGTTATTTAAGTTCACAAAGCAGTGTGCCTGATACTTTCTTTTTTTTCACAGTGAATTGATTTTTAGGAACACTAATGTACTGGCTATTAATAATACATGAGGGGTGAGATTTCTACTGGTAGGTAACAGACACGGCTGGCTTGTCTGTTTAGTCTTCCTTCCCATATCATGGCAGTTTTTTGCCTTTAAACATCCTGTACACCGGGTACCAGGGCACTGCTGGGGCGATCGGCCGGCTTTCTGCCTCTATGTGTACTGACTGCTGCCAAAATACTGAGTAAATGGCTTTACAGTTCTTGTTTGTCATGCTCTGAGCAAACAGTTGAGCAAACCGTCTATTGCTACATGTCTATGTTTCCTTTTTTATTGTTTTTTTTTCAGGTGTTTGTTTGGATGCATACTTCTTTTTTAAGTGAGCATAGCTGTTCTGTCAGTGCTTTTATATACAAAGCTTAGCAAATATCCAAGCTGTGTTCATGCAGAACACTTTATGCTTTTGAATGTGGTGGGGAGATGGGTCAGCTTACAGTTTGGCTTTGAATTCACATTACAGGAAAAAAAAAAAAATTATAGATGAAAGAGCCTTTCTAAAGCTTTTGTAATCAGAAGGAAGATGCCTTCTGTGGCAAAACCCAGATGACATAGTTCCCTGAAAAGCTTCGAGCTGGCTTCCAAGGCAGAGCCGCGCTCCATCCTAGCAACGTGGGAAGGTTCCCTCCTCCTCCTGGCCGCGGAGCGGAGCCGAGCGCTGTGCTGGTGGCTGCCAGCCAACCCATCTTGTGATCCAAAGGGTCACAGGCAGCTCAGGTGGATGTTTGCTTTCTGGGTGTCATCATCTAACTCTGTCGATCAGTCTTCGTTTTTCAGTTCCAATCTCTTAAAAACTTTATCGCTTTTATCCTGAAATTCCCGGTTCTCTTGATTTCTCTTGCAGTTCATTCTCTAGTCTCAAGTTGTGTAATGTTAGTAATGCTAAGGGCTTTGTTTTTCTTTCTTAAAATAGCCTTTTAGTTTAAAGCTCAGGATGCATTCAGCAGCATTCAGCAAAGTGAGTTATTTTGATGTTTTAGGTTCAGACTTGGTGTCTTTTGAGAGGAAATGGCCTTCAAAGGACAAAGGGTTGGAAACGCTGTCCTGAGAAATGCTTCTGGTTGTTATTGTAAAGAGTCTTTATCATGCATTTCATATACAGACTGTGTGTGTATTTAAACATTTCTGCAGAAGTTAAAATACTGGGTTTTGTTTCATGTCTGATATTTTGATATGCAGGTTTATTCCAGAGCTGGAAAAACTCCAATAATATATTTTATTCATGTTTGGAAAAAGATAGTTGGTTACGGACGAAGAGGATTACCACTGATATTGCAAAAAGATGAGTATGTTAAAACCAAGTGGACTTAAGGCTCCTTCAAAGACCATCAAGCATGGGAGTACGTTGCTGAAAACACCCACATCTGTTGCAGCTGGTAAGGCATCTTTAAATAACTTTTCCCTTATTCATCCTGTAACAAAAAGCACCTTGAAAACTCTGAGTACACACTGTTTTTACTGTTACACAAAGGTATTTTTGCTAGTACTTCTAACAAAAATTATGTGTACTGCATGCAAAAAAATCAAAGTTACTAATTGGATGTGATCAAGCAGTTTTCCTTGGAAAAAACTTGTCATGATAAAAGTGATTGGGTAGTTTTTGGGGTAGGACTTGTAATCTTTACAAGGATTTTACCAAAACCTACATTAAATTCATTCAGTATCTCTGTCCTTAGATTTTGAATTATTGTATTCCAGAGATTACGGTGTTTTCAAAAGTAAGAAAATCTGCAATTTTCTTCTTCATTTTAGAAATCATGCTTGTTGCAATTAAACTATGTAATGATGCTCTCTGGAATATGATAGCATATTTGCTTTCTCTTTGTGCTTGATTCCAGCTCCAGCAGAAAAAGCCGCTTCCAATGAAAAGGCCTCAAGTGCAACTGCTGCAGATGCACATGAAGAGTTTGTGGATGATTTCAGAGTTGGGGAGCGTGTTTGGGTCAATGGAAATAAGCCTGGCTTTATTCAGTTCCTCGGTGAAACCCAGTTTGCTCCAGGACAGTGGGCAGGGATTGTTCTAGATGAACCCATTGGTAAGAATGATGGCTGTGTGGCTGGAATTCGCTATTTCCAGTGTGAACCCTTGAGGGGAATATTTACAAGACCATCAAAATTGACAAGAAAAGTGCTGACAGAAGATGAAGCCAATGGAACACAGACAGCTCATCCTTCTAGAGCTACATCCCCAACTTCCACATCAGCTGCTAGTGTGGTGTCTTCAGCTGCTGCCGCGCTTCCCCCTTCAGGAATTCCACAAAAAACTTCACCACTTGCTGCTAAGGAACATTCAACTCCTCAGATTAGCAATCTTTCAAAAACTGCAAGTGAATCTATATCAAATCTATCTGAAGCCGGATCACTAAAGAAAGGAGAAAGGGAGCTCAAAATTGGAGATCGAGTTCTGGTAAGATTCCCCTGCTGCCTCTGTGTCTGCTTTTGATTGATGGATTAATTGTGCCTTCTGCTAATAGTCAAAACTTTTCTACTGTTTCCTTGGGCAAGGTAGTGTAAATTTACATTCTAGCTTTCTTTTCATTGGGTGTCTTCTGTAGACAAGCTCTTCCCATGTGGTGTTGCACACTGTAGGAAGATCTTTGCATTACCAAGATAAAATGGTTAATCTGGCAGTTTTTAGTCTCTTATGTTTTGCCAAGGTTTAGAAAAAAAAAAGGGTCTTCTAACAACACCTCATCTTTCCGTAACTTCAAGAACGGCGGTCATGCTAAATAAAAAATGAGCTTGTGAGATTTCCATGCAGCTCTTTTGCCCTATTCAAGGCTGTGTCTTTAGAAAGCCAACAGTTCAATAATTGATTGTTCCCCTGAGACGGGCAGCGACAGAAGTAGTCACATAATGCCACTGATCACCCAGGAATTACGTGTTCCGTTGGTGATGTGCCATGTTACTTGGCTGCCCTTCCTAAATTCAGAACCATAAATGCTTCTGCTGATGTATCATTTCACTCTTTAAAAGAGAGTTAAGGTTTCTTAGTTTAAACATTTTTTAAAAGTAATTGCATTGTATATATTTTATCTTTAGGTCAAGGTAGTAGAGCACGGGTCATTTTTGATAACTGATCTGACATAGGCCTACTAAGAAAAGTGGGAACTTTGCCTTGAAACACTAACCTTTGCATGAAAAGGCAGTAGAAAGCTGGTGATACATTGTTTATGTTGTACTCTTTATTTAAAGGCTGTGTATGTAGCCCTCAGATATAACCCGGATGTCCCAAATTCTGTTTGTTAAGCAGAAGAGATTAAACTTAGTTTTTCATCCTTCCTACTTCCTCTGGTTGCCTTAAGTATTCCTGTTGAATCATCAAATTGTAGGTTGAGGTTTTGAGGCAATTCCTAGCGCAGCATGTCAGTGATGCATATCTGCAATTTACATGCCAGTATAAGAGTGTGTGCACGGAAGTATTAATCTTAAATGGACAGGATTCTTGTCTGCTGGTTTTTAACCCTTTTGGGTCCCATTCTAATTTTTTGTAGCACATCCCAGACTCTGATGTCACGTTTAAAATAATTCAGATGTAAATATTTTAAACCTCCAGATTAGTTCAAATATCAGTAAACTTGACCAAATAATCCATTCATCTGTTAATTTCTTTTTCTCTGCCACTGAACTCCTGAATTGAGCTTTTACTGAATGATTGCTGGAAACTGTCCTCAGAGCCCACAGGTAGCACCGGCCGTTGTGAAAGACCTGCCTGTAGGTTGCTTCGCCATTCCATTTCCAGCACAGATACAAATACAACTGGACTGCCCCGTGTCATTTGTGTTTTATTTACACTGACAGAAGTAACTTTTCATAGAATTTCCCCTGTAAGTGAAAATTAGCATCATAGGCCTGAGATATGCTCCAGTCTGACCGTACCATTGCAGAACTCTAGCGACTAAATGCTGCCCACTTTCATCAGTTCTTGCAGTTTGGACTGACTGTTATATTGAATACTTTGTGGAAGTTCTTAATAATAGCAATGTTGTGATGATCGTGGATATATGGGGGTAAACAACTGTTGAGAGTTGCAGCTTGAAAACGGTGAGCCTCCAGCAGCATCGAACTGCAGTTCAGCAGAGCAATGAATTCATGATAGACAAAAGCTCATCTGTGAGTCTTATTAAAATACTTAACTGGAAAAGTATGTCCTTAAGGGCAAATTCAGAGGTGGGTGAGACGCAGCTCATCAGCTAATATTACACTCTCAAATGGACTTCAGATGTGGCTCAACTGTGTTGATCTCTGTGTGTGTTCTTAGGGCGTGGAGTGTTATGCTGGAGTATTTCAATGTGCTGTATTTTCTCCTCTAACTTTGATTTTTTAAAATGTACTTGATAGGAGCTACCTTGAATTGATCTGTTATTTTGTTTTTGTTTTTTTCTTGGCAAATCAAAAGCAAACCAAAGTAAGTGAACACATGAGCTGAAGTATTCTACCCCAAAATGGATGTTGCAATACAAAAGGAGAGGTCCTTTGCATTTCTGTAGTTTATTCCTCATCAAAGGCGATTAGGTTAAAACAGCACACAAACCCTCTGCTGTCTTGGAAATCTCTGATAAGAAGTCTGTCTCCCTCAAATCCCCATATATCTGAGCCATATTCAACAAGTCTGTACTTAATTGCCTCATTGACTTGAAGCTGAGCAGTATTTGTCCTTTCTCTAACAAGTATTTGAAAATACTTCATGTTAATATGTAGAAATGTTGAAAATATAGGGAGATAAAGTACATATTTAAAAGAACCATGGTTTCTGATATGTAACTCCTTATTATTCACCTTTTAGTTTGTTGCATTGATGTATAATTTACTGGAAAAAATAATATAGCTAAACCAAAGAAAAAGTTATGAATGCAATGAGTAATTAAAGTAGCTCTGTATTAACCATAATTTGCATTCTTAACATCTGAACTATGGTCTGGAATTTGGAGATGATTTAGTTGTTAGAGGGAGGACATGAACTCTGGGGATTCCTGTAAAGTAGGAAATGTTAATGGGGAAATCTTCATTTCCTTCATTTTGCTTGTCCGGCCTTTACTGGGGTAATGACAGAGGGCAAGGTCTTTAGCACAACTGAAGTTGATTTGCCTGCTGAAAATTAGGCTACAGTTGCAGCATCTTGAACCTTGTATGAATAAGAATTCCTATGCAAAAGTCCCTCTTGTGCCAGTGGAAGTGGTGTCACTAGGTGCTAAACCAGGTGGGGAAAGAATAACTGAAAACTAATTCGGAAAACAAAACACTTTCCGGCAAAGCCAGTTTCTGTTTCCTGTTTGAGTTGCAGCAGAGAACCTGCTTGCCCTGCTGTTGCAAACACTTAGCATTTCTTAAGAGCCCAGTGCAAAGTTGATTTACAAAACAAACAAACAAAAAACCCCTAGACTAACCAACCAACCAAACCCAGCTTGTTGAAATAAAACAGGGAAACTTGCTTTGTGTGGCAGCCGTTGCACCTACCAGAAGTTGAAGCCGCTTTGAGAGCATCCTAGGCTTTTTCCTGAAGGGACCAGATGCTGTATTTTAAATAAATAAATAAACAAAAATCTTATCAACCTAGGGGCCTTAGTCTTCTCAAGGGATTAAAGTGCTTTCATTCATTTAACCAGTTACAGCCTCATCATGGGCTGCCAAATCTGATGCTTCTGCAGCTGAGCTGCAAAGCTGGAACTTGGGCCTCCGTCCATATGTCCACAAAAGGTTACAAACTAGATTTACAGGCATTTGCTGCTGTGGCCTTTCTGCAAAGTTATTCTCTGTGCATGAGTAACATCTAATTTCTTCTTATTGTCTGTTTTACGCTGCTCACTGTGAGTTATTTCTTGCTTCGTTATTTCTTGCCAAGTTCTTTGGTGATGTAATAGGCAAAGACTGACAGGAGATTATTGTCAGATTTGTTTCCACCCATGTAACCTATCTGCAAGTAAACATGACGTAAGGCTGTCAAGTGATTAAATTCCAGGGCTCTTAAAAGCAACACGGGGAAAGAAACTTTACATGTAGAGAGAAGTTTCTCCCTTTAGAAATAACCCGGCGTTGACCACGTGGCATTTTTAAGTTTTCCGTTTTCTAGTTTCTATAACATTCTGAATACAAAATGCATTTCTGACTTTAGTCTGTTTAAAAATCTATAATAATATTTAACTGTTAGAAAAACAAATATTCATTTGCATTGTTACAGTTAAAGCAATGCAAAAATATCTTGCTGCAATGCATATGAGGACAGAAAAGGAAGAAAAATTTGGAAGTTGAGAACACGTGGCAGTTTTTGCTCTGCAGGAGCTGTCTCCCCAAACCTCGTTTGCTGGAACTGCGAATGTACCACAGCGTTGAACTGCTCAGTCACTCTTTTGCTTTACCCTTATGCTGCGTTGACTGTATTTTTATGGCTTTGTCCTGTTAAGGATGAAAGGAATTTGTATATTTAGACGTAGTATTTTGGGTGCTGTAAAGTATAACGTAGATTAGTTTGCGAAGTGGTTGCTGCAGCATGAAATATATATGAGACAATATAGCTGAAGCATAGAGAGTATCCAGAGGTTTTTTGTCTGTCATTCATTATCTCTATGATTTTCTCTGCTCAAACTGCAGCTTTCTGTTAGTGTTACATTTAAGCATTTTTCAGGACATGGTTACCTTTCTGTTCACAGAAAAATAAGATGGTAAATTTATCTTATTGCAGCAAGGTGTGAGTTGCGTCTAACAGTGAGTCATTTTGTTTTCGCAACTCCTTATTTAACTTAAATTGCATGTGAGTTACTGGGATATAATGGCAGCAATAGGTGACTTCTCCACATGCTTTGTTAATAGTTTGTTCATGCAAGATGTTTTTTTGTGTGTGTGTGGACTGTCTCCCTTCCCCTCCCCCTGCCTTCCCAAGGGGAGTGATATCCAGGAACGTGTTGTCCTTACTCACAGGATGGGCGAAAGAACAGTTTATTTATTTACTTATTTTAGTCTTTGCTTTTTTTTTTTTTTTGTGGTGGCAAATTCACATGTGGCTTTCGTAGGATGAAATTGCTCTTTTTTTTTTATTGCTTCCTTTGTGACTGAATGAATTGGTTGAATGAATTGAACCTCAATAGCACATCATTTTTAATTATTAACTGTTTTCCTCTGGCAGTGAAGGGCTGTGTGTTAGCCCTGTGTCTGTCTTATTGCACGTTAGCTCTTCTGCCCACTTTGCCCTTGCTTTTGAACTTTGCTTTATTTCAAAATCAAACATGTTTCTAACAATGGAGTGGTTAACTATGAAAACAGACTGTCGGTGGAAGCACGTTTGCTGATGGAAATCAGCCCTGATCTAAAATCATCCACACATCCAGCTCAGAGTTAATTACAGATGTGACCGGGTGAGACGGAAAGACCTGTTCCAGGAGAGCCAGAGGAGATGATCTGCTCATTCCCTCTGGCCTTGAATGGGTGAACAGATCAATTAAATGCAGTTGCTTTTGCCAGCTCCAAAGAAGATTCTGATTAGCGGGTCCCAGGTTTTTCAAAGGCAGTGTTTGTTTGTTTGGATGCTTTTTGCCTTTTCAGGTGTTGCATATTGTGGGTGCTGTGGTTTGAATGGTTCTGAAAATGGCTGATCTGTGTGACAAACACAGAAATACCCAAGCGATGCTTTTCGAGAGTCACCGTAAGTGCACGCTCAGGCAGAAGGAGAGACAGAGCAATTGCTATTCACCTTTAAACTCTGCTCAGCTGGTCTGGGTAAGCGATATTGTTGTACTGACAAAGTCACAGACAGTGACTATGCTCTTTTCAGAGAGATCTGTATTTTTCAATGAATACTGTTTAAATAACAGTCTCATTTTTTAGACCATCTTTTTTTTTTTTTTCCCTGGATTACACTGGTGTATTTGTTTCCTACTTGTCTTTGGAAATGCAGCTCTACAGAGGTTTGAGGTGCTCATCCCGATGTGCTTTCATCAGGAAGTTTTTAACTGCTTCACATTTGCAAACTCATTTTGCTATTTCCCTTTACATTGCAGTAAATTAATGTAAGCGTAGTTATAATTCAATAAATGGAATTTAATCACTTTTCCCATGTGTTTGACATAACAGTAGTGAATTCCAAGCAATTTTCTCACCCCACAATGATGAGTAGCCTAACCTAGATTCTCTGCCATATTATCACTTTGTATTTTACAGCTTGATTATATTGATTGTGATAACTGACTGAAAAAAAGGTCTGGCAGTTCTTTTCTCTGTTCTGTTATTTAGTGACCTGCCTTAGCATGGATGAAGGTCATGAAAAACTGTCGGCATGGTAGTGATGCCCTATTTTTCCATGTAACTTTTAGAAAATGTTTTAATAAGCTTTTTTTCCTGTTTCTTTTAGAAACTGGGCTTCTTTTTTTTAGTCCTTCAAGCACTACTGGGAAGCAGATCTGCTGGCAAATGCAACTATTTTTTTTATTTTTATCCTTTTTAAAAATATTTTTTCCCTATAATTGGTATAAGATCCTCAATAATTTTTCCATAATTCTTTAATAAATGCTATAATTCTGTAAGTACAATTCTTTTTTCATATTGGTACATACAGGTTAGCATCATCACGTCTTAATCTTTTTTCCCCTTTAGAGCACAAAGTGTTGGTCTGTACATGTACAGCAACTTTTATTCATAGAAAAGCCTTTACCATACTGTGTTGTACAGTAGCACCTCCCATTGTACTACCAAGGGAAGAAGTGATTATTTTCTTAAATGCTTTCAAGGCAGCTGTGTTGTCACACGCAGGGTACTTACTTAATTGCCACTCTTTGAGCAGATGGCTGTGAATGGTTGTAGGTCTGAAATAGTTTCAGGCTTTATAGAGCAATGGTGACTTGGTCTTCAGAGCCAAAATTTAAAATGGAGCAAAACTGCGTATACAGACCTTTGTCGAAGCTGTGAGCTCTTTACTGCCACAGTGTGCTTTGATTCCTGAAATCGGTAAGGATACACATTTCAATATTTGCAGAAAGCGGAAATGTAGTAGCCGGTTATTCAAAGAAGCTTGACTACTTTTGGGGGAAAAAAAAAAAAAAAAAATGCATTCTTCCTTGTGTCTTGTTTTAAAATAACCCTGGTACCATGGTTACAAGAGCAGTCATGTTGCTTTTTTTGCTGGGGATCTCATGTTGTGCATCCCCATATGTTCCGGGGAGCTGAGTTCTCCCTGTGCCCTGGGTTCTGTCCGGTGCAGATCCGCTGGCATCGCATCCAGCACGTGCCGACCTGCGCCACAGCTTCACTTCGGGAGCGTGTCTCCTGCTTTGTGATTGGGATGCAATTTCTGCAAAATAAATGCCATACATTTTTTGACCTAAATATGGCAAATGGACAGAGCCAAGGTATGAGGGAAAAAAACAACCAACCAGAAATGAATATTCCGCACCCAAGTTAAATCTGTATTATCCTGGAGCTAGCTTTACTTATCTAGAGGTTTATTTACAGTTTGAGTTGGAGGGAACAGATTGCAACAGTTTTTCCTCTCTGGGAGTCTTTGCATCTAATTATCCTTTTCTGCTGCCGTGTTTCAGATAGCTCTGATCTTGTGTACCTCATTCACTCTTCTGTGACAAGGTTTGTGTGTGTGGTTTGGTAATTGACTTGCGTTGTTTATTAAACAAAACAAAACACCACTTTCCAAAACTGCAGTAAAATTCCTTGGCCTGGCCAAACAGTTGAGTAAGAGGAGCTGAGGAATGAGGAATCCTCTGTGCAACCCCAAACCCACTGTTGGCTTTGAAGGGATGCTCCTCATCCAGACCATTGTTCTGACTTTCCTGCCTCATTTCTTTAATGGGTTTTTTACAGCCTCCTTTGATTTAACTCTGTTTATTCAGGCAGACAACAGTACAGAATTGAGTAGGGAAACAGTGCACACAGACTTAACCAGTCTTTTCAACTCAAGATGTCTTCTGAATTTAAAGAGAAAAAAATAAAGAAAACAAACAACAACAAAACCCACCCAACTTGCTAGAAAAGGAATAAGGAGAAGGGCAACTTGGAAAGACCCAGTATGGACTGACAGCCCAGACAAGTGCTTGTTTATCTCTCACACTTCTCAGTTAAATTTTATTTTTGTGTTTTTACTTAGGTTAATGATATTTATCCTTTAGAAAAAGTAAGTTATGTCTGAAAGTGGATATGTGTTGACTTAAGGGATAGTTCTTCCCAGGAAATGCTTGTAACCAGTGTTATATATTCCCCCTTCACCACTGTGCCCAGAGGAGATCTGGAGTCCATGTGACGATTGTTTTGGTTTAAGACAGTACTCAGGCTTGTTTTTTTGAGAGGGGAAGTTTGTCTGTTCTCTGCCAAGAACACCAAATACCAAACATTCTACTAGTTACTATATTAGGCTGAGTCATGATAACTGTAAACTTTGTGGATTTTTATTCCATGAAGAAAAATAATTTGATACAGTGCCACTTAAAGTGAGATGTAAAGGTAATTTACAGATTAAATGTTATTTCAAGACTAATGAGAGAAGTGGACCGCCACCTGAAATATGGATGAAAGATGTCGCTGTCAGCTTTCTCATTTTAGTAATAGCCAAAAGGGGTGGTTGCTCTTCCCTGGTTTTCTGAGGGTTGTGTGGATTAGGATTTTTTTCCCATCAGCCGAAGCCTCGTTGCTCCCAGAGCTGTCAGCTCTGCGAAGGGGATGAGCCACAAGCTGGACACAAATGTGTGTGGCAGCTCCAGTGCACCCACTTCATACTTGGTGGACACTTAGTGCTTTCATGCAAGATAATGTTCTCCATTCCTAGATTCCTCACACTTAACCTCTTGGTGAACGCTTCCCACGTGTATTAATATGAATTATCGAGTGCACTGTGATCATGCACTTTCATTTATGGCACAAGAAGCTTGTTGTTCTCTAGTTATCCTGGGACGTTCTCCCCAGGAAATAGAATAATTTTAGAATTATATGAAATCCTAATATACTTCTTAGTTTATAAAAAGGAAAATCAGAATCTTTGTGTTAGCAGGTTACATCCAAGCTCTCTGCCAAGGCTACAAGATATTCCTCATTGTATAATGTGTGCTGGAAAACACAAGTGGAAAAAAATCCGATGGCCCTGAAAATGTCCATGTTGAATTCAGTGAACCTCTTGAAAAGGTTTTCATTAACATTTGCTGGTTTTCATAACGCTGGATGCAGGCTGAACAGATTTTTCACACAAATGGGGCACATCTCGTCATCCTGACCTGCGGGGATCCGGCAGTTCTGGCGTGTGGCCCCTCTTGGCAAGTGTCAGCCGCACTGAGCACAGTTTGCTTCTTCGCTTAATTTAATTCTTCCCTCCCCGGGCATTATGAAAAGCTATATCTTGCAGACATTGCAAGTAATGGGAATGGATGTAAATATTTAATATTATAAGCTTGAAAACAACTGATTTCTGGTCTTCCGTTTAGGAGTGTTTGGGTTTGAGGTTTTTTTGGTTGTTTCTGTGTGTGGTTTTTTTGGTATGTGTTTTGGGTTTTTTTTCTTTGTTTGTTTTGTGGGGTTTTTTTTAAGCGAAGAAATGATAGAGAAAACTATTCTCCCCTCTCCAAGAATTCGAATGACTGTTTGCCTCCACAGTTTTACAAAGTGCTCTGTATCAGCTCTTTGAAATGCAAGAGGGCTGTGCTATGTAGTTTATCTGAACTATTCCTTGGAGAAAATATGAAAGACTTCGTTCTCATTTCTTTTACTTTTCCTCACAGAATTAGAATAGGAAATAAACAGTTCTTAGAAATCCTTAATGCTGATCAAAATGTGTGTGAAACGATAGTACAAATCTGTTGCATTCAGTACAGTGGTTATACTGAGTCTTGTTAAATGTATTTTGAATCTGAGAGCCATATCAAGTCACCTATTATAATTGTGGCCTTTAATCATGACAAACTTCCTGAATACCAAATTGAACAGTGACTTTTGTTTCCTTTGTTTTTTTCTTCTTGCTTTTTTCTTCCCTTGTGTGAACAATTTGACTGCAAAGATCTATCCGACGTTAAGACAAACTCATAGTCACAAGAATATGCAGCTTGAAATACTTGAAATGAGGATTGGTTGCATCATTAATGTGCTTTTTGAACATGATAATACTGAAAATGTTTTCACTCCATTTGGTATTTTAATTTGGAAATGCAGTAAATGCAGTTGTGTGTCTCATTGCTTTAGGTTGGTGGAACAAAAGCTGGAGTTGTGCGTTTTTTGGGAGAAACCGATTTTGCTAAAGGAGAGTGGTGTGGAGTAGAGCTGGATGAACCCCTGGGAAAGAATGATGGAGCTGTTGCTGGAACAAGGTTAGTCCACTATCAGGTCGCAGCTGCCTTCAAGATTTTGCGTCTCTATATTCTGAAGTTTTGTTTGTTTTTCTGTCTTACATTGAACTTTATATCAAGGGAAGTAGTTAGGCTGTAAACCTGACTCTCTGCTGATGGTGGTGGGGGATCGTTAGACACTGATTTGAATTTTATGACGCCTACACATCTCTGAAAGTCTGCTTCAACCCCACATTCATGGGATTAGTTGCTCTCTCCTTCTCCCATGTGAATTTTATTCATAGACTGTTAATGGAAAACACAATTTCCTGCTTTTTGAATGTCTGCTTGGTTTCTCAGCTTGGAATGAATGTTCAGTTAAGAAAATATCTCTGGGTATCCAATAGCTGAACTTAAGGGAAATATTCCAGCATCACAGGAACAGAAAACTCCTGTACCAATAACTGCCTCGTTGTAAAGATTGGGAACAGTACAGCTGCTTCCTCCAATAAATCACACTTAGAAAGCATTAATTCACATGACAATTTAATGTTCTTTCTCATTTGGTATAAGGAACAATCCTTTGACTCGTTAAAAAGAGGTTTTACAAGGATTGTGGTACCTTAATATAGATGATGACAACTTAAAATTTTAAGTGGCTTTTGTTTATATATAACTGAAGATATGTTCTGTATAATCAAATAATCTGTTCTTTAATACTTCTCCATTATTGATGTAGGATTATTTGTGAAGCCAGACCATGTATCTGAAAAGATGGAAGTTAATTAATTACTCTCATCTGTCTGCTTTGCTTTTTTAAAGATATTTTCAGTGTCAGCCAAAATACGGTTTGTTTGCTCCAGTCCACAAAGTTACGAAGATCGGATTCCCGTCAACCACACCGGCGAAAGCCAAGACAACCGTGCGAAAAGTGGTTGCGACTCCCACAGCCCTGAAACGTAGTCCGAGCGCATCTTCCCTGAGCTCTCTCAGTTCTGTGGCATCTTCAGTAAGCAGCAAGCCAAGCCGTACAGGACTAGTAAGCTTCTTTTTCTGTTGCATGCTTTACCTTCCCAAGCAGGAGTCCACGCGGCACTTGCCTGTGGTCTACTTGCATAAACTGAGAATAGAACAGATCTTGGGGAGAGCACAATATACATTCACTTGTGCTCTCTTTTTAATTCAAAGCATGCATGAAGGAAGGAAATCTTAGCTAGCCCTGAAGAGCAGCTGAATGTTGGAATATTTAAACTTACACAGTTAATTCGGGCTAACGGAGTTATTGTAATAAGAAAGGGGCTTGTGAGGCCAACAAACTGAAAAGACATCAGTGTTCTCTGGCTGGAATCTCCATTTAGTTGTTCATTTTCCCGGCACTACCCTGTTGTACGGGGTCTGTGTTTGAGGATCTGGTATGCGCTAAAACTTCCATAGATTGAACTTGTTTTATTAAGCAGGAAGCCTCAAATTGTCTAAAATGTAAAAGATTTTCTTTTACTGCAAAGAGATGAGTCAGCTGAGAAATACAGAAGTAGCAATTGTCAAGTCTTTGCTGAAAAGAAGCCTCTTTCTTTTCTTTTACATTTGGTTTTAAGCCTATGAATGCATAAAGGCTAAATGTTGCAAAGTACAGTG
This sequence comes from Pampusana beccarii, assembly GCA_013399365.1. Lineage (NCBI taxonomy): Eukaryota > Metazoa > Chordata > Aves > Columbiformes > Columbidae > Pampusana > Pampusana beccarii. Next base: position 3,859 of record VWYH01002951.1, on the reverse strand, counting down.
GCTCAGGTGAATTCTAACACAGCATTAATTCCACCTAATACACTTACTATGGATTCTTTTAAAGTTGCTCTGTTACATAAATGTCCTAATCTTGGGTTGCAGCAGTAAAACTGAAATCTTCTGGGAAAGCTGAATTTTAAAAAGTCTCTCTTTGAAGGCAATTAAAAGCATAGAAATAATTGGGTTTTTTCCGCAGTCACCCTAGATTTTTCCTTTTTTTTTTAAACCCAAGTATATAAATGTATCTCATTAGAAAGAACTCACTCTCATTGAGGTGGGAGCAGTCAGCCGGCGCTGTCCCACTGACCCGCCACACAGGACACAGGAGGTGACTTTGCCATTGTCCTTCCCAACCGAAGCAGATTACAAGCGAGCAGAGGTCAACAGTTGGTCAGGGCAGCAGGGTTAATACCGTATCACAAAAAGCGTAAAGGATTTTTATTTGGCACAAACAGTAGGACTTTAATCCATGCTGGAAGTTGCACTTCCAGCCGCAGAGTGCCCTCTAGTCTGAAACTGGTGCACTAACGTGGTGCCTACCACAGGTTCAGGGCAAACCTCTACATTTTATTCTGTATGCTGTGGTATACAATTAAGTAACAAGAGAGCACAGTTACGCATTGTAAATGTCTATAATATATTTGCTTCTTTTGCCTCTGTGTTGTGCCTCAGGGCTTTTGCATGTTTTGGGCCATAAAATATAAAGCTTTTGTAATCCATTAGTTCCGGAATTAAAATTCCAGCTTTCTTCCAATTTTTTTTTTTTCCCAGGCAACATGAATGTTTGGTTACCATCCAAATTAAAAGGACTGTCAGAATAATTCTGACACTCTTTCTTTAAAAGTTTAGCTGCTGAAGAAACAAGATTTTCTGAAATCAGTTTTGACACAGCAGACTCTTCGTGCTTCAGTTTCTAGGAAAATTATAACTTATCTGGAAATTGTTGAACTCTTCCATAATCTTCTCAGATATTCAGGGCTGCTGTTGTTTTCTCCTTGCTCAAAAACTCCTGAGGAAGTAGAAGACAGGGCCATGCTGAATTTTCCCTCACGCTGGTTCCATTCAGTGGAACAGAGATCATGCAAGGTTGAGGAAAACCCCAAGGTTCATTATAGCTGTAGTTCTCCAGACTGATTCATGTTTATCTAAGCTCTTTAAGTTTAATCTTTCAGATTTTTTTTCCCCAAGTAATTTAATTCAAATTGATATAAACATATGTTTTAATCAGATACCAGTTGTTTTTCTTCACAAGGTTTTAGCTGTAAGGCTGGCTTTTTAGGTCAAGGTAAACGCTTTTCATTCTGGATGTTTTATTGCTATAGTAGAGGTGCCAAATGCTGGTTGAATTCCAAAAGCTTTTGATAGGGCATTTGGAAATGTTATACTGTTGCTGGCGACCCAAGATCATGACTTGATAACTAAAGGCACAATGTTTTTAACTTGCTAAAAGGCTGCTTTTCTTTTTTTAATGCAAAGACATGCTTGGAAACACAATGACCTGGCCTTTGTCTTAGTCCACTAATCACACCTTCAACTGAGGCCAGCGTTTTGTTTTCACTTCAACCCTTCTGTCTCCTACACACTACCTGCTGATCGCTACCAAAAAGTATTACTGCACATGCACGGCTGTTATTAAATTGTAGAAAATGAAGTAATTTAAATGTAAAAGGAGAGAAGGTACAGTAGGTTACAGAAAGCATTTCCTTTACTAACCCAGTGCCTGTTGAGTCTGGAGATATCCCTTGTTCTCACTTGATACAGAATGATTTTTAACGTGTTTACTTTGTGAAGTTGACAGAAACATCTTCCCGGTATGCAAGGAAAATTTCTGGTACCACAGCCCTGCAGGAGGCCCTGAAGGAGAAGCAGCAGCACATCGAACAGCTCCTGGCAGAAAGGGACCTGGAGAGGGCAGAGGTTGCAAAAGCAACCAGTCATGTAGGGGAAATGGAGCAGGAGTTAGCACTGGTTCGCGATGGACATGATCGGGTAAGAGCAGTGATGCTGTTCTTAAAATAGAGGCTTTTAGACAATTGACTTGGGAGTAAGACGTGGTGTTCCAAAGCTGAAGTAATCCATACCTGTGAGATCTTCCTTGTGGGAACTTTGGTTTGATGAGATAGCAAATCTGTTTCATTTAAATAATTTTGGTTGAACTTCTCCACACAACATCATTAGTGATGGTTTTCCTTTATTATATGCATATTTCAATGTGATAGCATTCCTGTGCCTTGGCCCATCACTTTACCAAACTGTGATTACTGAGGTATAGATACCTAACTTGGAAAAAAAATCCTAGATTTTGTTCTTATTCTTCCTGCTAACCAGCATGTACTGGAGATGGAAGCAAAAATGGACCAGCTACGAGCCATGGTAGAGGCTGCTGACAGGGAGAAAGTGGAGCTTCTCAATCAGCTCGAGGAAGAGAAAAGGTAACTGAAAACTGTCTTTGTTGGTTTAACTGTGTTAAAAACAAATTTGCCATTAAAAGCAAATGCTATTATGACTTTGAAATATGAAACACATTTTGAATAATGCAGATATGGCTAATTATTTTATAAAATCATATTGCGGTTTCTTAAAATTAAAACTAAAAAAGAAACTCTTACGTTTGAGGAGAGAAAGCCAAAGAAAGTGGACTTGTTTGGAAGCCTTAACTCTTGTTTATAGCTGAATTTCATGCTACTCATTCCTTTTATTATTGCTTTCTGTTATAAAGGATTTTATTCCTACTCATATGAAATTAATGGATCATGCCTGATCTTGAGACACTCATCCACTTCAAAACGAAAATTTTGATAATCTCATTTCCTGACAGTGCTGGATTAAGAATTTACAGTTCTCTTGGAATAATTTATTACTACTAGGTAGCATCTGTCTCTTACAGGAAAATCGTCAAAGCCATACATTTTCATGCTTTTTCTAATGGCCTCTTGTTAACCACTTTAGGAAATGAACTGAGATTACCGAATAGGTAAAGTGAGGTTAGGAAAGGAAATAATCTGATAAATTGTTGGGGCACGGTTAGGTGAGGAAATAATCTGATAGATTGTTTTGGTGGATTGGGAATGCTTTTGAAAACCGAGTTGCGGGGAAGAACCCCGCATTGGGATTCGAGCCTGAAGTGGCGGAGGAAGAAATGCAGCCGACTCAGTATGAGTGATAAAGCATACTTCAATTTATTAGTCAGTTACACGCTAATTTATAGCCCTTCAGATAATTATGCCTACTAGTCATTTAGTGATTGGAGAGAATACATAAGTAGCCCAACCCCATTACATCTTAGCCCANAAATATCTTTGACATAACAACAGTTAAACTTTTCTTAACACATCCTAAAATACAGGCAAGAATTATTAACACAGCAATTATAATGATTAAAAAGCGTAAGCCTTCTATGAACAATGATTTTAGCCATCCAGTTATGCCGAAACTTGCTAACCATGAATCTAATGAATCATTAACTTCAGATAATTTGTGCAAATTAGATTGCAAATCATCCAGCTTCTTGTGAATTGATTCCGAATGGTCAGACAAATTCATACAACACATACCTTCAAAGTCATTATAACCATGCCCTTGTGCTAAAAGCAAAAAATCAATGGCCGCTCTATTTTGAAGCACAGCATGCCTAACACTAGCAACATCTTGTGTTAATTCTCCAAGAATTTGACTAGTAATGTTAAGTTCCTTTTTGGTCCAGCATGCAAGCTGCTTAAGTGTAGTCATGGCCCTTGCTGCAGTAGCACCGGGCAAGAATATGGAAGTCAGAATTATTCTGGTCTGACTCCAAAACACAGGATCTTTTACCCCAGTACAATTTAACTCGTGTACTGACTTTTTAGCACGCGCATGAGTC
>VWYH01002950.1:31460-73673 GCA_013399365.1 Pampusana beccarii | reverse complement strand
CCACACAGGTCTCCTGGCTCCCAATCATGACTGAAGTGTTAGATCCCACCTTGGCTTTTATGTAAAGGTAGATACATGGTAGAACATAAATTTGTTTTGTTGTACATTTTTAGTTATTTCTCCTCTGTCATTACAGCTTACTTATTCCCTCATGGTAATACTTCTCAAGTAGTATTTAATTTCTTCTTCACTCACCCTGTTCCATACTTGGTAGAAAGCTGTGCTTGCGTTTTGTTTCTTCTTGCTTCTCCTCACTCCTTTTTTCTTATTCTTTGTTAAAGACAGTGGTATTTTACTTAAAACTGTAATTCATAGACTTGGAAGGGATCTCAGTCAACAAATGAAATCAACCAGTGTTTAGATTAACTCAAAAGCTATGATGTAAAAATATTATTTTACTGAAATAATTTTAATTGATGTTTATCACAACAAGGGTATGATAGACCAGATCTAGGTCAGCTTTTATTTTTATTTAATATTAATAATAGTTATGCTAAAAAATACAGTTTATGACCAAGATCCACTGTATGGAGCCCTACAGGAACTGAGGTTTTGGTCTTACCAGTTTTTGAATACTGTGGCTCTAATAATGCTATTTGTAGCCTAAAAAAACAGACTATTTTCTTTTTTTTCCCAGCAGGCAGTTTATTGTTTTCCCCAATGTATTCTGTGTAAAGCTGCAACTGCTACAGAATTTGGTATGGGTCTCTAATAGTTCCATTATTAATTATTTCTACCCGAAGGAGATTGATACCAGCTGGAAGGAAAGTCCTTCAAACTAGACTGTGCCTTCATTGCTGGAAGCTGCGTTCCTGAGAGACCAGGAACTTAAAGTAAAATACCTGCACTGACTGACACAGCAAGAAGTTTCTGTCTTCCAGCTGCATATTCAAATGCTGAACTGGAGGTTTTTCAGGGAAGATTCTTCCATTTGTTCATTTTTTTGAGTATTTTTATAAAGCCCCAAAGCAAAGGAAACTTATTTCCTTGTTACACAGGTAACCTACCTGATTCCCAGCAGTCTAAGATAGGTCTCCTTTTTGTTTTTTTTTTTTATGTTTTTTTAAGTACAGAAATTGTAAACCTGTTCCTTAGCAATATTTAAACCACAAAATTTTCACTTGTGAAGGCAGAAACAGGTCACAGATCTGAAAAGATTTGACTTAAAAAGTGAAACAACATTAAATAGAGGAATCATAAATTTGTAAAATATCATATTAGTGAATAAATAGTAACTTTATCATCTGCAATCCAAGAATTCTTAGCTTCTTTCCTATTACCAGTTATTTTAGCTAGGAGGAGGTATAGAAAAAGCATTTTAATAGATGAAAAACACAAGAGTGGTTAGTAATGGCATTTAAATGGCACAAGGGCAAGCCTGCAGCTCTTTTGAGAAATGAGCATTTGAGCAAAGCTTATATGGGTGAGAGACACAAATACTGGTATTTTATATGTAAATTTTATATATACATGCTACTGCTGATTTGGAGATTTGTTTATGCTAACAGGATTATTATTTTTGGTCTTGTATAAGAGACAATGTACTAGATAACTGCCTAATCTTACTAATGTCGTGCCAGGTCTTACTTCTTCGTTTCTGAAATTATTCTCAGTTCTGTGTGGTAAATACTGTGTTTTCTCATGTACACTGCGTGCCTCCAAGCACAATTTGTTTTCTTGGGCGCTGGATGATCAACAGCTATAAAATTGATCTTGTTTCATTCTTTTGGCAGGGAAAATAGAAAAATCTGACAAGGAGTCCCAGGGCTTTTTGGAATGTGTTAAAGTGTCTGCTTTTCTCTGGGAACACTGCCTTTGACTGTCTCTATGTAAAGCTAAAGGGAGGATGCTGACAACACCTTTGCAATTTTAAAAGCTTGTGAGCGAGCTGTTGGGTCCTTCTAATCTCCCAGAGAGAGAGGGAGAGGGTTGGTACAGATCAGAAATGCAGGACCCAGATATTCACCTTTTCTTTTGAGCTATGTTTCACAGACCGTGGCTATGAATGTGGGTTTGCTATGACTGCAGAATAAACAGACTTCTTTTAAATTAAGATGCTTCTGGTATAAGCACAATGTTACAAGAAAAAACAGGATAAGCAGACATTACAACAAATAATACTATTTTTTTTTCTGTTCTCTGAAAGTGAAACAGCTGATAAGATGAAATGTGGCTGTGTGGACAACTCTGAAAAGAAATTGGGCCATGAGAGTACGTTATTAAGACAAAATATTACCTTCTTGCATTTGATGAGTTTTCTTGCTCAGTTTTTTGTGATCCATCTGAGTCACATCCTGCCCAGAGGTATGGGTGGGGGGAGAGATGACTCAAATTTGTGGGTCCCCTTCATTAGAAAAGAGTGCACAGGATACTTAAGGTCCATCAACGAAAGACTTTTATTTTGCAGTGTGGCCCAATTGACAAATGATTTGGTGGCACAAGGATTTATGTTATTCAGGCTCAATTAGTAAACATAAAAAGTTTGCGGCACGTGTGGCTGTAAACCTTACGTTACTGTATTAGTTATAAAAAGGAAAGTAAAAGAATAGGAAAATAGAAAAGAAAGAAAGGGAAAGAGAGAGGTTTCACCACCCTGACAGCTCTGCCATGTGTACGATGAGGCTTGCAGTCTTGGGTCGATGTGCAGCATCCCCTGGTGTCTGGTTTGGTTCCTGTGGTGACACTGGTGGGCAAAGTGGTCCTCAGGATTGTGGGCATTCTGCCAGTGCTGGTACCGGTGGGCTTTTTATAGTCCTCTGTTTCACCTGCATGCGTGATCTTCGGTCTTTTGCATAGGCGTCCCTGAGGGATGATTGTGAAAGACAGAAGAGTCCTGAAGGGTCCTAGGCAACCTTGAAGGGTCTTGAGCGGTCTGGGTTCTTCTCTCCTACTGCCATGCTGGGCCTATCAGAAAAAGGAGCTGTGTGGAACATTCCCCCCTGCCTCCTGTACCATCTGGCCTTTTGTCTGTGGGTTGTTAGCTTGTTATTGACATGTAAATTGCAATTCACTGTATCATGATGTCGCATCTCCTGCTCCTAGGGATGGCCAATCTCCTGTGGCTGGATACCACAGAACTGGTTTTGCCGCTATGTTTGAGACACTACCCTTTCAGTCTCTCTGCCATGGGCTGTAAAATAAAATTGACCTTCAGTCTCTTATAATTAGGTTAACACCCCCATTTAAGAATACAATCATGTATAGTCAATTTTATTTCATCTCACTGTGCTAAGTATTTTCTGGCAGATTCTCTGATGCTTTATCTAACAATTAATTTAGAAGAAATATCTCTTTTCATGCACAGAGAATACATTACCAGACTGCTCTTTCAGAGCCAGTAATCTATGATCCCGCTATACAGGTACAAATGTATTTTTCACTTCAGCTGCTTGCTGGCTCAGCCACTTGTGTCTTTTCTTGCAGAACGATTCCTGGGGGAAGCAGTACTCATATGCGCTCTTCAAAGCCATGAGCCATATGCTCTGCATTGGTTACGGAGCCCGCGCCCCTGTCAGCATGTCCGACCTCTGGATAACCATGTTGAGTATGATCGTGGGGGCTACTTGTTATGCCATGTTTGTTGGTCATGCCACTGCCCTCATTCAGTCTCTGGATTCCTCACGGCGACAATATCAAGAAAAGGTAACTCATTTTAACGTAACTCCTTGAGTTTTGATATAAATTAAGGGAATGTTCTGACTGTGGAAAAGGCTGTATAAGATTACATGAAATAATCTAGTAGCATCTGAATCCTGTGGCATATTTCGTTGAACATGAAGGAGTTCAGAACATCCCATGGGCTCACCATATTCCTGCATGAACCCACTTTTCTTAGAGAGCAAACAGTTCTGGATGTCGCATGCATTGAATGAAATCTTGGATGTGAAACTTGCTTTAAAATCTGTAAAATCTTCTGTGAAAACTATCCCCTGGTTCAGACTGTGCTATGTACCCTTGTGCTACCTTCTGTAGGTACTTGGTCTAGGTAACTTAAAGGCCTTGAGCTCTGTAGTTTGGGTGTCTGTTCAATTTCTTGTCATTCCTTTGGATTGCAGTTTAGGGATAAACTTGAACATGTTAATAGAATGACCTTTAAATGGGGACCAGACCAAATCAGTTTTGTTTGGAACTGCCTCAAAGAACTACTCACAAGAGGTCTTTGCTTTATAAAGGTATTGTTTACATTCTGATCCATGACCTGTTAGGTCCTCTCCAAGGACAAAAGGAACGTGGTAGAAGGGTAGATAAGTAGACTTTAGTAGAAGAGAGAGAGTTCTTCCTGAAACAGGAAGAAAAAGGTTGTTTGATTCCTCGTAGGTATGATTGAAATTAAAAAGATATAAATGGGTACAGGGTGGTATCTTTCTGGAATGAGGTTGTGTAATTAAAGGCAGAGTCAGGATGTGGGTGAAGCTATGAAACCAGGAGATGAGGTTAGGAGTGGTGACACAAGGAAGAAAGGATCAGAATGAAACTCAGCAAGGGCAATAAGGATGTGCGATGTTATTGAGGTGCTTAGAAGAAGCCAAAATTGGTTATTATAGTTAATGGAGAACTGGAGAGGCCATACTGTGAGACAGGTCAGCTGAGCAAGGTAGTGAAATCAGAGAGTTCACATCAGGAAATAAGAAACACAGCCTGAACAATAGTATTTGGCATATGTCCATAAGAAAGTCCAGAAAGTCAAACTGGGCAGAAATCCCAGTGTGATATAACACAAGCCTGGGGGAGAAACCTGGCAGAGAGTGAGCAGAGGAGAGGGTGACCCTGGCATCTGCTGAAGATGAAGAGGAATGGCCTGAGTTTGCTGGGCAAGAAAAAGGGAAAAGTCCAAAAAAAGATTTGAGTAGGAAGGGTTGAAGTGTTTTCTTTACAGGTAGGCAAAGAATGAGGAAATGAGAACGTGTGGGAGAAAAAGAGTTTACATTTGATTTTGTTAAGCTCAAGTTGCAACAAGACCATGGCGTCAGTGTATCAGAGACAGGAGGAGGTAAGGGATGAGCTAGAAGTCCAGTAACAGAAAAATTAGCCAGTGGCTGACACGTTAATCTTACAGCTGTTTAAAGCAGAAGTTTGAAAGCAAGAAAGCCCACACAGTGTTATCTTGAAACATAAGTGAGAATGCAAGGTTTAGAAGGAGAACATGACGGAGCATTAATACCTCTAAAAATCTGAGCTCTGTCAGTGACCATGTGAAATCCCCTAATCCAACTCAGTATAAAGTCACAGGGCTAATCCTGATAGGTCATGTCACCAAGACGAACTGTCGCTTTGGGCCTGTTCTGCCAGCTGAAAGGGAAGGCATTTTATCAGAATAGGACACTTGTAGAGAGATATGGGGCAGAAACATCTTAACCATGAGCATGAAGGAAGACATAGGGAAAGAAATCCAGTTTCTTAGAGGCTAGGGTCGACATATATACACATACACGGATGTGTGAAATCGACAGAAATGTCACCATTCAATTGAAACCTCATCTTAATTGTTATTCTCAGACCTTGCTGGCTGCAGCGTGATATTACAATGTTTTTGAGCATCAGAAATATAGTGCATGTGTAAAAATATTCATATGTTTCAAACCATATTGAGTAATGCCAGTTTCATTTGAGTTTTTGGTGTAAATTAAAACCCAGCAGCAGTCAAGTGGTATTGCATTTCTCGTGTTTTCTCATAAGACCAAACAAAGCTTTCTTTTTTTTTTCCTCCATTTTTTATGCACACACTTTATTAAACATTAGCACAGAACTGTCTGGCATTTTTCAGTTCCTGCAGTTCTCAACATTTTCATCCTTCTTTAGTTTTCACTTCTCATTTGTTTCATGACATCAGAGGCAAAAGCATAGCATGGCATTGACAATCAAGAATGAAAGAAATAAGCCAGAAATTGCATGTCTCTATGCTTTAGAAAAATGTTTCTCTTTTTCCGGCAGCCATTTGTATGCCAGTTACTATGGGTAAAGGCTGTGTTAATTAAAGATTTTTTTGCTGCTGATTTCTGAGACCCTGAAATCATATGTATTTTATCAACTATAACAACTATAGTGGTATGTTTGTATATTCTTGTCTGTTGCTTTATCATAGTTTAATTATCTATTTTGAAATAAATCTTTGATTATAGCCTAAGAATTACAAGCAATTACTATATACTACTGATGCTTATTATATATTTGTCTTTACTCTGCAAACTAGATAAATGGGTATTTCAAAGACCAGTCTGTGTTACCCGTATTGTCAGTGTGTTTTCTCAATTATTACCAGATAAAGATAGCTTATATTTCACTTACCTGAGATATGAGAAAAAAAGTAAGTCGAATTTCCAGCCATAGGTTTCAGAGTTTTTATATATATACTGCAATATTTATTTTTGCCTAGTTCATTGCTTTCTCCTCTTCTAGAATTAAAACACTGGAAAAATAGGAGGCTGTGACTTGTTCTGGTTTTTTGGGCTTAAATGCTAAGATCAGTTTATTTTTTTTCAGTCTTTTGTATATAGGATTGTGTATTTCTTGGCCCCATTGTTTTCTGTATGAGAGTTACAGAAAATAATGTAATTAATATGAGCTGCTAGGCCACATGGAATGATACCAGAGGTGAAGAAAGAGGTTGTTCTTTCATTCTTCTGTAACATCATGCCAAAATCGTATATCCCCTGCCCTTTTTTTTGACTATGTTTTCTGCTGTAATTAAAATAATATTTCATAAGTGTATAGGTCGAATGCAACTAATGGAAGGAGAGTTCTGGTCCTTCTTACACAGAAAGCAGCTAGAAGGGACATATTTAAAGAAACTCCTGTATCATCCTCATTCAGATCCTCCTAATGTTCATGGTATGCAAAACTAGAACACACATAATTCAAACTGGAAGAAATAAGACAAGAGAGAGCTTTCATTAAGCCAGATATGTCAAATAACCAGCTAAGAGCATGAGCTAAGAATTTGACCTGTGCCAAGCACTGCATGCTGAGTGTGGTAAGAAAGCGAATATGCTCCACATGCTTACTGTCATGGGCCAAAGACATAATTTATCAGAGGAAATTAATAGTGATTATAAGCTGTCAAATATGGAAGGTGTACAATAAAACCATATACCAAGAAATGCTGCAAAAAAAGGGCATGTTGGTACATTTTAGTCACTTTGAGGAAGTTCAGATGTTTTTCTGCTGAGGTGAGTGGACCTGTTCTCTGAGAAGAACACCTCTTGGACTGAATACATACATCAGATGTTGGTATCAATGAGTGAAGGACCAATACCTGACAAAGGAGAAAGACCTATCCAAGCCAAGTATACTCAATCCATATTCTCTTTTCAGTAAGAATGTCTGACGAAGCATTCTACCTTATAAAATGAAAGAATGAATCAATGGCATCTTAGCACTCTACCATCTTCGTTGTAAGTCAAATATGAATGCAATAATAAATAAAAATAATATTTTAAAGGATAGCTCCTTAGTATCTAAGAAGTGACCACATCTCAAAGATGTTTGCTTTTGCAAAGGCAACATTTATTTGAAAAAAACAGAAATGCACATGCAGAACTCCTTCACAAACTAGTGTGAATCAAAGCAGCTGAATGAACAGCCACTTGACAAAGAGGTGAAGATGATTAGGTGAAGATGATTAGTAAAATATTTCTTCCCTTAGAACCTGGTAGTTTTTAGTAAAAAGATGTTCACCTAATGCTGTAGATGTCATTGAATAATCTTGATTGAAGACTGGTTAATACTTCCTCTATTCCAGGCTGTCGTGGACATAAACTACCCAGGAACAAAGTCACAACAAGTTAATAGAGACAAGATTTGTACTAGCATACAGATTGTTTCATGCTCATAAAGATTTTTAAATTGGTTTGATAAAGTGACAGCTATTAGATCCATTTTCATTGTGCTATCATTTTGTATATTTTGATTTTTCTCTATTGCTAAGCAACTCAAACAATCACGCAAGGTTTCAAAAATAGAAAAACCAATCAAAGCGATTTTACCAATTGCAAGTAGTAAAAAGGCATAAAATAGATTTACTTCAACTATATACATATCATAGGAAATGAAAAAAATGACAACTATCTCCATATAGTGCATGCTCTCCCAGTCATTGGAAGGTATGTTAAATCATTGTTAAAGCTCTGAAATAATTCTGGGCTTGACTTCAACTTCGAATGTCCCAAAGGACATCTTCTAACCCTGTAATTTTCTTTTATCTTATCGCTTTGTTTATGGTATTTTAGCACATCTTCAGTTAAATCATTCTAGTTCAAAGGGAGAAAAGGACCTAAACTTACTTTTCTACAGAGAAGCAGCAATAATTGCATATAAAGAGAATTTAAAAGCAACTTACTAATTGGTATTGGATATTTTTACATAGACAGCATCAGGATTTGAAGCACAGATGGCTCGTTTTTAGTTTCTTAATCATTCAAATAAGTGTTTACGAATGAATAATGGGTTTAGGGCAGGAGGGCGGCTTCAGATTTTGCAGCATGAGGCCTTGCACCAGGTTTTCAAGTCTACTCCTCACAGCTCCAGTTTGGATATCTAAATTGTCCGTGTAGCCCATGGGTAGACACCCGATGTGCACTTTCAAGAGGCATAGAGCTCTCAGAGGCGGCTTTGGGGCAGCAGTTGCCGAAGCGTTTCCATCACCTTTCCCCATCACCAGGCTGGAGTACCTTGTGCAGTGAGACATCTGAGGTCCTTCCTTCAAGAACTGGGAAGGGGAACCACCTCTTTGTGCTTCTTTCACAGAACTTGCATTTGAAACACCCAGACAAACTTGCAATACCGGAATTTTAGTGTGTTATTCCTGGATCTGAACTAATCAGCGAAGTTTCTCACTAAACACTGTTTTCTAAGTTCAGTAGCTTTTCATGCTGTCCACGTTCTTTTAAAAAATGGACCTCTTGCTTTTCCAATGCTGTTTTTTAGCAAGCCTGAAAGTAGTGTAACATAAAAATGTTATGTGACTGGTCTTAACTCCTTCTCTTTACAAAAGCCCGTTTTCACTCATACAGCATCATTTTAGCAATAGGTCATGTCATGCTCAGATTGCTGGAGGAGGCGAGTGAGTTGGCAGATAAATCTTATATTTTCTGTGCAGTTGTGCTACAATATACATGCCACCCTGAAGGAATTACTTATTTTGGAGAATGAGGGATGGATTACCATATCCTGTAGCTACATTTCCTCACAGGACAAAAAAAAAAAAAAGGAAATAAAGCAAAATCCTGTCAGTGACCATCAGCCTGTAGTTTTTCAAGTTTTTACAAAAATCTCATCAGCTTGCACAGATCTGTGTCCTATTTAGCTTTGCCACAGCACTGTATGTTAAGTAGTGAACAGTTTTTGAGGTGTGTTACAAATGATCAGGTACAAGAGTCTCAGACCTTCGGTACCGAGTATTGACTGTGCCAAAAGTATTGTAGTTATTGCGTGATTGCAAAGTAGAAATTCATTATTCCCTGACTGTTTAGTCGTAAGTGAGAGTGATTGCCTGATCCGGTATCTGTGGATTGTTTCTGGTAGTTATAATTCTTGGTTTTGTGATGCTGTTTGGAAGTCCAGGGTGTCTTACAGTAAGAAAAAGGTCTGGAAATATTGGCTTTTGGCTTATTTCTGGACAATCTTATGCTGTTTTCACAAATATCAGATGACTGCTAAATGGATAGATGTAGTATTCCTGCCTTCTGTGGCCCTTACTGATCCTGGTAGAAAGCACCGAGATTTCTTAGAATAAAGCAAGTTATTGGAAGATATTTGGTAGAACTGAGGTACAAAACAGTCTGAAAGGGACAAAACACTTGGCTGCAGCTCAGAAAAGAACTTCTCAGATGTGCTGTTTCACAGAGCGTGTACTGTTATTTAAGAGAACATGCAAAGAAAAGAACTTGTAGATGCGTTAATTCTTTTATTTGTGTGCATTCTTTTAAATATTTTGATGCGTAACTAAGAACGTTGTGAACTCAACCCTCTGACATATAAATGAATATGTATATACAGCCACTAGAGCCAGTGTGGGCTGCACAGAGACTTATTCATTGCACATGAAAACATCTGTTGTGTCAGGATAGAACTTCTACTGGCATCACTTGCTTTCTCTTTCTGTAAGCTCATCTTTATCAATTTGCATTTATTATAATTACCTGAATTTTTACTGCATGTAGTTGTGATATTTAATTTGACCTTGATCTTCTGAAGTTTTGAAATGGGAAAGAACAACAGATGTTATTGCAACAAGCATGGACAAAAACTATTCCCCTTCTCCTCCTAATAAAAAACGAGAAGTTGTTCACCTTTAACAATACAGTGATAACAAAATAAACGTGTTTATTTCTTTTCAAGTGGAACTGAATAGTATGCTCAGTTCGAGGGCAATGCTTTAGGAGAGGAATATAAATCAGTCAGAACATTCTCACTAGATTGCTTTCCTCTTTTGTCCCACTTCATTATTGTGTTTCAGCTTCTCGTTACGGTCAATCTTGCTAGGGTAATCATGTCAGTTATTTTTGCCTTGTATCTGTAAAAAGGTGATTGGTTCCTCCCAATAGCAGGTACTGTGCAAGCCAAATGCAATCCACCCGGCTGCATTGTACCTGTGCCAAACTGTAATAGACTCCCACTGCTTCTAAAATGACAGATGGGACTTACTTTGATTTATTGCTCTGTTGTGGGTAATTTACCTGTAAAGTGTTCTGCTGTCTTGCATTATGGATTAGGTTTCTAACAGTTTTCCATATGAAACTGCAGAGCAAGCTCGTTACAATTTCAGCCATGTTTATGATAACTATATAAAATTAGCTGTGAAGACATGAAGTTATACCATAGCCAGATTTTATAACCATCCTGATTTTAGGGTAGTTTTTTGTTTGGTTTGGTTAGTTGGGTGGGGTTTTTTTGGTGGGTCTGGGTGGTTTGTTTTGGTTTTTTTCCACAGTAATCATCATAGGGTAGGTTACATATTAAATTAAAAATAATTCAGAAAAAAAGAAACGGAAGGGAGGGGAGGGGAAGGGAAGGGAAGGGAAGGGAAGGGAAGGGAAGGGAAGGGAAGGGAAGGGAAGGGAAGGGAAGGGAACAAAGAACTAACTTTTATTTTTTGATGTCTCTGCTCGAATATGGCACAAATTACCTTTTAACAAGAGAAAACTCTTTGATTCACACCAGATAGATATAACCAGTAGCAATTATCCTCATTACACTAGAATTATTGTGCTTGTGTCTCGTATGTGTAGAAGGAAATACCACTCAATATTATCTAACATAATATTTTGAGTGAGAAAATAATCCTTGCTGTACAGATTTATTTGTTTCCTTTGCCTTGTTAGGGAGCAAGCAAAGAGGATTGATTATTCTAATCTTGACTTTTAAGTCATCATTCTCTCCTGACTTCACCCTATTTCTTGAGGTTTGAGTAATAAAAGCATGTCTCTTTGAGAACATAATAGTTTGTATAACTAAGAAATGCAATGTAGGTTTATAAGGGCTTCGGAGTGCACAGGATAGCAGTAGAACTGAAGCCTTTTCTCTGCAAAAAACTGTTTTAAGCAGTCCTTTGTATTCTGTTTTATGCTAAATTAATAGTTTGTTCAAGTGGTCACTAACCTTGAAAAAATATTCTAACACTAATCCAAGACACCTGTATTAGAACAGAGACTCTGTAAAGAATATAGAATTAAAGTGTTTTTATCTCCATGTATTTTTGTAAAATGCACCAGACTTACCTTTTACAGCAGATTTCGGCAATGAAAAAAAAATCAACTTAACCTTTAGAACACATTTTTCTAAACACTAAGTATTTACTAAAAACATAATGAAAGCATATATTTTCATAAAAATGCACAATGCTATGAGTTTGTGTTATACCATTTGGGATTAGGAAAATGCCTTTTTTCACATAAGCCTCTGTACAATCTACTTCTAGTCAAAATATTTGTTCATCAGCTGCCTTTTATATACAGTGCTGGATGCCTGTATATATTCAGGCCTGAATATATTCAGGCAGACCTGTCTGAACATATTTCTTCATTACAGAATTCAATGTGAATCTAGAAATAATTTTATAAAGTTTTGAAGAAAAAACTGGTCAATTTTTTAAATGGAAAGTGAAGGCAAGTCTTTGTATCTTTCTTACTAGACCTTTGATCGGAGCTGGTAACGAGAGTTTAATGGAGATAATTCCCCTAATTAAGACACCTCCATATACTTTTTTGTTTTGCAACTTTTTTTTTTTTTGGCATGGGCCTTTCTTTTCTCCTGACTTTGTAAAGAATGTAAGCAGGTTAGATGATCAACTAGCAGAAGAGTAGCTCCTTTTGATGCTGCCTGATTCCTGCACAGCATCGGGAGGTTTTCAGCCCTCATTTGGGCAGCATCTGGCAGCATCAGAAGATGGACATGGCCTCACTTCAGCCAGCAGACACCAGCAGCAGCCCAGAAGGGTAACACAGAGGAAAACTGAGGCAGAGAGCCCCAAAAAATGATTAATTGGTGTAACAGAGGTAGTGGAAAGGCATCTGTGACTTTTTCCTGTTATGAGATGTCTGAGATGAAAAAAGAAGCTGAAAGTAGCAGGAGCCAAAGGATATGTGAGGAGGGAGGCAGGGGGGGATGAAGAGGGGAAAGAACTGGGACTGCACCGCCAGGAGAGGCTGGTGGCGTGTCTTAACTATCATAGACAAAGGAGCTTATAATGGGGGACTCGTTGACGGCCCTTGAATTCATCTGCTGAGAAGAGCCTCCCGTTGGGCAGGACATGACCTTATCTGGAAGAAATTCAGAAATTATTTGATATGCCCTATGATTTTTTTTGAGAAAAGTGATAGAGTTGAGACTTTTAAATCCACACGCATTTCCCTTACTTACTTTGAGCATTGTAGTTTCTCAGTCCAGCAATCTGCCCCATGATCCCTACACACCTGTCCAAGGCATCCTCTGCATCTTGCAGAGGACATTTGTCCTCTTTTTCCTCGAAACTCACCACAGAAATTGTATGTTTTGTGGGTTTTAGAGAAGACAGGACGATTATCTAAACCTTACTAGTCTTAACATGGCAGGAAAATAATGTTTGCATTTTCTGAAGGATGCTGTGCCACTCACACTGATTAAGTGAGAGCTTTCTAAGGGAAGGTGCAGTGGTATAATTACATATGATAATGTAACAAAGCAGGAAAAAAGAGAAAAAAAGTGAATAATGAAAGCATTATACTGTGGCATATCCATTAATGTTAGGTGTGTGCCACATTGCATGTGACATTTAAATCTGCAGTACAGGTATGGGCAGAGTAGGGAATGATCCTGTGGCAGGCTGAGAAAATGAGCTGTTGCTGTCTGCAGTGGCTGAAGCCACTCAGTGGGTGGCCTCAGTGGGGTGGTCTGGGTTTCTACATCACACCAGGGCCAAAAAGCAGGAAATTGCTCAAAAAAAATATTAACTTTATAATTTACATTGTATGAAACTTCTAGACAGCATACTTTATATAGTATATAACATGCTTTCCCTGTGGGGCAGAGAGGACTTCTGTGCTGGCCATCAGTTTGAGAAAATGTCAGTATCAGATATGAAAAACAGAATGAAACACCAGCTCATACTTGACGTGGCTGCTGCTTTAGCCCTTGAAATCGTTAGGTTACCACAGGTAGTTATTATTTATAGTGAGGTTCTTATATAACACTGACATTTTAGCCAAAGCAATATTCTGGTTTTGCAGTCCTCAGGAATTAGCATCATAGAGCCCATGTGCTATTATATATTTGATTATGACTACTCAAAATGGTATTTCACTGTCTATGCAGCTTTAAAATATATTGATTCGTTGTGAAGATGTTCAAAATTCTTCCAGCCCCGTTCCCCCATTCAGCTGAGAAACAAAATACAAATGAAAAGACTTTCCTTGCCTTAGCAGCTTGTTACCTGTTCTGTTCTCTTGGGAAGGCTCCCCTACAGTTCCATGGCAATCACACAAAACTTTGTGGTCTAGACCACATGGCTGTTGAAGACTGAAGAAGAGCCTTTTATTTACCTATCGCATGCTTAAAAACCAAGCTCTTCTCAAAACCAGTCTATCTTACAGCCAGTGGCGCTGTAGCGCAAATTGCTTCTCTTGCCATGGAAACAAAGGCTTCTTTATTCCACTCTAAAACTAAGGTAAATTTTGCTAACATTTCAGATGCTCAGCAGAGTGCTTCTAAAATGCTTAAGATGGGAAGAAATAGATATGTATTTTATGAATCTGATTTCTGTTAAGCTGAAGAAAATCCTTCAGCTCTTTTTTAGTCTAGAATGGTTTGTAGAATTTTTTAAGACCCCTTTGGTAACCTTTAATTACTTTCGCATTTTTTCATAGCCTTTTATAGATGTTTTTCCTACTTCTCCAAAGCTCTCTGTGTTTCTTCTTCTTGTTATGGAAGAAGGAAAAAAGGAAAATAAAGGTATTATTTGGCAGCTATTTCTCTTTCGCAGTTGCAGCTTTGTGACTTCGCCTTTGGGCAAACCAGCTACGTTGAATAAAACACTTTCCCTGAGTGTTTTTTGCGGAAATGATGAGCACAGAAATACAGTACCATCATTTGTTTGAGAGTTAAATCTCCATAGAGATGTGGGAAGTAATCCACTATTACTAAGAACTTTTTGTCTGTCTTTTTGGAGAATAAAAAATAAGACTTACTCTTTATGTAAGATTTGGTGCAGTTGGATGGTTGGATGGTTGATGCATCAAACTGTTTCTTTACAGCCATGAGTATCACAAGAATTGTTAGTCTATTTGTTTGAAGAATGCTATAAATTGCTTTAAAATATGTTCTTTGCAGAATGCGTTCCATTGGCTTTTCTATCCCTGATAGGCTTTCAGAGCTCCCTTATTTGTCGTTTTTATTCTAGTTAAAGAATTATTTTTAAGTCTTCTTAAAACTTAGTAATTTTTTTTCTGTACCTAGTGAATAATTTTCATAATTCTGGAACACCAGAAGATACATGCTGTCACTCACAGGCATTCCTCTGGAACCATCAGATCTACAGTGATGCTTTTAAAGGGAGTACAAAAGGTTGCTTGGAGTATCACTTTACTGCCATGGCTGTCATTTATCAGAGAAGCCTCCAGGTGCCATAAATTCATTTCCCTAAGGATGTCTCTGAAGTATTTGTACTTCAAGACTAGATAAAGACAAAGTAAGGGGAAAAAGAAGATAAGATTACATGTATTTTGTAAGAATGGATGAAATACAACAGCTGGGAATGTGAAGAAGAGGAACAGTTTGTCAGATGGCTGCAGTTTTTGGTGCAGAAGGCTCAGAATCATTATTATTGTGTGATATTGTGTGTTAACCTCAGTGATTCAGGTGAGGCTAGAGACTTGAACAGTTTGACAGACAGTTTTAGATTATCTAAAAAAATAAATTATAATCATCAGGTCTCCTGTGTAAGTGGAAGGGCTCTTTGCATCCTGCAGTAACAAGCTGTATGCTCAGAGCAGAGATTTTCTGGTCTCCTTTAAGCTCCTTCAGTTTAAAAAAAAATCTTAGTACTGCAGCTGTCTGACACTGGCTCAGATGTTTGCATGTTAAATGTCTCAGGGAAGTCGATTAATTGCAGCCAGTGGTCCTGTGTGGACTCTTCTTTCCCACGAGTAGCATCTGCACGGGATGAGTCTTTGTCAGTGTTTCTCACCACCTTGATTCTGTGCAAGTAATTATACTTTATTGGAAAAGCAAGGTGAAATGTGATCATCTACATTGCTATTTCTATCTCTACAAGGAACAAGATAACTTTCTGTCTCTCGGTAGCTTGATAGATGCTTATCAGGCAAAGCAGAAAAGATACTGAGAGACACGCAGCCTAGAAGAACCATTTCCTTGTCATTAGGACACTGCTGTGAAATGAGGGAACAGCAGTTTCAGGTCTCTGATCAGAGGTCAGGAAAAGCAAAACATCCTATGATTGAGCAACTGGACTATCTTTATTTGCTGAAGAATCTCTTTGTCTCTCCCTTTAGCTTTGGACAGACCTCCTCATGCATGATAAAGTTATTGCCATGCAAGTGTCTTTGAAATGGATCGATTTAAAAAGCAAGTTCTTTTTGATGAATTGGCATTTTCCACTAATTAATGCAAGAAGAACTAGCAAGCAATAATTAGGTCTTATCACAGCCAGAATTTCTAGGATCAGCAGCTGTACCACGCCACTGTTTCTGTCTTGCTTGTGCTGGTGCTTCTAGTAGCATTAGCTGTTGGCACAACACCAAGCAGATGTAACAATTGTGGTGCAAATAAAACTTTTTTTTTTCTTCTTTTCATTACAACTATTAAACAATAGATACAAAGTTACATAATTTCAACCTAATTATACTTTTTTTTTTTTTCTGTATTCCTCTTCTAAATTACCACTTCAAATTGCTTCTTGAAATAACTGGATTTCTTGTGGGCGAGTTGCTAACAACGGAGCGTGCGCATTTAGCTAAAGCCGTGGTAGCACAGGCCGAACTCAGCGTAGTGCAGTGTTCCTGTATTGCATGCGTTCGTTGCCCAGGGACAGACGTCCCATCGCAGGTCCTTGAGCTGCACGAACTCCTGCTTGTGCCAGAATGGAGCTAAAGGGGTGACGGAGCAGAGCAGCTGATCTTCCTCACTCCCCGCTTCACCCAGAGAGAAAGTGGGGAATAACTCCTTCTGCCTCCTCTCCCTCCACTCAGGGCACGTTTTAAAATGTATATACTTTTTTTTTTTCTTTTTACGGGCACAGGCAAATTGAAAAGAAAAAAAAAATAATGCAAAGCATTCAAAAGATAAAGGAAAATGTACAAGATGGTATTAAATAGGTATTAAATTTCACTTTGAAACTGGCACTTTTAAGGAGACCATTGCAGCATATCTGCTATTTTTAAATTAAGCTGTCATCTGCNTAATTATACTTTTTTTTTTTTTCTGTATTCCTCTTCTAAATTACCACTTCAAATTGCTTCTTGAAATAACTGGATTTCTTGTGGGCGAGTTGCTAACAACGGAGCGTGCGCATTTAGCTAAAGCCGTGGTAGCACAGGCCGAACTCAGCGTAGTGCAGTGTTCCTGTATTGCATGCGTTCGTTGCCCAGGGACAGACGTCCCATCGCAGGTCCTTGAGCTGCACGAACTCCTGCTTGTGCCAGAATGGAGCTAAAGGGGTGACGGAGCAGAGCAGCTGATCTTCCTCACTCCCCGCTTCACCCAGAGAGAAAGTGGGGAATAACTCCTTCTGCCTCCTCTCCCTCCACTCAGGGCACGTTTTAAAATGTATATACTTTTTTTTTTTCTTTTTACGGGCACAGGCAAATTGAAAAGAAAAAAAAAATAATGCAAAGCATTCAAAAGATAAAGGAAAATGTACAAGATGGTATTAAATAGGTATTAAATTTCACTTTGAAACTGGCACTTTTAAGGAGACCATTGCAGCATATCTGCTATTTTTAAATTAAGCTGTCATCTGCACAGTATTTTTCTCATTAAAAAATAAAATTGTCCTGCCTTGGACTTGATGCAGTTTCACCTACAGTAGCATGGAGAAGAGATGCTTTTCTTTTCTTGCCTCAGGGCTTTGATCGTTGTTTCATTAAATTAGAGTTCTGTCATTGCTTCTGTGAAGAGAGGAACTGAGTCTAGTTTTCATGCTCCTTCCATCCCCTACCCTCTTTAAAACAGTAAAAAGCAAATTTGCACAAGATAAAGAACAGACTAAGGAAACAAATCCTATTCGGAAAATTCACTATAACTTAATTAATTTCTCAATTACACTAATTGAAAAGAACAATAGTAAGAGATTGTGTATTTTGAGGCAATTGAAAGGAAATGTTTAATTACTGCATCTGAGTAAAATGACAGCTTAAAGCATTCTTGCAAGCAACACTACTCTTTGGGGGGTAATTAGTGAAAAATAGATAGTGAACAGATGATAGCTTTTAGGCTAAACAAATCACTTTGGTTTCGTCTCGTGATAAAGAACTATAGAAAGGAACCTATGACACCATTAAGCAGGAAACCTTTTATTTTGATTTATGGTTGATTATAAAATGGTTTTGTTGGGGTTTTGGGGTTTGTTTGGGGCTTTTGTTTGTTTGTTTGGTGGTGGTTTTATTGTTTTTTGTTTTTCTGTGAAGATATCTGTAAGACATAGAGTAACGGTGAGTAGACTGTACAAATATCACTAGATTCATAGTGAATTCAGCCATTTGGTGACCGTGGGATGCATAGGTGAGCTTACTACTTTGCCACTGCTGAAATAAGATCACCAAATGGTTGGCAGGTTCAGTTTGCTGTCTTTTCTGAACACAACCAGATCCCTGGTCATTTGAGAAGCATCTGTGTTTACTCATTTTTGGTATGTAAAGTTATCATTACAGATAATCATCCTATGAGTAAAAGTTTAGTGCTGACTTCAAGTTTGACCAAATATTCAGTTAGAGATCATCCTTTGATGCCTCAACAGTGAGATCAGGAGTTCAGCTGACTCGTGAAATAATGTGCCATTGTGGGCCAAAGGACTGCACATAAATGAGAGGTGTTTGTGAAACGGAAGTCGTTCCTTTTTCCAATGTAATTGGGGGAACCCATACACAAGGGATGGGAAGTTGATTCTTGTGCCCATTTGAAGCATGGAGATATTTCCACATGCAAAGCCTTTCTTTCTTTTCCTAATAATCCCAGTCAAAGCTAGGATGAAAAGTATTTTTAAAGGATGGACTGTACAAACACGAGATGTACAGTAACCTTTGCAAGGGGTACAGCAATGTTTCTTGCTTCCTGGTTGAACAAGAGGTTGAACAAGGTTAGACAAGAGTCCCCCTTGGCCAAGTGCATGCGAACCGTCTGCAGCCCTCTAGTGAGGGTGAAGCAGAAGGATAAGGAGATTATTTTAATTATAGGGCAGAATCAATGAGTCTACCCATATACAGATGAAAAAAATGTTGACATATAGAAGAAAATGAACACTGCAAATAGCAAATACGTAGTATCAGCTGCTGAAGATAATGATTCTAAATGCTGTGTGAGACTAAACAGAGGTTGAGTTTAAATGGTTTAGGAATATTTATCCAGAACTCTTCATAGCTTGGAAGGTGCTTGTGACCTTTCTTTCCTTTCTGTCCTCCCATAATCTAAAAAATATTCAGGTTCTCAACCAAAGGGAATAGGTAAAAGCTTAGACCTATGCTGTGTTTGGTTAACATGAGGGCCTTGCAGTAATGAGGAATACTCGTTAGCAAAGCTGGATTCCCTTAACTGTGGAGGAGAGCTGATGGGTGATCATGTTCTCTGCTCTGTTGTATCTGCCGGTAGCTTAAGCTGCAGTCTGGAGGTATCAGCACAGCTAACCCGGAGCAGCAGACCCAGGGTGTTACTGTTTGGTTCTGTAACTGTGAATCAAGGCACCAGACAGTTGGTGAATGGATGGTAGGACTGACAACAACTGCAAGAGAGGAGATAATAACTTTGGAGACCTTATATCACCCAGCCGACAGGTTCCTTAAGTAGCACTGTTTGCAGTCTGAGATGGAAAAGATGCACGTAACAGCATCCTGCTGTATCTATGTGCCCTGCCCAGGCTCCTTTGGTCAAATGATGGCTGGGCCAAAAAGAAGGGTTCCCCATCTTTTGTGAGCAGGAATAACGGGTTTACCTCATTTACACCACTGTGTGTTGGGAGTAATGCTTGCAGCTGGTGACATGTTATGGAGTTAAAGAAGAGAAAAATACCAGGTTCTCAGAATAAATGTGATAAGAGAAAATTGAATCAAAAATCTGTTAAATAGCCATTAATAAATATAAGCTATACAATTCTTCTCATTCCTTTCCCATTAATCTGTAACTTAATGTCTTTTATTATTATTTTAACATAGAACCCACTTATGAAATTAGACTGGGAGTTCTCAGAAAGGGATAATAAATGTAGCCTCTGCTGTCTATGGTTGTCTCATGTTATTAAAAGTCTTGGTGGGAGAATCAAGCCTCAGGGATTTTTTTCAGATATTATTTTTATTTATACAGATTAGATTATTCATTCAGCAAACAGAAGAAATATCATGTGAAATTTAGACATACAACCATGAAGCTCAGCTAGTGAGCTGGAACTGTTGAATACTCGGTTAAGAGGTCATTTTAAAAGCTTGTAAACAACCTATTATCTAATTTCTCAAATGACTGAGTGCGAAAAGCAAATTAATTTATTATTTCGTGTGAGAGGGAGATAGATATAACAAAAAGGGGGAAATCTGCTATAGGAAATTATCCATTCTCTTTTTTCTGGGGTGGGACAAAACATGTAGTTCGTACATACCATTTAAATGGTGATGCATAATAGAATATGTGGAATTTAATTGAGAAAGCTTATAAAGTTTTAGCAAAGTGGGTGCTTTAGAATACAGAATGTTTTCATTCAAAGTAGTATCTTTAAGTGAAAGATATGTACTTTCATTATGTGGTCTTTGCACAGAATTTTGCAAATATTATCCCTCCAATTTTGAAACGTATATTTTGCTGAAAGATTGTTTTTAAAAAGTGATGTTCCACCTTTTGCGTAAGGAGAAATCTCTTCCCCTTTATACTCTTTCAGTGCTCATTCACTGCACTTGCACTTTCCCTTCTGCTGCAGAATTAAATCTCAATGAATGAAATATAGATATACTGCTTAAAAATTAATTGCCTGTGAATTTTTGGTCAGATGAAGCTTCAATTTGTGTTTTTTAAATTCCTTCATTAGTGTAATCTGAGTGATAAATCAACATTCAGTTGAATACCAAATTTAAGCATAGTAGACATTACAGCTATTTCTGTGAATTGTAAACCAGAAAGTTATTTTCATATGTTTCATTTTTAACCAGGAATATGTTTCCTGCATATTTAGTAGTTTGTGTAATTCCTTAAGTATTTGCTTTCCAAGTCCACTTATGCATTTGAATAATTTTGAGTAAGAGGCAATAAAACCTGGCAAAGCCTCTCACCAGCTGTTATTCTTTGCAAATGTGTGATCATCGTGCAGTTCTGTCCATGTCCATACAGCTCTCATTATCTCCAGAGGCAAAGCTCCTCGGTTCCTTCGGCTCATTTCAAGGCCTTGCAGCACAATAGCAGAAAGAAAACGGATTTTGACATCAGTGATGCCTGCTTATATTTTGTGGAAAGTGCAGGAATTACATTTGAACCCCGGAGGTGTAAACCCAGTGAACTTTCACAGGGATTAAAACATACTAGAAAATTGTTTCATAACATTTTAAACTCAGTGTTTATAGAAACACTCTACCAAGAAAATGCTATTTGAATAACATGAACATATTTGGGCTGTGCCTTTTTATTCAACACCTATTGAGAAAACCTATTAAGAAAAGCTGGTTGTTGAAGTGCCATATGTTCTGCCAGGTAAGATAACCGACAGTCACCTGAATCATGGGTTTAGTCACTACTAAAAAGTTAGGGGAGAAATTTTATAATTCTTTAGTAAAATTGTATCATTTATGTATCAGATAGTTCTGTAGTTCAGTGCATTCTGTTAGTTGTTATTCAGTGATGTGTTGGCATACTAGCTACCTTTCCCTTACTTCGATTCAGAGAGAATCATAAATCACCCTTCCAACTCAGAGAACCCACCTTTTTTTTTTTTTTCAATAAGGATTTTGGAATACAAATATAAAATCCTCACCTGGCATTTGATAACTAAAGATTCATCAGTGCTGCCCTGTAGCATTCACTTTCTTCTTTTGGTAATCAGATTTATTAAATTTATTCCTTTAAGTCTGAAATTTTAGAAGCACAGTAATGGTTGAACTTGTAAGGAAACCTTTAGCATTTTCATGTTGGATCAGACGCTATAGATGTGTATCACAATAGAAAGGTTCATATTTTAGAAATTTCAAATAATTTATGTTTCAAAATACATGGTTACAGCTGATGATGAGCAAATTGGCCATTAATAGTCATTTAGACCTCCCCTAGCGTGAATGGAGAGAGAGATAAGGATGACAAAGGTGAGTTTCTTCCATCTATGCAAGACATGAATTTTAGAATGAGATTAATTCTCCCTTCTTATCTCTCTCTGGTTACACGAGAGAGAATCAGGATAACTGGTTTAAATTAGACACTTGACTTTTAGAAAGCTGAACTAAGGTATTGCATGAATAACTTTCCAATTTTTGTTGTCAGTTCACATTTTTCAGGACTGTTTAACACAGGAAGAGAGCAGTTTTAAATTTATAATTCTAAAAGTTTCTGTTAAAAGTCCAATTTTGGTGATAGTGCTTTGCTATCTTTTGATTTGCTTGATTTTTTTGAATTAGTAGATGAAAGTTTACAAAGATGAAAATCATTTAAGTATTAGGGTGTATCAGAAGTTTCTGGGATCTCTTCTATGTGTCACCTGCTATGCAGACTGTAACGTGTCATCTACACAAAACTTATTTGCTTTAGGGTGTGTAGACCTCATCCTGCTCTCACAAAAAAAGCTAGTGTAAGACAGAAAATTTATTTGCTTTCGCATGTGCTATTGCCAATGCTTCCCCTACTTTGGTTGTGGGCCCTTTAGGAGTTTTCCAGATATCCAGGTCGACCAAGCCTTGTAGAAAAATACCTAAAGTATATTGTCACTGGGCTTGGATAATACCTTCAGGAGTGAAAAAGACTTCCCTTCTCTCCTTTGCCTTTTTTCCATATCTAATTTTTTAAGACTAACTCTAGTTTCCTAACCAACTCTACCAAGGACCTTGTATGATTTATGTCATACTACTTACCTGTTACTGGAGGAACACAGTGGCAGAATTTTGCCACATACAAGGATCCCATTAATAAGACTATGGCTGAAACAACAAGAAACAGTTATTACTGATGGTGCTTTCCAGTAAAAATCTGTGAAATATTACTTGACTTTGAAATCCACTTAGCTCGTGCGTACTTCAGCAATTTTATTTATTTGTGTAGCATTTTGGGGCATTTTCACTTCAGCGATGCATATTAAACACTGAGATAGAAACTACAGAAATTATGGCAGTGCAATATATAAATCACATTAATATATGTACTTATTTTAGGAGAAATAATTCAGTATTAATCTTAAAAAAGAGATAGGTGTGGAGTGGTCAGCAACACAATATTTTTTCCATTCAGTAAAATATTGAAAACATCATGAATATGTAGTTGTAACAGGTGTGGAAAACAGCATTAGCATTCAAAAATACTGTTTATTCTTATGAATATATAAGGCAAGCATGTAATGAATTTGAGAGAGAGTAAAATTAAAGTGCAAAAAGAATATATTCTTTCTACAGGCCAAAAAAAAGGTGTAGATAGTATAGAAGCACTGCGGGATAAAAAAATATATATTTGTATGCATTACAAAAGCATTTAAAATGGCATCAAGTAGGATCAGAAGGCTTGTGATCTCCAGAACTCAGACTATAAGCCAGGTGATCCAGAGGAAAGAAGAAGAGAAGGGAAGGGAAGGGAAGGGAAGGGAAGGGAAGGGAAGGGAAGGGAAGGGAAGGGGACAATCTTTCAATTTAATGGCAATCAATTACATCATTTTGCGTTAAGAAGTGATTTAAAGCAGTCTGAAAGAATTTGATAACAAGCAAACATATTTAGGTTAACTTGACCATTTTTAGAGTTTTATGGAAATAAATTGATGCTCGAGTGTAGTAACATCAGACAGAACAATTTAAAAACATTCTTATCTTTCCTTTGTCTTGCTGTGTCTTAATCCAGCACAGTCTCTGCTCAATAGGCTGGATGCCTCTTCTTCCTCTCCTCAGAACTCTGAATTGGAGGTAGTTTGCTGTTGCCTCTGATTTCTCTTTGTACATGCACACATGGAGTCCCTTACAATGTGTTTCTTCCTGGAAAAACATAGCTCTCCTTAGTGTCAGGCATTAGCAAGGGTGGAAAGGCAATCTGAAATTTAAAGAGAGTGTTTTTACACAATCATTTATATTTTAAATGTAGTCTGGGACTTCTTGCGAGCCATAAGAAATGACNCCAAAACAAACAAGAAAAAAAAAAGGCGGGGGGGAGCAAATGAAAATTTTCAATCTAGAAGGAAAAAGATACAGCATACAATGTGATGAGAAAAGTCATTAGAGGGAAGTGATTCCACTTACATATGAAGATGCAGGTTCAAGTGTCAGGTCTGATGGATGACTCACAATCAGCTACAGTTCTTTTAAGTATGACTAAAATACAAAGTTTTGACAAAATTTAACTTCACTGACAATTTTATCAACTTCATTTGTAAAATCACACTTGGAAAAATCAGGGGAATAGGCTAGTGGATCTTTGTATTTATTCAAGGGATTCACAGTGCTAATGAGATTTTTTAAACCTTTTTGACCTGTAGTTTTTCCCGGAGAGTAGTTCCATTCTCTTTAAATTATTTACTTTTTTTTTTTTTTGCAAGAGCAAAAAACAAACAAGCAAACTAAAAAGCCACAACCAAAACAAACAAAAAACTACCAGAAAAAACAGTATAATTACTTAAAAGTAAAAAATGCCTCCATTTCTAACCATTATTGATATCTGCGGTACCCACAGATAAACTATTCTTTTAAATTAACTTGAGAAAATTAGTGGTTTATTATTAAAAAAAAAATGAACAAGACCTTTTCAATTTTGCTCTCTTTTTATCTTCATTTTAACACATTTTTTTGCCACTGGCATGTGACACACCAAAGTGATGACTAATCTAGGAGATGCTCAATATTGCTAATAACATATAGCAGGTTGAAAAAATGAACTTGCTTTTCTGAGAAATAAAAATGCAATTTTTACTTGGACTGAGTTAGAGAAAGATAGCAGTCGCTGAAGAAAATAATAAGTTAAAAGTTTTGAGGGAAGGCTTCACATGAATGCTATAACAGAAGGTCAAGAAGGAAGTAATAGTAGCATGAATGATACAGAATATGAAAATCACACTGAGAAAGATCAGGAAAAGATTTATTACAGAGTGATAGTGATAGTCAGATATTTGACATGGATAAAGAACTTGATAGTATTTTGGATGGCTAAATATTTCTGGGAATTGTGGGAGACATTAATTCCTTGTTGTACATTTTTTAAAGAGAATATTGCTTATATGCAGCTGTCCGTATTATTCTATGTGTTACTTAGAAACATTCTGAGACACATCAGAGATAAGCTCTGTGTTCCTACTAGTTTTATAGTTTTTGTTTCCCTAAAATTCTCATGTGTAAGCGTAAACTCTGGTAGAGAAAAGAATTTGCTTGTGTGGGAGAAAGCACCTATTCACATAACAGCACTGATGGAAGAGAGCAATGTAAATTGCTGGCAAAGCAAATTGCTTTTAGCATGAATGTTCTCTTCTCCAAGGTCATTCTGGTATTAAAGTCCTTTGTGGCTCGCTTGCACTATACATCTCACATTGCACGTGTATTTTTTACTAGCAAGGATTGCTTCTGTTAGTGTCGCTCAAGCATGTTAGTATGCGAATGAGATTGGGTAGAGGGGTGCAGCCCCTGTGCTGGGGAGCACAGAGAAGTTCTTTCCCTGCCCGCGTGTGCTGAGACGTGTGACATGTGACACGTCCATACGTGAGGCCACAGCCGCGGTGGGCTGGACACAGACACGGAAACATTGCGCAGTGCTCTGCACTGCACTGCACTGCACGGCAGCGGGGACTGTCTGACCACCTTGGAGAGATGTTAATATAGAGAGCTCTGGGCAGTCTCATACCCCTTCCTTCCAGGTAAATCAGTATCTAGATTAGCTGCAACTGCTTAGTGGGGTAATCTTACAATAGAGCCAATACCTTGTTTATGCTAGAGCGTGTCTGCTGGTGGCCCGGAACTCTGATTCACACCCACAATATATGGATGATTTTTTCCAAATCAGAATAGAAACCAATATGTGCATGCAAATTTAAATCTTCTTTCTAGAGGATGGGAGCGAAGAATTGTTGCTTCAGAGTTGCAAAGTAGCCATACAAAGGTTGAATCAGGCTTATATATTCATCATACTTTGTTAAATAGTCCCATGCAAAATTACTTTCTTCTTATTTAGGGAATGCATGTCATATATGTGGCTCCATCTAAGATTTTGCCACTTTGTAAAGCAAAAACTAATTTCAATTCCAGAGGATGGAGCTGCGTCCAATTATACATATATGTAATAAGTATTTGTGCTACATTTAATAAGGAGTGCATATACGTTATAAATTCATTCAATTGCTCTGCAGAGATGCTGGTCCTAATTAAGACTTCATTATCTTTTTCATTGGAGACAGATAAAATTGTCTAAATGTGCAGGAAAAAATGAGGAGAAAAAAAAAAAGGAAAAAAAAAGGAAGACTCTTTACATAAGTAAACCAAATTTCTGTCAAGTTTTAACTTAGCTATAAGCCTGGAAGGGGTTTTATCCTCTGCCTCAGTGCCTCATCCCCTTCAGCTGAGACCAGGACAGGGGGTCTGAGGAACAGAAGTCTTGCTCAGGTGAAACTTGTCCATATGTGGTTTAGGCAACTTCTCCGTTTTGTGGGTTTTGGATGTACCGTCAAGTTTAGTACAGTACAACTCCAAGAATGTTAGTTCGGGACTTTCCTTTGTGAAAATTATGCTATCCAGAGAGGCTTCTGAAGAAGGGAAGCAAACAAAGCAGAAGACAGGACAGAGGACTGGTAGAAAAAAGGTGGATGAAGTGAAGTTCTCTGAGTCTTCCAGGCCGTGGCATCTCTCTCTTCCCCTGTTTTCTGTTTCCTGATGCCATGCCTGTTTCTCCAGTTCACTTCTCTTTTCATTCCTTCTGAGGAATGCTTTCTACTTCATTATCTCCACAGATTTTAACTTTTTTCTTCAGTCATCTTGTAAGCATATGTAACATTAATATGTTGCATACTGATACAGCGCAGACAATTCCTGAAATTTCACATGTTAAACTCTCTCTGAATATAGCACTGGACATGTGAATGTAAACTTTGTACAGCTTCCCTATCTGCCACATGGAATTCGCTAAAAATTGTGGAGCTGGGATTTTAGGGAGCATGTGGCAAATGTGAGGTTTGACTTCTAAAACTTGTATATTAAAGTGGATATCAGCTTTGCCACTAAAGGCAGTTTCCGTAAGTTGTAGCTGTTGTGCTGTTACATGAGTAATACTAAATTAACTAATATTTTTGTGAGAGTTCTCCAATATATGAATAAAATATTATCTTTATAAAATATATAAATCTTAAGTGGGTACACAAATGAATTTTCATTTTGTAGATGCTTTTAGACAGTAAAAAGGCTGTGTTGTTTTTTGTTTGTTTGTTTGTTTGTTTTTAACTGAGTCTTCCTTTTATTGCCCTGACAGTACAAACAAGTGGAACAGTACATGTCATTCCACAAGTTACCTGCTGAAATGCGCCAGAAGATCCATGATTACTATGAGCACCGCTACCAAGGCAAGATCTTTGATGAAGAAAACATTCTCAATGAGCTCAATGATCCCCTCAGGGAGGTAAGATTAAAGTG
The DNA here is from genome assembly GCA_013399365.1 of Pampusana beccarii. Lineage (NCBI taxonomy): Eukaryota > Metazoa > Chordata > Aves > Columbiformes > Columbidae > Pampusana > Pampusana beccarii. The sequence continues at coordinate 46,218 of VWYH01002950.1, read as the reverse complement.
TTTGGGTGGTTCTTCATGGTATGGAAAAGTTCCATGTCTTCGCTGTGTTGAAACGCTATTTGTAATTCCATTCTATAACATTTAATCTCATTTGACCTAGTCAATGAATGACCAGGAGAATGAATTTTGTATTAGATTGACACAAAGAAATAAGCCGACTTACAGTGTATTCTGAACCAATCTGTCAGAGGCGCTGCCACACAAGTGTATCGGAGAGTAAAATCTCATCCTTAATTGTTGAGGGACAGTCTGGGCTAGAATAGTACTCAGTGAAAGGTTTTTTCTGCTCTCCTTGCTTGCTAGCCATGCATCTGTGCAAATGAAACTAGTGAAGGCAGAGATGCTTTGTTTCATTCTGTGGAGTAGCATCCTTGGTTAAAATGGTCTTTACTTGAGATGGGAGAGCTGGCGTAAGATATATAAATAATTAAAAAATTAATTTGTTTAAAAATAGCTTCAATGGTTTTTGCCGTTTGTGCATTTTTTGGTGGTTGTTTTTGTGTTTTTGTTTTTGTGTGGGTTTTTTATTTTATGGTTGGGTTGTTATGTTATGTTATGTTACGTTGTATGTGGCAGCAGTTGGAATTTTCTTTGGCAAGGTGTTTGTGTGGGAGGAAGGCAGCATTCGTCTTGCTATAACAGAGGTAGCTGCTTAATGAGAATGCAAATCTGACTGTCTTATGCTAGGTGGTGCTCATGCCTGACCTACTCAGCGGTGTTTGTGCTATCATTTTGCTAATATCCTCTAGTGAAAGGAGGAAGAAAAAATCCAAAGGAGAAAATGGAAAAAAAAGTTGAAGAAATTGAGAAAGAAGACAGCATAAACAGGGAAAGGAGAAAAGAAACAATAGAAGGGGATAATAAGGGAGGAACAGTCTGATACATGATGAAACCTATGTCATTTTCAGTAATGTCATTTAATATCTTCATCCGTGGGAGAAGTGGTGCTGAATGTGTGTGTATATACAAATATTATATATATAATGTATACATAACACCCAGCAGAGCACCAGATGACATCTGTACTTTTGGAAAGATATGTGAAGGTTGTTTATTTTTTCACAAATTTTGTGCCATAAGAACACGAGTCCATGACAGGTTGTTTGTACCATTGAATACTGCTCTTTGTTGTGAAGGGAAAACATGTTGTACAATCCATTGCCAAAATCAATCAAGTTCCATAGTTAAAATAGTTACAAAAAATAATGCCTTGCCCGTTCATGGGCTATGAGGCCAGCTGGTGCAGTTTGGCCACATCTGTGTTATTGAAGTCCAATAGTGACCTCCCTCCTTACAAACTGCCAACTGGGGATGGTGAACCCTGCCCAAAGTCGCTGGGTCATTGCTAGATAGTTCAAATCAAAATCACGCCAAACCATGAACAATTTAACAGTGCAGACAACTGGATTTCAGTGCCTGGACCCGTTTAATTCCCTAACACAGAGGCAGCCTGAATCCTTTAGTTATATTGTGAATTTGTAAGTGTCTTGGGGGGCAGGTAGAGGGCTCTCCCTTCTGCACAGCCTCTGCCAATTTACCCTGGGGGTCCCCTCAATATCTTTTGAAATATCATGAGTAGAATGTACTATAAATATCTATCATATAGGACAGGAAAACTTAAAAAGTTATTTTTTAAGTTATTAAAAATTATCCCTAGAGTGCAGTGACAGCCGAAACATGAATCTTGGCCAGTGTGGAGCTTGGTTAAAAAAGCAGATGCATACCGCGATGCATCAGTCACTGACATCAGAAACCGTTTCATCTATTTCTGCTTTTAAGGAAAGCATTTCTCCATAAATGATGTCTAAAATGCTCCTATTGCAAAACCTTATTTATTAACAATTTGCAGTTATATGACACCCTAATACCTGTCTTTTCTTCCTTTCTTTCTCCCTCTCTCCTTGTTTCCTCCCTCCCTTACTGTCCTGTCACCTTCCTTTCTTTTTTCTTCATTGCTTAAGAGCAACACAGCAAATTTGGTCAAGCATAAAAAAACCAAAAAGCACTTCTGGGGAGAGATCAAACATGGAAAATTTAAAAAATTAATGAGCCACTAAAACATGCAGTAAAAATAGAATTTCTCTGAAGGAGTGGCCTCTGTTTTTGCTATGTTCATGCTGTAGTTAGCATGTTTTCTTTGTTCTCTGTGTTAAATGAAAAATATTTATTTACTCAGTAGAGTGTGTTCCTCAGACACTACAATCAGGTTGCACAATGCCCTGATGACGACATAGAATTTGTTCCAGAAAAAACATAGAAGAGGAAAAAAAAAAAAGAGTAATAGCCGGACTGTGCCAATGCCAGAACAGGTTTCCACTGAATCTGTCCAAATTCCAATGGCAGCTCCTGCACTGTGCCCTGAAAACACCACTTAGGTGTTTGCTTAGTTTAGCAGTTTCAGATTATGTTTTAGGTACTATTTCAGTATGCACAGCTTGGTAGTGCAGGTAGGGGCTTTTTGATGTTACCAATGGATAATAAATTGGACCCTTAAAGGCAGAACATATGTTCTTATATGGGATGGGATATACCATCTTACGTCTCAGTAACTGCAGAAGGCTATAACATCCAGGTGATAGCACAGATACCCTAGGTGCATCATTCAAGATAAGTATTTACTGCATTTCTTAAGTTTTTAATTAATCTTGCATTTTATTATACTTTGAGTTTAGCATAGGGTAAGAAATAAACGTTGAGAGTCTCCACAGGGCATGCTTAGCCTAATGAAAGCAGCTTATGATGAAGACGTTCAACTGAAACCATTATTTCCTCACTTATAGCAAACAGCATAAAAGAAACCACAGAAACTGCTGCATAATTATAGCATGAATATCACCAAATGTTATATAAAAATGTTGTTTTCGGTTCCTCTTGTTCTCAGCCATTCAAGTTTACTGTATGTACTGAAATTTTCCACAGCTAGGCTCTCTTCAGGAGTGATGACCTTTTTTTTCTCTATGGTTTAAAATTTTGACTCATGCTTTTTTAGCAGCTAAGTAATTATCTATTGTACAAATATGATCATTCAACCATTAAAAATGGTTGAAGGACATAGAATTATCAGGAAAAACCTGGTATAAAATTAATTCTTGAATGCGAAATGCTACTAATAAATCCGTATGTGCTTACAGTAGAGGTAAGACTTTTTTGGTAAAAGAGGATGGGTGTTCACTTTACAGAGCTACTGAAAATCGTGTATGGAACATTTTGGTTGATTAAAACAATGAAAAGCTAAGAAAAGGTTTAATGTATATGTGCGAATGGCAAACTTTGTTGGGTAACAGAAATAGAATCATGTTTGTTGTGGGGAATTTACCAGGGCTTCATAAAAAAAGAGAAAAAGGACATTGAGCATTTTTAAATTTTACAAGGCGCTCTCTCTCTAGGTGGTTCATAGCTGAGTAAAGCAACTGATAGCTGACCTGTGTCATTCAAGGATAAGCTTGTATTAATGAAGAGATTCCTTTCAATGGCTGGAAACTAAGGCAGACACTGATTAGAAAATGGGACTTAAAAACTTTGTCTTCTCCCTGCTTAAGTTAGTTGCACAATTTGGATGTATTAGTCCCATGGTAATGTAGTTAATTGGATATTCTCAGCTCTACACACTCAAACTGAATTAAGCATGTGTTGCCATATGTGGTGTGCTGCTACCTGCTTGTGAGGAAAAGTGCTGCCTGATGAAAGTAAAGAATTAAAGGTTTATTTTCATTAAATTCAGAAATTTCACTCTTACTGCAAAGCATATCCCATTTTTCACAGTTACACTTATCTGATGATGACTGTCCAGCTTTCTTGAGGATCAGATAGTCAGGAAACTCCTGGCAGTTACAATTTCAGTAGACATGGCAGGTTTTAAATCGCTTCTTCCAGGCCACGCAGGGTTGGAATCATCAAACGTATCTTTAGCTCCATGCAAGTTCTGCAGCAAGTCTGAGCTAATCACCCATCTCCCTTTGCACATCCCACCCCCCACGGATGCACTCTTGCTGTAAAGAAAACCTCGCTGACTAGCCTAGGAAAAAAGGCTTCGTCTTCAAGCAGCAGTTGACATGTGAAATAAGTTCTGTCTTTAATAGAATTTGCAATTAACTATCTACCTCCCTCATTTCTTGAGCTAGTAATTAGCAATTGGTAGCAATTAGCGTATTTCCCTTATATAAATATCATCTCCAGTTCTTCAGCAGAGATACTTTTAGAGATCTCTAAAGTTCACATTTTTTTACTGAGAATTCTTGCCATCTACGTACTTGAACATCATTTGGCACCAGAAGGCCCTAGTCCCAAAAGCAGTTTGTGTAACTGTCATTGCATGAAGTGGAGATGGTACAGACAACAAGAAAAATAAAACCAAACCCAAACACACAAACACAAAAGCAAACAAACAAAACCACAACACCAAAACCACCCTAAACCAAACAACAACCCACAGATGAAAGAAATGTATTCTAAAAGGACACCTGAATTACAAAGACATATACATCATCATTTTAATCTAAGAAGAGAGTGTAAGAAATGTCCAAGTGGCTCAGCTCTGGCGCCTGTCTAAGCCTCCCACCTCCCCAGTGGTGCCTGTAGGTGGATGCCCATGAACAAGAACAAGGCAAGTGTGGCATTTCCCTTAATGACTCTCCTAGACTCCCAATATTTTCAGTTGAACTGGGAATTCTCTGAGGCTGATGTGTTTTTTCTACTGGGTAATCCTTAATACATATCGCTTCCAATTACTTGAATCCACGTGTGCTGTCTGTAACCAAACCATCCTTTTGCAAGGACCAGACCTGTATCCTACTGCATGAGAAACCACCTCCTTTGGGATTGAATCTGGCTCCTACTGTTTTGGTTTGGTTTGGTTTGGTTTTCTGGTTTGGTTTGGTTTGGTTTTCTTGTTTGGTTTGGTTTGATAGCCATTAATTCTTGTAGCAGAAGTTATAAGTCAATTCCTACCCACCCTTCGCATACCAGTTATGATTTAGTAGACTTCCGTGATTACATCCTTAAACTGTATTGTTTTGAGGGTAAAGAGACCTATTCTACTTAATAATTTCTTGCATCAAAGCCAGCTCACCCCCATTATCGTCGTTCTTGCCATTCTCAAAGTTTCTTCCTAGGTCTACTATAGCCTTTTTGAGATGAGAGCACCAGATCTGCAGCCAGCATACTGACGTTATAATAGTAAAAAGAATTACATTCCTAATAATTCCTAACATTAATTTGCTTTTTAAATCACTTCCAACCATTGAGTTTACTTTTTTTTTAAAAAAAAAAATTATAACTGTAAGACCTAAGAGGTAATGGATATATTATTTTATGTATTTGTCTAGGTGTATTTCTGAACACTGCTCTCCAGTAATTTCCAGCCAGCCCACAAGAACCTGCTTTTAGTTTCTTTTTAACAAACTTCTTCATCCTTACACAATGCTGTTTCTGAAATTGAGCAGAACTGTGTGAAGTTCTTGCCCTTTGTTGTTCCCATAGGGATAGTGAGTGGAAGTACATTATGGTACCTATTACAGCCTAATGAGTCAAGTGTAAGACACTGAAAAAGATCCTGCACAGTGCTTAGTGTTGCATCAAGGGTGGCATTTTGTGACAGTTCTTGTAAGGGAGGTACTCCCACAGCAAAATAATGGAAAGCTTCCATTACTGGATCTATAATTGATAATAGTGATTGTATCTAAATAAAAACAGGACTAAAACCAGATCAGTTTGGTACATGTAGACAAATTGAGTACATTTTTAGATAAAGTGTTTGGTCCTTCCAGAATGGATTTTAAATTCATCAATTTGGTAACTTTGCTAACTTTTTTCCTATTTTTCAACCTTCTCCTTTTCCCTATTAAAACCTACTTCCTTTTGTAATATCTTTCCTTCTATGTAATATTTATCTTTAGAAATCACAAAACATTATATTGTCAGTTACACTATACTATAATCCTGTGCACAAAGGATGAAACATCTCTGGAGTTAATAGTATAAGGCGAAAATGTGGTGTGATTAGATGATAGTATGCTTCAATGCTTTTTAATAGTGTAGTCATTATGATTTTTGGATACAGGTCATCAAACATTAAAATAGTGGTAGAAAATAAAATTAGTTTATTAAAAAAAATAAAGTGTCAGTCAATATTAAGTTACTGGAGATTCCAAATATTTTGCTTCCGTATCAACTTATATCCATAAATTCAGGTAATTCTTTCATTATAAGCCACTGTACTTTTATGCATTTTTGTATGCAATGAACCTTCGTATGAAGCTTAAAGAGGGTAAATAGGGAAAATGCATCGAAATTATAGATGTAATCATACTGGAACTCATTTAAATATCTCTTTATACAACTATATGGGAAGAGTGAATACTTATTTATATAGTGCATTAAAGGTTTTTTTCACATAGACACAGATAAAACATAACTTTAGTTCATACTCTGGAGCACTGGAATCATGAATGAATTATGTAGCGTGTCAGTCTTGCAGGAAAAATGCTGATATACCACAGCATTATTTATTTGACAAATGCTGAAAAAAAAAAACCTGCTATTTTTCAAAGTTCTGTGTAAGATATGTCCAAAGAATAGTCTGTGTATACAAGACTTAAGCAAAGCCTTGAAAATTTCTTAGAGAGGACTATAATTACGTTTTTAAAATTAAAAATAGTAACAAATAGGCCACTTCAATGTTGGAAATGCCAGACAATCACGAGGTGATTGGATTATTGTGTTTTAAGATGCTTTTCCACACAGGGTGGTGTGACACAGTAACAAACTATATGCACTCTCAGATCTGTTTGTCAGGGACCTGAGACAATGTAGTTTAATTTCCTCAACTATGGGGAGTGTGTTTGCCCCTTGATGTGTGCACGTACATACAGGAGTGTACGTGCTGCAGTTGAGACACAGCTTTTAAATTGCCACCCACTTGCGTTGCTGTTGATAACATTCAAGAAACTTTGATCATAGTCCCTTCTGTGTTTGACATGCTTTGTTAGCAAAACCATCCTTAGCTGAAACATTATTTGTGAAGTCCAACTGCTTCCGATAACACAGATAATAATACACCATCATTTCTCAGTAAGTATGATTCTGAAGTCTTGTTACTGCACCTGTAAGATTCCTTTGTCATAATTGTTTGATAAATACTTCAGACATGACAGTTCTTCCATGAGCTCTTCAAATACACTGATCCAAATCAAATACCCAAATCTTAGTGCAGTGGTTGTCTTTCATAGAAAGGTGGGGCGTTTGGGAAAAGTACCAGACTATTTAGACGTAAACTAAATGTTGTGGGAGATGTAAAATCACGGTATAGAGGAGTAAATCCAGTCTGCACCTGCTCCTGTCTGAACTGCTGTTCGCCTGAGGAGCAGAATCAGAGAGGTTTTTGTGGGCACCAGGTGTGGTGCATTGACATAACAGCAGCTAATGCAACAGGGGTGCTGTTCCACAGAGGAGAATTTCACACTCTTGCCTCTGCCAGTCCAAGGTCGTGCTTCCAAGTGTCCATCATATCTCATTTTTTAATGGAGTGAAGAATTGTTCAGCTAGCTGATACCCAGGTAGTGCTAGGGGCAGCAGGTGGAAAAAGCCAAACACTTTCTTTTTCTTTGTGCAGTTTCTGCTGAAAGCCAGGGAAGATTACTACGTATTAAACAATGCTTACCACAGCATGTTCATCCCTGTTAGGACTGAATAGGCTGTTCCAATTTTAGATGGCTTTGCTGATTCTTAGGAGGTTAAAACTGATAACAAAGTAATTCATCTGATTTCTGAATTAGTTCTCCTTATGTAAATGCATTTTTTAACGTTGTGCTTGCTTTGTCTTTTGAAGCATATATGTTTGGTATCAGTAAATGTGCTTTGGAGGTCATGTAATTCAAAAGTTCCTGCGTTGAGCAGGCACCCTTTAAATATGGCAGTGTCCATGAAAGTCACCACAAATAAAGATTGTTGTTGTGACTCACCACCAACAAGAGGAAATAAATATGCCATGCACTGTCTGATGCAGAAGCAAATGCATATGCCTATTTTTATGCACTCACTTGCACATTATGATTTTGGTAGTAACAACATACAGAAGAGTACACACCGTTTCCTGTGCATAAATTTGGAGTGCCTTTTAAAAGCACATGATCTCAAAGGCAAAAACAAGGAGAAAAAAAAACAGCAGAGCACAAAATCTGTTTTGAATGCACATTAATGAACTTGATTTCCAGTTGGTACACTGGTGATTTAAAAAGGTAAATCTTGTTGAATCTGTGGGAGATATCCAAGTTAAACTCTGAACTTCATGGCAATGCTAGGTCATTCTTTTGCTTTTTTCCTAGTGCCACATGAACAAAAAAATATACTTATTTTGGCACCTGCACAAAACTCTGTCTAATCTGTAGTTTTGGACTGTTGCTGTTATCTACCAAATACAATAAGCAAATAAAATTTTCTCCAAAAATTGTCTTGCGGGTAACACAAAGGTGAAATACTGATTTTTTTTTTTTTTTGTCTAAAATCTTAGTACCTGAATAATCAAGGTTCTCTTTGTCAGTTGCAAAATAATCTTGTGGAAGTATAAACTCTTTTGATGACGTGTCTTTATATAAGAGATTAAATGGAAATGAGAATCGCTAAAAAATTGTTGACATTATTTGTAAATGGACAGAGAATGAAATTTAGCATAGGCATGGTGTCGAATTACACGTGTTTAATTTAAAGATAAGTGTCTAACACTGAAGGTATTTAGTGTCTGGTATTTTTAATGATTAACAAGAGTGTCCCTCTCCTTGGGACTAAACTACTGTGGTACCAGGTTGTTAAGAGATGAGTGGAGTTAAAAGCTGGTGCAAAATGTGGAGTCTGATGCTGTGAGTACAGGTACAGACTTCTCGGTAGCTCCTGGCCCGAGTTCAAAGCAGTGCTTTTTATCTGTTCTCTCTGTCTCTTTCATGACACCTTCACAGAGTCCTGCTCAGCGGTAGCCCCGGATCCTAAGCCAGCCTCGATATAAGTGGAGCTCTCACAGGCAAGGAGTTCCCCTAAGAGGATCTTTATCTCCCAGCTTGTCCAGAGGAGCCTATGTTTGTTAATTTTCTTCTGAACAAACCCATTTTTCTTTTCCCCTATTTGCGAAAAGCAAAAACTCTGCGGTTGGTTGAGAGGGTACTAAAAAGGAGCCATAAAGCATGTACAGGAGCACGTTTTATGAACTCATTGCGTGTTAGTGTGCTTTGATCACTGTAGTGTATTTGAAGCATTGAACGGTGCCTTCCTAGAAGGCTAAACTATTTTGTAGATAAAGTAAATACTTTTGTAGTTATATACATTTTAAAGAAAAGCCATATTCTTTATAATTAACAGTTTTAATTTTAGCCTGGATTACAGTCACTAATTAACTGTGCAACTGAAAACTATTTCATATTTATTTCTGTGATCTCATGAATGTCACATGTACTAAAAATAAGTTTATTTCACAAGGAGGTGGGTTTTTTTGTTTTTTTGGTTTTTTTTTTGTTTTGTTTTTTTTTTTTTTGTTTTTTTTGTTTTTTTTGTTTTTTTTGTTTTTTTTGTTTTTTTTGTTTTTTTTGTTTTTTTTGTTTTTTTTGTTTTTTTTGTTTTTTTTGTTTTTTTTTGTTTTTTTTACTGAATTGAAAAGCAGGAAGCAAAGATGGGTCTGTGTCTATTAAAAAAGTAAGAAAAGAGTAGAACTACTGGGAATCATTTGAAAAATGTACCTGATGAGAACATGATGCTATTGGAGTTGTAACAGATTATTTGGGAAATACAGTGGCTAGTACAGACATCCTGAAACAATAATCTAGCTGTCATTGTAGCATTCATTGCTACAAATTGTCTAAACACTTTTGTAGTTATGCAAATGTGGGATTTCATAATCATCCACATTTCATCAAGAGTAGAAAGTTTCCCATCTGTAGGGGCTGGAAATGTAATAGCTCATACTTTTTAGTATCTGTCACAAAATAGATTCACTACTGAGGAGGAGAGAAATCCTGCCAATATTATGTGAGCAGCCTACTATATAACAGACCTTGAAAGAACTTAAGGGGAAATGACATCTTTAGAGAAGCAGAAATGGAGGTGTATGTAGCTTGCTTTGTCATTCTCTAGCACCAGATACATTCTACATAATATTGATACTTACATCAATGAGACAAACTTAGAATGTGAGAAAGAGGTTAATACCCTACCTAAGCCATTATTTAAAGTTCATGGCTAGCCTATTTTTAGGCCACCATGTGAGAAGATGTTTGCTGAAAATAGATACAGATCAGGTGTCCTTGCAGAATATAGAACATTAGGATGTTTCATTTCCAAAGAACAAAATTGGGACTGGGAGCAGAATCTTCTTTCCTCTCACCTTTTTGCTTGTAGATTATAACTTCAGTTATACAAGCACACACTCTTACATGAGTTGTATTAACCTCTAAATATTTAATTAAAACTATTTTGAAGTATAGTTCTCATTGGACACATTAATTGAACTTTGATTTTTTACATTAAATGTACAGATATGTACATTTGTATACATATAGGTATGTCCATGTACACATAGAAATATATCTACAGGAGAGCACATATATGTGTATAAATACACACATACACAAACTTTCAGGCACATACATGCAAACACTTGTGTCCAAGATGTATGTGTGAGAAAAATACTATATCATACTCTTTTGATATCTTTGCATAGTACTAAGGATATACATTGTGTTATGTACTCCAATATGGTCTTTATGGTTTTCACTATTACAGTATATCTCAACACATATTTCCTATGCCACTGGTCTATGGCTACAATATATCACCTTAAAATGAACTGTAATGACAATAGTTTTAAGGACTCTCCTATGATATAAAATCAATGCAGATAAATTTATTCATAAAAGCAGAGATTAAGATATAGTCTTCAGATAGTTTGAAAATCTTTCTGAATAAATTATAGGAACATATTTCTTATGGAAATAATCCTCAGGCTATAATTAATTCATGAGGTGAGTAATGTAATTATACTTAAACGCTATTAACAGTTAAAGAAATTTAAAACTTTGGGCAAGCAGTTGAACTGAAATTGTTTTGAGAAGGATATTTAACTGATGTAATGAACGTGGTACTGTCTATGCACGTGCATCCTGTGGCTGCTGGGTCCTATGCACAGATGCTAATGGCAGTTCCCGAGTGCCCTGCTGTCATCAGACCCCCTTGCTTTTAGTGCATGTCTAGTCCTGGAAAAAAAAGCACAAGCACAAATATTTAAGGCCTTAGTGACTGCATGCAGAGAGCAAGCACAGCATAATTACTAAATGTAGATGACAGAAGACTACAGGTATCTCCCCTGGTTCTTGTTTATTATTTTTGTAGCTGCTTCCTCTCCACACTTTTCAGGATGCACAAATGCTGAGAATGTCCCATGCATCCTTGATCTGTCAAGTCTTGATCATGATTTTGCTCCTAGTTGTAACGTGACTTTCTTTGTTACTCTGACACTGTGCCGTTATTAAGTGTGTCTGCCTACTGGATGTTTAAAGAGTCTGATGCATTACTTTTACTCTAGCTGTTATTACTAATCCACATTGACTAGACTATCCCTGCCAGTTTGCCTTCTCTTTACGCCACGTCATCTGCTGTTGAAGCTGTTCTTGCTGTCACCATGCCTACTTGCACTCTTCAGAATTTCTTCCTCTCTTTACACCTCCCCTGCCATTCATGCATCTCTTTCCCCTGCAGCTACAAATATCATCCAAAGTGGCGCTCTCAAACAAATTCGAATCTTCAGAGCTGTCTGGCTGTCATTCTACTAATGTATTCCCAGAGAACTCACCTTCGTTTTTACCATCCAATGATACATCTTCTGGAGCCAGCTCTCCATGTCTCACCCTTACAACTGAGCATCATCCTCATGTTTCACTGTAAAACTGGGTTCTAGAGTGAGTGCTTTCAGTGTTTTTCTACTTCTGCATTCTTGCACTCCAGTGCAGTGCCCTGATTGTGAATCGTGAGCTTCTTAGTCTCCTTGTCGGAACTTGCTACTTGCAATGTAACTTGACTGAGCCCTCGTGCCTGATCCCACTCCAGCGCTCTTTTCAGCAGCTTCCTTTAGAAGGCAAATTCAAATAGTCTCATAATTAACTTGCCCCAGTTCACATAGCAAAACAGTGACGAAGGCTGATTCAGATCCTCCTTATCTTTCTTTTTGTATCCTTCTGTTATATATAGATGTGTACATCTATAGCTGACATTGTAAATATTTGAGCACACGCATACAGGCATTCAGGGTTCTGTCATACGTTTGTCTAAGAAAACTAAATAAATCTTCTCATTGCTTACAAATGCTCTTTTTTGCCACTTTAAGATGTGGATTATACTTAAGTAGCAATGTTCAGATTTTGTGTGTTAGATAAACTTAGGAGTGTGCTGTTTCTCCCATATCCTGATGTAGGTTAGGCCTTCATTGAATAGTTACAAAACAAATTAGATGCAAACAGAAATGTACTTTAAAATTCTAAATATCATTTCATTGTGGATATTTCAAGTTCAGCTAACTGGGATTTATCCAGTATAATCAGTAACATTTAATTTAAGCCACTTAATCGTTTTATAAAGATAGGCTTTGAAGCAGTGGGCTTTTAATTCATAATAAGAAGTAAGTGTTAACCTAGCAATTAACAAGATAACAGTATTTCTGCTCCTGAGATCTTGGAGAGCTTTAAAAATAACTCAGTGAAAAAATCGCCACTGATTTTTAAATAACTGTTTTCCTGGTTGTTGTTACTGTGTCAGCTAAACCAGACACATAGGGTGTAGATAAAACATGTTCTTTTGAGAACTAGCTCCTTGTGGATTCAGTTGTTTTGGACATTTGGGATGTAGGACACAGAAGACTGGAGAAGGAAGGAGGGCACAAAAAGGGAGGGATGGCATGGCAGAAGGAATTTCTTACCTGTTGCAGAGCTCACAATAAAATCTCCATGGAAGCATTCCTATCTTCAATGCACAAAACAAGTGCATATTAGAAATAAATCAACACAAAAATTCATATCCAAGCCATGGCTTTCTATTTCTCCTAAGGCATGTTGATTTTTTCCTGCCACCTAGTTGTTTGCTTCAGTACTTTGTTTTAGCACCCAGTCAGCCCCCTGCTAGTTTCAAACACAGCATTTTTCCTCCCTGCTTTCATCCACAAGTTATTATCTTCATGGCCTTGTTTTATATCAGCAAGAGAGACTGTATTGTTGAGTCATAAAATGCTGTTCTGCATTCTGACTGACGTATTTTACACAACAAAGCACCCAAATCAATGTATTTTATCAAATAAGTCACACAAATGTAACTCGGGCTGCCTTTGTGAAACTCCACTGTCTTTTCCCCTTTTTTCTTTCTGTCATGCACAACTACTCTTCCTCGCAATCAGGTGAATCAGTGTCCTGAGAACAGCAGCATTCTTTCCAGCACTGTTCTACAGAACCTCTTTTTTTTGCCTGGCAATCAGGTGAAATCTGACTGACTCTGGTGAATATCAGAAGTACTCTTCATTCAGAAAAGCTATAAGTAGCATTTGAGGTTTTTTTTGGAAGGATGTAGTAGAAAAAAATAGTAGCTGCCACACAGATCACAGATAAAGGCTGATTGCTGTTAGCAAGTGGTATCACTGGAGCTTCAGTGCAAATTACAAATGGGTAAGGATGAATATGGTTTGCAGAATCGTCAGATTACCAGATAGAGGAGGCGACAGGAAACTCCAAATAGAGTGGAAAAGCAATGATGCAGAAGGTATTAACTTCTGAGCAAGCAGATTAGACAAAATTTTTTTATTATTAGCAAAATTGACTTCTGTTTCTTAATCACTGTTTTAGAAAAAATGTGAGGTATGCTCCATTCATTTGTAAAACAAATATGATGACTAGCTCACACCATTCTTTGATGTACTCACACAAGTTTCAGATATTGATACCAATAGGATATGGATACCAATAGGATTTTGTAAACTTCACATCTCTTAGGATTCACCTTTCTGCCACAATTTGACAAAACACGTTTAAATCTGTAGTCTCATTGCCATAATGATACAACTTTAATATTTAAAATGCCTAACTAAACCATGATTTCAGTCTTAAGTGCCTCTGCCCAAGATGTTATTTAGTAAATACTATAGTATTAGTGAATATAAAACACAAATGTACACACACACAAATGGGAATGAAGATATTTGGTTATTCATGGGTAGAAAACTGAAATAGTGATTATTAAATACATTTGCAAATTGCCACTTATTTATTCAGTTAGCAAAAAGGAACAGTCGCTACAGCAACCGCTGTGTCGTACAGCACTAACTCCATATTTTTTCTGTAATGAACTGTGGTTGTATTTTTACTAAGAGCATTCAGAAAATTTGGTCAGCAGTACAGTTCAGAAGATAAAACCTGCAAGAAGTAAAGGTTGGTCAGCTGGCACAAACTTTAAGTAGTCATCTGGACTATCAGGACTTCTCAGGCTCCTGAAATTAGACTGGCTATCTCACAAGCACAGACCACCTTAAAACGTTGCATGTGTTGCTGTTCTCATTTTGATACTTCTTATTGTTTACCAGATGGAAACCCAACTTAAGAGACATAGAATATTTCAGAACACTGAAGAAGATGAAAACTGAATTCCCTTTAAAACTGGCCCAGATAAGTAACAGATGGACAGCTGGGTCAAAGAAAGGATGGATGGTGTCCCCTTCCCTTCCCTTCCCTTCCCTTCCCTTCCCTTC
>VWYH01002950.1:0-23218 GCA_013399365.1 Pampusana beccarii | reverse complement strand
CAAACTGGAACACAGGAGGTTCCACTTAAATTTGAGAAGAAACTTCTCAGTGAGGGTGACAGAACGCTGGAACAGGCTGCCCAGGGAGGTTGTGGAGTCTCCTTCTCTGGAGACATTCAAAACCCGCCTGGACACCTTCCTGTGTAACCTCATCTAGGTGTTCCTGCTCTGGCAGGGGGATTGGACTAGATGATCTTTTCAGGTCCCTTCCAACCTGTAACGTTGTGTGATTCTGTGATTAATTAAAACCAGACATGAATTTTAATCCAAATTAAATTCATCTGGTAATCCTAATGAAAAATAGGTTTTCATTTAGATGAAGACATCTGAATTTGGATTAAAGCAATCTCTTTTTTTAGTATAACAATAGAGTATATAAAAATGTTGTTCCTTGTGACTGTAAATTTTCTTTGTGCAATAGAATAGGTGTCTGCTACTAAGAAAAGCAACAAGGCTGCTTCCCAGAAGCTGACTGAACACTTTTGTATACCACTGCTGCCCATGACAGTTGCAGTTACTTGGTCATTGTATTAATTTTCTGTTGAATGCCTTGAATCATACCAGGAGTGAATCAAAAGCCTTTCAGAAAACGTTCAATTGAAAGCCTAATCAGTGGCATTTAGCTGGTATACAGAAGTGGAAAGCTTAGAAAAACGAATTGGGCTCAGTGTTTGAATTGGGGTATAGGGTTGCTTAACTAATCCCATTTTAGAATAATATGCTAAAACAACCCCTAGTGATCCGGCCAGCAGGCCTCATCACTCTGCAGTAGCCTCTGCAAGGTGATTTGTACCAGTTATCCCACAGGCTTAAACTGTAGATGCTGAAGACAGGAGATTAAGGAGAAAGAAGAGGTGAATGCTGAGGGTGAAGAAACAGAGCAACCTTGTTCTTGGTCTTCTCTATGCTTAGCAGTGCCCCACTTTGTGAAAATGAGTTTGCAAGAGCCTGCGTGCTGAATCTGACCATAATGCTCCTCTGAACCAGCAACGGATCAGAGGAGATTGCACATGAAAGTATTTTACATAACTGTCAGCCTGTTGTTGCAGTGCAAATGACTACTTAGCTCATCCTGTTCGTCCGCTACCCTTCTTAGCAGGAATGCAGACAAAAAGTAAGCTGTTCGCAGTATCCAGACACCACAAGAACTTAGTACGCTGCAGTTTTGCTCATCCAGACTACAGCTGGAATGAGATGAGGGGTGCAAATATGGGGGCAAATTCATCCTTAGCCTAACAGCTGCTGGGGCAAATGGGAGATTACAGCTGCTGCTGGATACAGCCTGGAGAGGAGACACAAGGAGAGGAGAAGAAGTGCAAGCACACAGGGGAGACAGCCTGAGAAAGGAAGTGCCCTGAGATCCAAGGTGTTGTGATTCAGATCTGTTTTAACAAAATAGTATATAGCATTGTGAATTCCTGCATGGGCATTTCAGACCCCGGAGAAGAATGACCTATTTGACTGCAGCTGAAAAGAGAGGAAACAAGCTGCACATCAGTTAACTGTGACTTGTAAAGGTTTGGTTTGTCAAAGCAGAAAAAAAAAAAAAAAGCTCTAATATTCTCTTCTCTTTGGAGAAGTGACTCTTCTCCTGAAATGTGTATCAGAATCTGGGTTGAGCTTCGTGACCAAAGTAGACATGAGAGAGGTTGAACAATGGAACAATGACCTGGAGGAATAAGCCTGTGTTCAAATCCTAAGACAAAAAACCCCTTTCTTGCCTAATGGAGACATGCAAAGTTTGAGATTGAGGCACCATTTAAGCAACTGCAATTTATAACTTCAACTGTATAGCTCCCAGGTCTGACACAATAAATCAATATGAACACCCATGCTCTCACAAGCAAGGAAAGAGCACACAGGTGGGAGGGGTGTGCCATACCTAAACAGGTCATTTTTCAATTTTTAAATGTCTTATGCACTGAAAGTTCCCAGTCGCAGCTCAGAGGTGCTAACTGTTGGATGTCAGGTATTTCCCAGAGCTGACTTTCCCAAGGGCCCTGGCTCTGGGGAGGTTCAGGAGGAGTTTGTGGGCAGGCAGGCTTACCTCTAGAACTCATGGAGGGGTTCACCAGCATCCTACCTTGGATTTGGATTCTGTGATGCTGTGATTGCTGCTGCTTTCAGCAAAGCAGTAAACACGTCTTTTCTCTTCACAAATAAAAGAGAAACTTCTCCCACTGAGACTGACACAGTTTTCATGTGAGGTGAAACAAGGTTGCCCTCAATTATGACCTTCTCCTTCTAGTTGCTTCTGTAGGGAGAGTAAAATGTGAATGAATAAGGTCAGGAGAGGAGTGGATGGTCAGGGCTATGCTAGCACATAGGACAACACCATAGGGGAGGTCAGGAGAGCATCTGGAGCAAGATGGAGCTCAATAGAGAGAGGACTGTGTGTGGGTGAGAGTCAGGTTGTAAGTGGTACAAAGAAATGTGAGACAGAGGAGCTGCAAGTGCATGAGATTGATGAGGAAGGGAAGAAAATGCAAGGGGCAAGAGCATACTCGAACAACATTAAAGCAACCTTCAGAAACTGGAAAGAAGTGGGAAGGTGCTTACAACTATCCCTTTTGTATAGCAAGTAGGAAAAACCTGATTGCATGTGTGTCTGCTGCTAAGTTGAATTGCAAGCCTGAGATTCAGACTTCCTAGTATGGAAAATAAAAATCAGGAGGCAGGTGAAATAAGTAAGTAGTTGTATTTTGAGGATGTTGTGATGTCTAAATTATTTTTTTTAGTCTGGTTCGTGGCTTTAGTATTTGCAGTTTACAATACCGAAAATGTAAAGTCTTTCTTAAATATGTAGCAGTGGAGAATGAGAGCTCCCCAATTTTTTTTGTCTGTCTCAGTGCATATTTGTGTTTTGCTTCTTTAATACCTCAGTAGTTCAAACTCATTTATGCTACAATCCCAGTAGTGAATGGTAGAGAGGAAATTGCCAGGTTTCAATCCTGCTGAACCTTTTTCTCTCAGTGCCAAGGGATTGTATTAGAAATTACTCAAAGGTTTCTTGTGATGAGATAAATTACTGAACAGATTGCATATGAATTTTTCACTGGACACATAAAATTGGTAAATTGCAAACATTTTGAAGCACAAGATGAAGCACAAGAATGTGAGTCTTCTGCTTATAGAGGAGTGTAGTTCATCATTTACTGAGGCTTTACAGAGCAGAAATAATAATGTACCTAGTGAGCCTAACACTAATCTGATTTATATTATACCTATATATTGGTAAAAACTGGAGTAATACCACTTCTACAAGGCAATTTTTTGCTGGGGTAAATTATATTAGAATCACTCTGTAATGTCACATATGTTGATGATACAGAATGCCTCATGGTTAGTAACAATAAACATGCAGGAGTGTAAGAAACTAAAGAGAAGTTTTCCTTAGTGAAAGAACTCCTTTCCAACAATTTCCTTCATCTTAGTCTGTTGCCTCTTAGGGCTTCTTTAGTCCTCACAATGGGATCTGGCTCTGCAATTTTTCCTTCTCTTCTGGAAAGGCCTTTTGCTCCCTGATACCTTGTGACCCTCCACTTCTCTGCACACTCCTTATCTTAGCCCCGGTATGTGGTGTTCACACACACTCCACCATGGATTGCAAGCTCCTGCTTGGGGAACAAAGGAGAAATGCAGCTTTTTGCCATTTTATAACTCACCTCGGGTTGTTACCCCTGCAAGTATGAAGGTTAAGGCTGTCCCAAAGGTACTGCAGAGCACATTGATGAGCAGGAGTGGTTTCGTAATGCCCTGTTCCCCTCTGGCTGCCAGCCCCATGGTGTCAGGGGAAACAACCCTGGGCAATGCAGTCCTCATCCTGCTGCACAAGTGCTGAACCACCCTTGTGCTTCACTGGTGTGCTGGCGTGAAGCTAAAACGCCTGCAAAGAGGAAGAGAAAGGAATAAATCCAGCACTGCCCAAGCAGCAAGGCTCAGGGCAGCTTACTAAAAAGAGGATTTCTGGGAACACATTCTGGATTCTGCTGTTACTTCATCTGCTGCCTTGCTGGCGGACAGAGGACTGACTGTCCACTGTGGTCTCGTCCTGCTCCTGCTGCAGTCACTGGCAAAATTCCTCTCAGCCTCAAAGAACACAAGATAAGACTCGTGTCCCTGCTATCTTTTCCTTTCTCCATCTGTTTCCACACCTGTGTTTACACAGGCTTCCCTTCATTCAGGAACCCAGACGTGTGTTCCAGGAAACTACAAGCCCTTTCTTCTGTTTTTAGCAGACACTGTGTTATTGCTGAAGGAATGCCGATATTGCTAGGGAAATCCAAAGCGAGTGAGTGAGAAGTGTAGGTATATTTTTATGCATTAGGTCTTCTTCCCAGATCCAGCAGGTAAATGTGCAGTAATTCATGGTACCAAATTTGTGATGTGTCCATTGCAGTTTCCTCTCTCCACTGTTATTTTCTACATTTTTCCCCCATTGAGAATCCCACTGGTATCATGCCACTTGTAGTCATTCAAGAAATCAATTTGTAGACGAACTAAAACTTCTATTGCTTAAAAATATTTTTTTTCTATGAGCTTCCAGGTATGATCAACCTAAGGAAGAGCCTGCGATTTTTTAAAACTCTTTATGATATATGTATGAGAGTTGCTGTGTGTGAATATGAATATGAAAATGTAATGGGCTACCTTTTGGACCGTAAGAAGAGTCAAATACATGGCTTATTTTACTTATCCAAAGGCACATATCACTAATTTTGCTGAATATCATCATTCATATAGCAAAATCATATATAAATCAGATTCTTATCCTCATTTTCCCAGAATATGTCCCAGAGACATATTGTAGCACTTTTTGTTTCTTGAACATGTAGTTCATAGAATACTTTAGATTTTTAAATGTTTTATTTTGCTTAAATTATTTAATACTGTTTTAACAGTTATCCTTGTGCACTTGAAATTCTAACAAATTGTATCTTAAATTTGCTTCAGCTTGTAGAAGGCCAATTAAACAGAACTTCTTTGACCTACCTATTATTTGTGGAGCTTTTCCCCATTTCGGAACAGCAACTGTCAGTATATTTTAGACCAGTGCAGTGGAAAATAATACCATGGGAAATATTGAGTCACTTTAGATTATATTTTGCCACTTGTTTTTTTCTGGGTACACTCTAGGTACTTCCTTTTGATAGACTGCTTTTGAAAATTTGCCGTATATTACTGAATATAAATAGAGAAAATACTGTTAAAGTGCCTGGCTGCTTACTGCTTTACACCTGGACAATATGATACAATATATAGTTTCACATTTTGCAAAAATATTGCATATGCCCACTCCTTTTTCAAGGCAGTGGTGAATTAGTGGTCTCTCAGTCTTCGTGCTCCAATCCAAATAATTAATTGTAAGTAGCCTCTCTGAGGTGTGATTATTCACATTCTTAAAGGCAAGTACACAATGAAATACATTAGGGAGCAGGATCTCCAGATCTCCACACCAACTCATTCGTAAAATACTTTTCAGGTGAACAGTACAGAACATTTTCCTGAAAATATTGTCTGCAAGAGATCCTAAAAACAAAATGCCTTTCTGGCACAAACTAGTCTGCCATTTTGAAGATACATTTCCTCATGATATAGTATAATTTCTTGTTCTGAATTATGTTGTTCTTTTGACACCATATTTTGTACAGAAAATACCGTGCAGTCAGAAGGACTTCTTGCTGTTCAGACAGAATATTATTTCTGGAAGTCTAAGAGACTTTTTAAGAAGATAGAATGAAAATAATTTACTCTGGTATGCTAAAAGGTAGAAGTGGGTCTGGGTTTAGGAGATTTTTAAATAGCAAATGTAAATGTAATTTTAACAATATTAATAATAATAATGTTATTAATAATTCTTGATATCTAAATTACATAGTCTTCAATCCAAATTATAATTATGATTCTGTGAATTCATGAACACTATAAATTTTTAATTTAATAATTATACATGAGAGAATTAGGCACAATCAAAATATCACATCAGCATAGCCTAGAAATCTGAGCTGGCCAAGACAGATAAACAAGAAGGTGATTTTGCAAGTACCTTCAGTTTTACACAGTAGAATTTAAACTAAATATTTGAGTTTAGATTAAATATTTAACCTAAATATTTAATTCAGAACTGACAGTCTCTGATCATTGTTTTAATAATTTAATGGAAAAAAAAATGAAGTGCAATATTTTTACAGTCCACTTAAATTCGAGTTGAATAGTTTAATTTGTAACTGTTATTGTTTGCCAAATTCAAGATGACAGGAGCATAACACTGAATACATAAGGAACTAAGTGGCTTTTTTCAATAGGGAATAGGCATCCATGTGAACAAAAGTAGGCATAAATGAATTAAACAAAGTCATTTTTGACCTTCAACCCAGCCAGTATGAAAGCAAAATAAAATGAGTTTTTACAAGACAATAAATAGACTATCTTAGTCTCTCTTGGTAGAAAGAATGCTTCATTAAAGTAGAATTAAAATGTATGAATGCTCTTTTTTAAATTACGTTGAAAATAAAGTAAGGACTTGCATTTCTGTTTTATATAATGATCCTAAGCTTCTGTTCTATCAAACAGAGATTTCTCGGAAGAGTTTGAGTTAACAATAAAAAATAGGCAGGATGTAAGTAATGTTGCTGGCCTCTGTTTCCTGTAGTCAGTAAAAACTGGCCACAACTATTTTCAGTACCTTCAGACAGAAAAAAATCCAACAAAAACAACCACAGGTCAGGATGGGATGTAAAATGTCTCTGGGCACATAACTATGCCAATTTTTATAAAGGCAATTGTATTCTAACCATGTATATTTGGCTGTCTTTCTTGATGTAAAAGTAATTATAAAAACAGCCTTTCTGAAAATAATTAAATTATACTGTCAATACATATTAAGCATATTACATTGAAATATGCCTAATAGCGTATCAGCATTAACTACAGGAAAGATGAGGACTTAAAAACATACAGTTATATATCAGTCTTGTCAAAAATTATGGACGTCATTAGAGAATGGCTAAAATGGATTGGCTTAGTACATCCAAATGTGCCTTGAAAATTAATTTATGCCTGAAATGTCTTTTTCTATGTCAACATTTACTTATATCACAGTAGATAATATTTTAAAGGCTTGTTTTAATGAATTTCACATGGAAGTAATAAGAGGCCTGTTCTGAATAAGTCTCAAAGCATCCAGATGTTATCACACTGCTTTTCTCAGAGCTTCTAGAAAGTAGTGCATTAAGCCTTATTCAAGGAAACAAATTGATAGAAACTATTTCCCCCAGCAAATTTGTGGTATCTCAAAAGAAATAAATGTACCTCTCTGCCAATTAGAAATACTATTAGAAAAAAAAATAAGAATAGAACCTCTCTAATTAGACCACTTACTGTACCAAACATTTGACATATATGTGTATATGTAAAGGTTAAGCAAAGGAACCCTTGGGAGGGAGATGTTTAGGGAAGAGAATAATGGAAGGAAACATAGCAAGAGAACTAATCATCTTTCACCTGTTTTTTAGATCAGGAAAATGGTTATGAAGTGCCCATCATGGATACCTGTCTCCAGCTGCTTCTAACTTATCTGCTTTAAAGGTTCCTTCTTGTCTTGGGGTGGCTTTGGAGACAAACTCTCCTTTTTCCAAATGTGCGGAGTGGTATATTACTGTTTGTGTTGGGTACTGATATCTCTTGTCATCTACTTCTTTTTCTTGCTGACCATTTCCTGCCTCAAGAAGACTAAAACTCATATTATTTATATTGACTATTACCCCGTAGCATCATGTCATCCTCAAACATAGAGGCAAATGTAATTTTCAGTCGCCATTGCATTCTCTTCTTCTCGTGATACATATGGGACACCTTCATAACTGAGAAATTATCTCAGCCAGTAAAGGTGCAGACAAGCAGGGACAGATAATAGCAAACAAGAATCATGTTCCTAACTTGCAATGAGGGGACAATTCCACAAGTCAGTAAGCATAAGTCTCCATCTTACTGAATGAGCCATATCTTTGGTTGGAGCACATTTTCTATTTATTTTATTTGTCCTGTTAAATTAAATAATACTAAAAACAAAAAAACCCACCAATGAACATGCTGAGAACTCATGTGTCAGGGTCTTCAGAGCCAGAAATTTCAAATGATTGCAAACAGGCTATAAAAATGTGAAATAAACTAACCTGGGGTTTGTATTGTTTCGCTTCGTTGTTTTGTTTTAATAGGATGACTATATAAGGGCAACACCTATCACAAATAGATAAATTTTAATTAGGTTTATGTAAATAATTTGAAAAGTGACAGGAGACTGAAACTGAGCCGTTAAGGAAGTTCTTTTGGACCCTTAATTGTAATTGTCCATTTTCAGCCCTTCTTCAAAATAGTAACCACTCAGCAGTATATCCAGGTGTCCTTCATGAACCCTCTCTCTAGCTGATGAACCCAGACACCTGAAAGCAACTTTACAGACAATTGTCGTTGGCAGGTTTTAAATGAAGAGGTCATGCAGGCAGTGTCTGCTATTGCTCACTCTGACAAACCCAGACTGTCATGTCTGCAATTCCATATTTAGTCAAGGTTTGTGCGGCTTTCTTTTGGACAGTCCAGATTACAAAACTGGCTGTAAAAGGTAGCAATTGTCTCCATTTTCCTTCCTTCTTAAGTTCTCTCATTTACGGCAGAAATGTTCCTGTTGAGCAGTGACTATATTTTAAGGTTTTTTTAGGTATAGGACTGAGTACAGAGCTAAATGTTACTTGAGCTTTTCAGTTTCCATCCATGCTGTAGATCTGTTTTGCAAAACAACTGCAAAATAAAATATGCATAGCTATGTGGCATAGCATTTAATATCTCTCTTTTTTTTTTTTAAATAGATTACTGAAAGTCATCTAATTGGTGTAAGCTACATTCTGACTGATCATAAGACCTGGTGCTAGTAACTGTAGTATCTATAACAAAAAGCAGCATATCCGTGGATCTTCCATTTTGTGCACTAGTGAAAAAATATCAAAAGATAAAAAGAATACATTGAAACTTAAAAAATAGGTAGATGCATTTGATGTTTTCTAGAGTTTAATAAAGAAAAAGGAGACAGAAATGCAGAAGTACGTGTTAAAGCAATAACAATTTCATCATATGAAACAGCTTTTCCCTCTTAGAGAAGGATGAGTCAACATGGAACTTGGAAATTGCTCCATTTCTAAAAGAATAGGGTGTCTAGAAGCTTACTGTTTCTTTGTTTGTTTTAGTGGCTTGAAGTTTATACAGTCCTTTCCTAAAGAAAAAAAATCACTCACATTAGCTGTTGTAAAGCTGAGAGCAGAGTATGCTGAAGTGAAGGTCCCTTCCTGTGGCTGGCAAACCAACAAAGTGCCCACTAGCTAGTTTGTGGTCAGTGGACAGCTTCAGTAGCTTGAAGGAAATCAAGAACTATTGATCTTTGCACCATGCGAAAGAGTTTCTGTTACGAAGAGTTACATTTGAAAAGAAGAATAACCTAAACCTGGTAGTTCTGAGAAACTTGGTATGAAGACTTACAAGATGGGTGGATGAAAGAAAAATCTGGACCAGCTGGATTGATGGGCTGAGGCCAATTGTATGAGGTTTAACAAAGCCAAGTGCTGGGTTCTGCACTTGGGTCACAACAACCCCAGGCAGTGCTACAGGCTCGGGGAAGAGTGGCTGGGAAGCTGCCTGGCAGAGAGGGATCTGGGGCCGTTGATCGACAGCGGCTGAACAGGAGTCAGCAGTGGGCCCAGATGGCCAAAAAGGCCAACAGCATCCTGGCTTGTGTCAGGAATGGTGTGGCCAGCAGGACTAGCGAAATGATCATCCCCTTGTACTCAGTGCTGGTGAAGCCCCACCTCAGATCCTGTGTTCGGTTTTGGGCCCCTCACTACAAGAAAGACACTGAGGTGCTGGAGCAAGTTCAGAGGAGGGCAACGAAGCTGGTGAGGGGTCTGGAGCACAAGTCTGATGAGGAGCAGCTGTGGCAACTGGGGCTGTTCAGCCTGGAGAAAAGGAGGCTGAGGGGAGACCTTATCGCTGTCTACAACTACCTGAAAGGAGCTTGTAGCATGGAGGGTGTTAGTCTCTTCTCCCAGGTAGTAAGTGAAAGGGTGGTAGAAAATGGCCTCAAGCTGCACCAGGGGAGGTTTAGATTGGATATTAGGAAACATTTCTTCACAGAAAGGGTTGTGAAGCATTGGAACAGGCTGCCTGTGGCATCAGTGGAGTCACCATCCCTGGAGGTGTTTGAAAGACATAGAGACAAGGTTCTTAGCATGTTGGTTTAGTGCCAGAGTTATGTTAATGGTTGGACTCAATGATCTTGAGGGTCTGTTCCAACCAAAGTGTTTCTATGATTCTATGAAAGAGCTTTTGTACATCTAAGTTTTGTTTATAGTAGTTTAGTCACTCATTGTTCTCACTTAAATAACCAATATTCTGATCCACTGTCCCATTCTCGTAAAAAATTCCCAAATATGTTAGACACCCTGACCCAAGCCTTTGAATTGCTTTGATTTTCCATCTGTCTTCTGCTGCTGAAAGTTACCAGATGGTCTTAATAGCTTCTTCCCCATTTGCACAGCAATGTATATGCCTGCTACAAGATGAAACAAGTTTCCTGCTGAGGAACTGAAGCAATATTCTGCTGTCCTCAGCTGGAAGAACACTTCATTAGATCCTGTAATGTTAAATCTGACAGATGATAGGAAACTTGTCAAAGCTTTGGAAAGGGACAGAGCACTTCAAAAACTGTTGTAGTTCAGAAATGCATGGAAAATGATAATTATTAGGTTGATGCAGAAGTAACTGCAGTTTTGGACCATGAATTTTAAATCATTATAACTAGGCTCCAACACATCTTTATTAATCAAAGTAGAAACCATTACAATCAACATATTTTTGCCAACAAGAAATAGGTTTGTTCATTCCTGTAGTGTAAAAATCCAGCCTTCAGGATTCGATGAACTCTTGGAAAGCATTTTCTGCATCCTGAGGTTGTGGAAGCAAAATTGGTTCAACTTTCAAAACACTGGTTGTATGATGTACAGTTGGGCATTGTCATGGAGAAGAATTGGGCCCTTTCTGTTGACCAATGCCAGCTGCACATGTTGCATTTTTCATTGCATCTCATCAATTTGCTGAGCATCCTTCTCAGATGTAATGGTTTCGCTGGGATTCAGAAAGCTGTAGTGGATCGGACCAGCAGTAGACCACCAGTCACCATGACCTTTCTGGTGCAAGTTTGACTTTGGGAAGTGCTTTAGAGGTTCTTCTCTGTCCAGCCAGTGAGCTGGTCATCGCCAGTTGTCCTATGTAATCCACTTTTTGTCACACGTCATAATCCAATCAATAAGTGGTTCGTTGTTGTTGTGTAGAATAAGAGAAGACAACACTTAAAAATGTCAGTTTTTCTGATTTTCAGTCAGCTCATGAGGCACGCTTATGGAGCTTTTTCACCTTTCCGATTTGCTTCAAACTTTGCAGGACCATGGAATGGTCGATGCTGAGTTCTTCAGCAGCTTCTCATGTAGTGGTAAGAGGATCAGCTTCAATGATTGCTCTCAATTGGACGTTGTCAGCTCCCCCTGGCTGGCCACTATGGTCCTCGTCTTCAAGGCTCTCGTCTCCTTTGTGATCTTTTTGAACCACCACTGCACTGTACGTTCTTCAGCAGTTCCTGGGCCAAATGCATGGTTGATGTTGCAGGTTGTCTCCGCTGATTTATGATCCATTTTGNAAAAAAAAAAAAAAAAAAGCAAGAAAAATGCATTAAAATTATGCATAACATAACCACATTTATTTAAGAATGTATTCCAATATCAAACAGTTAATTTCAGCAATGCAAAATCCACAATTCATCTTGCACCAACCTTATATTTTTTACTTGTTTTTAATGTAGAGGGGACTATATGGTTAAATATTACTTAACTCATTTATTTGTTACTACAAAAAACTAATTTCTGCACCTAGTGAAGTGAACTTTTGCTTTAATTATGGTCTTTGTGTCCTTGCAAAACTAAGCAGTGCATATAATAGTAATTCATTGTATTTTCTACGTGTTACTATATACCATCCTAAGCTAAGAAGTATGTTCCATAGAGACGGGAGCAGTTTGGTGCGCTTTAATGAAACAGCTAACTACTGGACTAATAAGTGTTTCTGTTACCAACACAGTTTATCTGTTGGTGGACACAGGTTTTCTTCAAGGCAACTTTATATTGCTATTTTGATTCTTGAAGTTTTTCAATCTGTAGTCAAATGTTAATGTGACATAGAAAGTTGACTAATTACATTTGGCATGTAATTTATATGGAAGATGAACTGACATCAATGGTAAGGTGCCACACTGTCATATAGACAGTACTGCTTCCCGGAGTAAGAAAGTGGTTTTCCTAGGTCTACATAAAGTGTAAGCAGGAAATTATTGATAAGGCAGCCAGTCCACACATCCATCCAGCAAAGACTAAGAAAGCAGTGCATCATGACAAATGGTGCTAGAGGTGAACCACTCCCACATCCCCAGCAGTTATTTTCTTGGATGAAAAAATGTTTAGAAATCACATAGCAGCAGATTGGTGGGAAAGTTATCGCCTCCAGTGGCATATCAATACAGTCCACAAGAACGATGAACCTGATCTCAGTTGGAACCAAAACTGTGGCCCTTACATAAGGCCAACTAATTGTAATTCTAATTCTTTAAAGGTCATCCTGTGGTTATGTCATTCACCTTAACTCATTCAGATTTTCCTGAAATCAGTCTGCCTTAGTGCTGTCTTTCAGGTGCTTAGAATTTCCTATCCAGAGTGTTCAGTCACACTAATGCAATAATAAAATAAGATGTACACGTCCCCTGTTCTATGAGATACAGGTATGGGCAAGCTTCTTTAGAAATTCATGGTTTTCCAAAAACTGAACCTGATGCTCTTGCTAAAATACTGCCACACAATCATAGAAACATTTAGGTTGGAATAGACCTTTAGAGATCATCGAGTCCAACCATTAATGCAACACTGCCAAGTCCACTTCTAAACCCTGTCACGTGTATGTGTGCAACTGTTATATTAGTGATGAGTTTTGATTATTAAATTGATAACTTTTAGACCAGGCTTAGCTTCAAACTTCTATCATTGCATTTTTTAGTCAACATCTTTACATCAGAAAGTATATTTGAGCCCTTTTCCATGTTTGAGAGCTGCATTGTTCTTTGGGAAAGATCTGATGTTAACAGAACACAAACTGTGATTTTCACCGACAGATTAATTATATTTGTATTAAATATGGACTGTAAGAACAAATGAATGTTTTTAGCATAGTTTAGTGCTTTCAACTAGTCATTTTTCATCAGTGTAGTGATTAGCATTTACTTTAGAATGTTCTAAGGAACGGTTGTCCAGAGAGATTAAATAATTGAGTAAAACTTGCATTAAGAGTTGAATTACAGGTTCATTGTAGCATAATATATAATCATTAATTGGAATTGAAGACATTATTTTGTTTGGAAAGATAAAATTGTTTGACACTTTCAAAGTGTCAGCATGAAGGTAATGGACCATGCCTACCGCAGATGGGAAATACATTACATAGGTATTCATCACATGGTTCTTTTTCTGTCAGAAGGCTGTAGTTCATCTTTTGAATCAGACCATTCAACTGGGCTTGACAACACAACATTCTCCCTGCTTCCTGAGCAGACAGGCTCCATGGTGGCACTCCCTGACTAGTTTCTAGGCACTAGAACATTTGTCATGTCTTTTCTGACCCACCCATTATTGTATCTAACTAGAAGACGCTATTATGGCTATTAAGAGCCTTCCGAAAAGATACTCTTCAACCATAAATTGTAGGTGGGCAGGGTTTGCAGAGTACAATATATAGCTTTCACTGTTCTTTCCATTCTCCTTACTTGACAAGAATAAGAGAAGATGAAAGAAGGAGAAAAATTATTATATTTATTGCAGTAATGTCCATTAATTCCATGGTCCCATTGTTCAGTGATGATATCTAATATAGTCTCTTATTGTCTCTCCCTTCTTTCTTTTTGAAGTAATCTAAAATACAGTGTTCTAGATTAATAATTATTAAAATGGAACTTTCTCCATTTTTTTTTACACTCTTCATAGAATCATGGAATCATTTCAGCTGGAAGAGACCCTCAGGATAATTGAGTTCAGCCGTACCCTAACTCCAGCACTAAACCGTGTCCCTAAGAACCTCATCTAAACACCTTTNAATTGTAATTCTAATTCTTTAAAGGTCATCCTGTGGTTATGTCATTCACCTTAACTCATTCAGATTTTCCTGAAATCAGTCTGCCTTAGTGCTGTCTTTCAGGTGCTTAGAATTTCCTATCCAGAGTGTTCAGTCACACTAATGCAATAATAAAATAAGATGTACACGTCCCCTGTTCTATGAGATACAGGTATGGGCAAGCTTCTTTAGAAATTCATGGTTTTCCAAAAACTGAACCTGATGCTCTTGCTAAAATACTGCCACACAATCATAGAAACATTTAGGTTGGAATAGACCTTTAGAGATCATCGAGTCCAACCATTAATGCAACACTGCCAAGTCCACTTCTAAACCCTGTCACGTGTATGTGTGCAACTGTTATATTAGTGATGAGTTTTGATTATTAAATTGATAACTTTTAGACCAGGCTTAGCTTCAAACTTCTATCATTGCATTTTTTAGTCAACATCTTTACATCAGAAAGTATATTTGAGCCCTTTTCCATGTTTGAGAGCTGCATTGTTCTTTGGGAAAGATCTGATGTTAACAGAACACAAACTGTGATTTTCACCGACAGATTAATTATATTTGTATTAAATATGGACTGTAAGAACAAATGAATGTTTTTAGCATAGTTTAGTGCTTTCAACTAGTCATTTTTCATCAGTGTAGTGATTAGCATTTACTTTAGAATGTTCTAAGGAACGGTTGTCCAGAGAGATTAAATAATTGAGTAAAACTTGCATTAAGAGTTGAATTACAGGTTCATTGTAGCATAATATATAATCATTAATTGGAATTGAAGACATTATTTTGTTTGGAAAGATAAAATTGTTTGACACTTTCAAAGTGTCAGCATGAAGGTAATGGACCATGCCTACCGCAGATGGGAAATACATTACATAGGTATTCATCACATGGTTCTTTTTCTGTCAGAAGGCTGTAGTTCATCTTTTGAATCAGACCATTCAACTGGGCTTGACAACACAACATTCTCCCTGCTTCCTGAGCAGACAGGCTCCATGGTGGCACTCCCTGACTAGTTTCTAGGCACTAGAACATTTGTCATGTCTTTTCTGACCCACCCATTATTGTATCTAACTAGAAGACGCTATTATGGCTATTAAGAGCCTTCCGAAAAGATACTCTTCAACCATAAATTGTAGGTGGGCAGGGTTTGCAGAGTACAATATATAGCTTTCACTGTTCTTTCCATTCTCCTTACTTGACAAGAATAAGAGAAGATGAAAGAAGGAGAAAAATTGTTATATTTATTGCAGTAATGTCCATTAATTCCATGGTCCCATTGTTCAGTGATGATATCTAATATAGTCTCTTATTGTCTCTCCCTTCTTTCTTTTTGAAGTAATCTAAAATACAGTGTTCTAGATTAATAATTATTAAAATGGAACTTTCTCCATTTTTTTTTACACTCTTCATAGAATCATGGAATCATTTCAGCTGGAAGAGACCCTCAGGATAATTGAGTTCAGCCGTACCCTAACTCCAGCACTAAACCGTGTCCCTAAGAACCTCATCTAAACACCTTTTAAACACCTCCAGGGATGGTCACTCCACCACTTCCCTGGGCAGCCTGTTCCAATGTCTGACAACCCTTTCCATGAAGAACTTTTCCCTAATATCCAATCTAAACCTCCCCTGTTGCAATGCGAGACATTTCCTCTCATCCTGTCACTTGCTAGTTGGGAGAAAACAAACACCCTCCATGCTACAACCTCCTTTCAGGAAGTTGTAGACAGCAATAAGGTCTCCCCTCAGCCTCCTTTTCTCCAAGATAAACAGCCCCAGCTTCCTCAGCTGCTCCTCATAAGGCTTCTTCAGAATGCTTGGGATCCATAGTCAGCATTTGTTTTGTTTTGGGCATGTGGTGTTTTCTAAACTCAAGTACTTTTATTTGTTGAGTGCAACAGAGGATATCTCCTTATGTCTGTAGTACTGTTCACAGCAATTTTAAATGACAAAAGCTGAAAATCAAGGTTTGGCTGTTAGTCATACAGATTTTCCAGCTAGTTAAGTTATCTCTAAATTCAGCCATGTATTGTAAAACTTCATTCTTTGTCAGATCTAAAGAAAACGTTAGGAAATGGAGCGGGAATTCAGTGCATTTAACTGCTCCCTTTGGGCAAGATGTCCTTCTCACTCTGTTAACTAAAATGCAGTGGGTTCAGTTGAAGGAGAAAGTGTCAGGGTGAGCTAGGGAACAGAGGAGGAAAGGACTGACTTCTGTTAGACCTCACCAGCCCTTTACAGTAAACTGTCATTATTTCGTGAGCATCAAGTTTTGTCAGGGACATTAGGTCGAGACTCTTACAATACCCATTAGTCTCTATGACTTCTCCCCAGAGCTGTTGGGGTTTAAGTACATTCTGTGCTAGTAGTGGTCCCACATAAATGTACTTTGATTTATCCACTATTATTTAAGTATCTTAGCCTGCAAGCCTTCAGGGTTAGGTGGCATGTGGAAATTCTTTACAAAAAATATGAGATGAAAAACCATCAAGGTTATTTACATCCTAGATTAATACAGAATGTATTTTGTTAAAGACATACCAAAAAAACCAACAAAAAACCCCAATGCTAGCACTTTATAGATCTGAAGTAAAGCTCACATGGTTATGTTTTTTTGCTAATGAAGAATATTTGGTTTTCCATACTTGAGAACAATGGTTTGATTGAGATTGAGAATGAAGCTGTGTAGGACACAGTTTCCTAACTAGTGTTTAAATATGAACAGGTATGAACTCACTGCTCTTGGCTGCTCTAACTGAGTAGGGAAACTATCACTCTGCCTGAGCTCAAGAATTGTTCGTTTTTGTAAGGGTGTTCTTATTCTGCAGCTTGAAAATGGCATCAACTCAAATTTGTCTTTTTGCAATTGACTTTCAAATTTTTTTTTTTAATATAAATGAAAAAATATCCTGTCCAATATGTTTTGCTGTTACAAGCCTTGGAGATTGACTTTCACCTTTACCCAGTAACCCTCTTCCTGTGGGTATGGGAAAAAGCAGTCACAAGTCTTGGGCTCTTTCTTGGGACTCTGCATATCGCTTTGGTCTCATATGTTCCAGAATGATGAGTTCCTGTTCGAGGTACTTGCAGAGAAAGATTAATCAAACGAAGTAAGCAGAAGTTAAAAGGGTTGTGTTGTTTAGCCTAATGAGAAAAAAAAACCAAGAAGTCTAAGATTATAAGTTTACTCTCCCAAAATATCTAGGACATGATACCCAAGGAAACAGAAGGTATTTTCATGCTTTAAGCATTCTTTCTTATAGCAGCTCTTATATTAAAGTATCATTCATTATATCATATATTAAATTAACTTAGTAAATCTGGTGCATGATTAAGGAATTGTTCCTCTATGTCAGCTGGATATTTAAAAAAAATCAATAGAATCATTCGGGGTAATTGAGTCAGCCAGCTGTGTTTGATAGCTGATGGGTCATTTCTTGTAACTTAAAGAAGAAGTTCTTTTTTTAAAGGCTTGATAAAATCAGTCCAAACTGAGAAAACCTATAAGCTGGGCTCTTAAAGGACATTAGTTATTTTTTCAGAATAGCAAAAATAGAATCAAACACCTTCAGAATTGTCCCTGCAACCTTGCATAAACACCAATAGAAAAATTGCCGCTGAGTACTGAATTATTACTTGTGAGCACTGAGTCACCTCCTAGCTTTTAAGTTTCACACGGTTCACTAACGTCTTTGTTTTCTGTGTGTGTTGAATTTTTCTCCTCACAGAAATTTGCCTTTTGACCAAGGGGCGTCGAACTGCCAGCGTACGAGCAGACACATACTGTCGCCTGTATTCCTTGTCGGTGGACAACTTCAACGAGGTTCTGGAAGAGTACCCCATGATGAGAAGGGCCTTCGAAACGGTGGCAATTGATAGGCTTGACAGGATAGGTATTACCTTTTTTTTTCCATATTAGGGATTCTTAAAACCTTTCTAACTTTTCCTTGAGTTGCTGGATAAAATCCTCAGAGTAAACTGTTCCTGAAAGTTTTGTTTCTGTTACACTGCAGTAAATGGTCTTTTGATCTATGAATAGGACATATGTCCAGACAAGAAATTCTGCAATCACACTTCTAAATAATAGAAAACATGGAGTTTTAGAAAGCTCTCATACTCCTCTGAGGATTATTTTGTATACTTCAATTATGATTAGTATTACTTATTAATTCAGTGTATTTCTTTTGCTGCCCTCAGCACTTAATAGGGTTTATGCTGTTTCATGAGCAGATAACATTTTCCTACATAAATTCTTCACAGAGTACATCTATAATGCTGGGAAGAGCTGAAGCCTCTCAGCACTCACAAAACCCGTGTTTGTTGAAGTGAATCAATCCTTTGCAGCAGGGCTCTCATTTTCCTCACAACATGGGCTCTGCTAGCATTGATGTCTGCTTACTGGCGTTACTCAGATCTGCTTGCAATCAGAAAAGCAGGTCAGTGATATCCATGTGAAAGGCAGAAGGATATGGCAGATCATCAAAACATGGTGTGCGAAGTCTGTTGTTGTGCATCCAGACATTCTGGACCTCTCTAATAAGACTTACTAGATAAAATATATAGTCTTTGGTCAGGAGAAGTGCACTCTGATCATCATTATTGACACTGGTTTTAAAATGCAGCTGTGCGTAAAAAATCATTAATCCTGTTTAGTGTTGTTTCCTCAACTTCACAAAAAAACTAGTGTAAGGATTCTCCCACGTCAGTCTTTCTCAATACAGTTACATCTGCCATTTCTTCAAAGTGAATACAGAAAGAATTGCAGGGCACTGTTGATGTGTTGTCTATTCTAAGTGGAAAATGTGACTTAGAAGAAAACATTTTTTCTTTAATATAGCAAGGTTTAAAAAATAAAATATGAGTATACAGGTTTCCAATATTTAATAGACCTGTTTTATTTTCTTGCAGATTGTGAACACTCAGTGCATTTATCAAGACTTTTCAAACTCTTAAAATTTGTCTCTCAAGACTCTCTGGAAATGTAGTTCAACTCTAAGTAATATGTGCTTAAATAATATTGGTAGTAAAATCTAGCCTGCTCTTGCAGTAGCAATCCTATCTGAAGTGCTGTGTTTACAATATGAAATCTACACAGGATGAAAGATAAAACGTGAACCATTTTATCTGAGAAAGAAACAATTGAGTGCAGTTGTATTTCCTGTGTGTCTAATGGCACTGAATGGTGTGTACATCTTGCAGACACTGAGAGCATCAAGCAGGCATTAGGATTCCGTGTACCACAGTTGCTATTGTGCAAGCAGGTGTCACTTTTTCCGTGAGTTCATATTAGTTCACAAACCTTTAAAATGATGATTTCTTGCAAGCTAGTGGTCACTGATTACTAATGTCTAACAATTAGTTCCATGGAATGTACTAAAAGGCAGGTGTATTTATAACTTATGTAACAGTTCAGCGGGAATGAGGGCAGTTTTGCAACGAGAGAGAAAGACATTATACATGCAGAGCCCAGTGGCTTTTTCCACTCTGTTGTTCAGTAAATTACCATGGTAACATTTTCAGAATAATTGTAGTAATAGCAATGCACTACAAGTGAAGAGGCACAGGAAGTCCAGGTGTCTTTGAGCACAGTGGTGTTTATAACAGCGTCAGCGCTATTAAACCAAGCTGATGCAAAGAGAGGGGGCCGTGTGTGCCGGAGGCCGGCGTGGGTCGCTGCAGTGGTGCCTACAGTGGCGCAGCCCCTTGCAGTGGGCTGGTGGCCAGGCTGTGGCCCCTATTCATCCCGCTGTTTGCAGAGGCTTTTACAATGTATGGCCCTTGGTGATGGGAGCTGAAACATGAAGTCAGAGCGGGGATCTCCCCCTGCATGTCAGGCTTGCTAACTCTTCTGCCTCTCTGTGAAGGGAAGAAGAACTCGATCCTCCTGCAGAAGTTCCAGAAGGACCTCAACACTGGGGTTTTCAACAACCAGGAGAATGAAATCTTGAAGCAGATTGTGAAGCATGACCGGGAAATGGTGCAGACCATCGCCCCAGTGAGCTTGCAGCAGATGCCCGCCCTGAACTCCAGCACCTCCGCCTCGTCGTCGCGCAGCAGGACACAGTCTCCTCCCGTGTACACGGCCAGCAGCCTGTCCCACGGAAACCTGCACTCCCCGTCACCCAGCACGCAGACACCCCAGCAGGCCGTCATCCTCTCGCCCTGCTCCTACACCACCGCAGTCTGCAGCCCGCCCGTACAAAGCCCTCTGGCTGGCCGAACTTTCCAGTACGCCTCGCCCACCGCCTCGCAGCTCTCCCTCATGCAGCAGCAGCCACAGGCACCCCAGCAGCCCCCCAGGGCCGCGCAGAAGAACGAGGTCCACAAGAGCACCCAGGCCCTCCACAATACCACCCTGACCCGGGAGGTGCGGCCCCTCTCCGCCTCGCAGCCTTCCCTGCCCCATGAGATCTCCACCTTGATCGCCCGGCCTCACCCCACGGTGGGGGAGTCCCTCGCCTCCCTCCCGCAGCCCACCCCTGGCCCCGGAGTGCCCCCGGCCAGCCGGGCCTCCGTCCCTCAGCGGGTCTCTCTCTTCCGACAGATGTCCTCCGGAGCCATCCCCCCGAACCGGGGGGCCGCGCCGCCCACGGCCCCCCTGCAAAGGGATTCTTCCACAGTCTTAAGCACAGAGCCTGAGGGAGACAAACCGCGGTTCGCCTCAAACTTATGATTCCTGGTAACTGTGAGCAACAGACTTGAGACAAACCGAGCACCGTCCCCAGAACTGTTTTAGCCTGTTTCCTAATGTACCCCAGCAGTCTACTATGAGAAAAATACTTTAGACAGCTTTCCCCTACGTAACGAATGTAAAAATTATATATATATAAAAAAATATATATATATCAAAAAAAAAATTAAAAAACTTGTTTGAATTCATGTCTTCCTTTCTTGTAACCATGTAACCAGCTGTAATATTACTTATTTTAAATGTGTCAACTTTAAAATCATTCTAATGGGGATTTCTCTGTTTGATCGTTGCTATTTTCATGGGGAAATTATCAACACAATAGCAAACTTCAAACAGATAACATTTTTAAACAATCTAACACATAGCACTGACTGAGTGATATGCTGAAGCTTTTCATTTATTGCATACACTTTGTTAATTTATTGTGAAGAATTCAGTTGTCACTTCCCATTGCATTTCATATGTTAGCATTTTCCGTTGAGAATTAGATCGGAAAGGAAAAAAATTGCAAACACCTGCAGTCGAAAGGCTGATAGTAGCACTCCTCTGGATAGGTTGTAACCTCATGACATGTCAACCCTTCTTTTTTTTCAGAAAACTGAGTGGACTTCAATCTTCACATTGCTAAAGACTTTTACAAGGACTATAAATATTGCCATTGTAAATAATTTTTAGACCAAAACAAAAATAGCTGCTGTGTGGTGTACCATTGCAACGTCTTTGTTTAGGAATTTAGGTTCCACTTTTCACTACAAAATTTACAGTTNAAAAAAAGACAAAAAAAAAGACAATAAAAATAGGTTTGGTCAGCCATTGTAGGAAAAGGCTTTATGGTATCTTAGAAAATAATAACCATTCATTAATTGTGTCTACCTTAAAATTCCTGTGATGCTGACTTTGAATCTCTGGTTTAAGTCTAGAAGTGAGATTTTTCATTTAAACAATTATTTGTAAACCACAGCTTGATTTAGACTTTCAGGTGCTTTCTCTGTCCTCACTGTAGTTTTGTAGTTGACTGTGGTGTTAATTTACAAAAATAAATATAATATAGCATCAAGTCTGTCTGGAAATGCACGATTTGCTCTGTGTATATTGTTATTAAATGGATAGTATATCCTAAGGCATGTAGTGTCAAACATAGCCATAGGTACAAGGTTTATTATTTTTATGTCTTCAAAACAGAAAGGAAATGATGACAGAAAGCAGGGTTGAAGCATACTGTTTTGTGAACATTTTGTTTTGTTTGCTCAAACCTTCACGTTATCTTATCCACAAAAAGTTATTTCATAATCATTTGTGCCTGATTTGTCACATTAAATAGAGATTGAAACTAAATGTGTCATAATTTAACTCATTGAAAAATCAGCATTATGGATATGATACAAGCATATATTCTGTTCCTTAAAACCCAGCTGACTCATGTTAAGGAAATTAATGCAAAGAAGTTCTTTTCCCATTAATGCTGAGTTTAATGATGCATGTAAAAATTAAATAACATCACTAACTACGTAATGCAGTGAATCCAGATGTACTTGAGAGGCAAGTAAATATTCTAAAGCTAACAGAGCTTGAACCCATGCTGCCTGTTATGCCTTTTACTAAAGTGGTACATCAAATAAAAAATTTTTAAAAATCTTCCAGTTTTTGCTGACTCCCACTCATCGGTAAAAATTGATGTAATTAACCCATTAACATGCTGCTGCCATTAATTTAAGTGGCCCAGAGTAGTATATGGGGAAGTGATTGTTTAGAAGTGTTTGGAATATTATGGATACGCTGCAAGACCATTTATTTATCAGTACAATATCCCTTATATTATTTTAATACTAATGAATTCTGTCAGTTAATTAAGATCATATACTGATCTTTCAAACTCTTTAAGGTTTACATTTAACAGGAGAAATGGGGTTAGTAGCGAAATATTTTTATATATATTTTTATTTTATTTTAAGCACTATGAAGTATGATTAATTCACGTGGTCTTTCAGTGAAACCATAAATAATTTTTAATGACTTTGTAATAGAGTGGACAATATCTAGGATTTGTATGTTAATTTAAAAAAAAAAGGTACAGGGTATAAAATTATATACGTATATATATGTATGTATGAATGTATATATACTTAGATTAAGAAACAAATTACTCACATTTCTGTGGTATAAAGATCCATTTCTAGTTTCAGAAGTGACTTATTTTCTCTGTACGTAAGCCCATAAGAATGAAATCTCACATCTGTAGAGAATTAAATGTATTAATGAAAAAGGTTG
>VWYH01002948.1:0-11967 GCA_013399365.1 Pampusana beccarii | reverse complement strand
ATATTGAAGCTACCTATGAACATCATTACTGAAAACATGGGCTTCACTGCGCTTCGTTATTTACTCACATCTCATGCCGAGACAGAATATTCTGTTAGAATGTGTGCTGAAAACTTCCACATAAATGAATTCATATTCTTTACTGNACTAGAATGTACTTACTACAAGTAAGTACCAAGAATAGATAGTACTAGATAAGTAAGTACCACGTACCAAGGAAACAAGATGCATTAGAGAAAAAATAGCCAAGAATAATTTCTTCAGCCACTCGACCTGCATGCTCTCAAAGTTATGAACACTGGGTGGAATCCAAGGTCACAAAATTCTCATGATTTCAGTAGTGCCATTCACACAAACTACTGATGAACAGTGTGGAAAATTCACTGTAGCAGAAGTAGGGTCAAAGCTTGCATCAGTGCTTTAGAATAGACCAAAATGTTGTGTAATATATTCAGAGTTGTCAATCCACCAACTTGTCCCGAGACTATAATACTCATGATCTGGGAGACAAAGAGGAGAGAAGTGAAGAGATGGCTTTAAAAAGAAAGAGAGGGAGAGATAAGGCTGTTAACAAATGATACCACAAAAAAAACATGCTGAAGAAGAATAGTGATGAGAAAGATCATACAAAACATTTATTGAAATAAAAAACTTCAGAATTCAAGAAAAGCAGCAAGGACATCTACTAAAATGTTTTCTTTCAGTGACTTTATCATTAATGCTCTTTATGCTGTTCCCACAATAATGAAAATGTCATAATAAATCCAGATCTTGATTCAGAAAGTGAACACCACCTATCGCAGATCAAGAAAGTGTCCTTTTGAATACATTCATTTCTTTTATTTTATAGGTCAATAGCCTGTCCCTTTTCTCTTATTCATGTGGCTGACCCTCCTGAATAAGGTGCTACTGTAGGCAAGCTGTACAAGAATTAGGGTAGCACAAAGAAAGGAACAAAATGTATTTTATCCTCTCTTGGATGGCCTTCCGTAAAGACAGTAGGATAAAAGAAGTTGTGTTTAAGTCCAGTAGCGTATTGTGCTTCTGTCTGAGCAGCAGGCAGCCCAAAAGCCCTGTGCATGTGCAGAACCAGCCACAGTTGTCCATCTCTTTTCTTTCAAGAAGCTGCAAAGGTGTTAAAGCTGAATTTTGCCAGACTCAGAAATTTTGATGTATTACTCAGGTTTGAACGTGGAAGACAAAAGTAGACATTTGTCAAACAACTAAGCTACTCTTAATACATTTCATTGAACACCCAATATCAATTCTATGAAACACTAGAACATCACTTACCCCTTGAATTGCTTTAGTTGGTTGAAAGACTGCATATTTTCCCCTTGTTTTCCTTTTATATTCCGTTACCAAAAGTAACAACATTGGAATTACAAATGAAGAATATTTTGTGACTCGTGACAGGGCATCTTTCACCATCATTCATAGAGGTTTTATCCTAAAAAAGAAGCTTCAGTATTTTATGAATGATTACTTTGGAAAATATGTTTAAATTTTAATTAAAAATAATAACTCTTACTAATTGCAGGACATTGTTTGTAGAGTGTTGGTTGAGGGGTGAGGGGTTGTCCCAAGGACAGAGGAGCTTCAAACAGCTATCCATTTTTACATGTGGCTTTTTTCTGTCTCCTTTGTGTAGTGTTTCAAGGATCCCATAATCAGACCATAGCTTAGATTTTAAATTGAATTATGAAAATAACATTTACAATTTTCCTTTATTTTACTTTAAATATTTAACTTCCCACAGTAGCACAGACCTGGAGACTAAGCTTAGAATTATACCCCAAAAAGGCCTGCAAAGCTCTCCAGAGCAAATCAGATATCTCTGTTTTGTTTCTTAAATTATTGGTTTGATGTCATAACTTCTAATTAACGAAGATCTGCCAGCAAATCCACAGCTAGTTCAGCCACAAAAATCTTAATAGTTATGTACAATTACTACTGAATTAGTTCTTTTACTTGTATCACTTCTCCATGTTCTATTCTTTGATCAGAACTTGATAGCTGATGTCTTTCAGATTAATTCAAACTAATTTTTCATTATTGTTACTTTTAATAATGAAGATGAGGCAGAGCTGGTTCAACATCTCTCAGCAGTGCAGGCGACATTGCACTGCTTGGAATATAAGAAGGGGCAAGGGCATGGCAGGCAGGAGGGGTACATGGGGCAGGAAAGCCCTGGATTGCCTGGCTCGCTGCTCCTGCTCCCTGGGGAAACCAACAGGCCAAGGGCCCAGCACAGCCTGGGGCTCCACCAGCCCTGCCTGCACCCCCAGCCCCTGCCTGTGACCCCAGCTCTGCCTGCACTCCCATACCAGCTCTCCTTGGGTTACAGAGCAAGGGGTCCGCAAGGTCCTGGCTCTTCCTGCCCTGCGCAGCAGCGCCCAGGTCACCGCCTTCTCCACTTCTTAATTGTGTTACAACATGTATCCTAGCCAAATTCTGTGGCAATATTAGAAACAATGTTAATTTTCATAACAATTAATATACTTGCCTTGCTTTGGTCTTGGCAGCATGCCAACTACTTTTGTTTAAGGCATAAATTTTGTTTCAAATTCTGGTGAAAGTGCTCCAGTGAAAGTACTTTATGCTGCTGATGTGCTATACTCATTAGCTCTAACTAATCCAATTCCTAAACTGAGTAAACATAATTAGTTAATATTAAAGTTTTTAAAGTAATCCGGACCATGCTTTCGGGAAGCTGGAAATGGTATTAGAGTTGGTCAGAATAAAATTAAAACAAAATTGGCAAAAAATAAATGATAGGATTTCCGAAAATTTTCAGAATTTAACTTCAATTAAGCTCCAAATCACCGCAGTTGCTACCTACATGATGCATGTATGCATGCACATGTGTGTGTGTGTGCAAGAGAAGGAGATACAAGGATGAAAATAAGGAAGAGAAAGCTTGACAATAGAAGCTTAGCAATTCCAGGATTTTCAGCTGCATAGTGGTTTCCTGAGACCATTAAGATCTACCTGGTTTTACTTTAATGTTTCTGTGGGCAAACTTTTAAAAGCATGCAGGAATAATGAAGAAGAAATAAATAGGCTGATTTTAAAAGTAGCATCTCTAACACTGTAGCCAGGATGTTCCAGACAGCAATGATTAGAGGCGTTTCATAGCAGCCTCCACTAGCATGTCAGGGAGAACAGCCAGCACATAGCACAACACAACTTCAGCCAGGCTTATCCAACACCCCTCAACTGTAGTTCAGAAGCTGGGCTGATGACCTCGTAAAATAAAAGGCTATAATTGTCAAAATAAGTTTTGAAACAGGAAAGTTATTAGAAAATAAATTTGGTTTACTGAATACTTGGAAAAAAATGGGTAATGTATTCATGTCCAAACACAAAGTGAAATACATCATCTGTTGTTTAAGAAGTGGTATGTAGTTAACTATTTATTTCCACCCAGTTATTCAAGGCAAATAATGGTCAGTATTAATGGACAGATACGTCACCATTGCCTGAACTGCAAGAAGCATCCCAGCAATGGGCAGTCTAGAACAAGCAGGTTCAGTAGCTGTACCATCAGATAAAGTATTTTGATTTTGCATGTTGGTACAGCTAAATATACACAACATGAATAACAAAGTCAGCTTTAAAGAGACGTAGCCGCAATTATATTTTAAAATAAAGTTATTTTTTTGGCATGTTACCATTATATTTTTCTGGGTTGTTTATCTCATCACATTTATTTGGCAGTGATTTACTGTTTCTTGTATGTAACGTAAACACTTTTCTGCAATGTATATAGAGAGCATTAAAATTCAGACATATGGCTGTCATTAATAATATGTGGGTTTTGTTGCACCTTAGTATTCAAATTTTGACATTACAATTCAGAAACTGGACAACAATCTTAAATCCATAGCACTTAGTAAAAAACTTTGCTAAAGAAATCACTGAAAAAATTATCTAACTGTTCTCTCAATTGCATGTATGAGTTTCTAACACAATGCATTATTATTTCACCCACTTGGTTGCAGAACATTAGAAAGCAGTTGTCAGAGAGTCCTTCTAGAGCAGGGGTGTCAAACTCCTTTTCCCCGGTGCCACATCAGCCTCGCGGTTGCCTTCCAAGGAGGGAGTAGTTACATTTATACAGTCCTAAAATTATATTCGGCCCTTAGAAGGCAACGGCGAGGCTGATGTGGCCCCTGATGAAAATGAGTTTGACACCCCTGTTCTAGAGTGAGAAAATTATTTTTGTGAAAGCAAGCCAGGACAAATGAGATTACCAGTAAGGTTGCTGGTGCACAAAATTGTATATATTTATGCAGAATTGCATCACTTAAGAGCTTGGACTGACTTTAGTTCTCATAGTATTTGGGTTGCTTTTAAAAATAAGTAAATTAACATTCATGAAACTGTACTTTCTTTTAGCAACAAATAGCAATGTTTAAAGTAAAATTAACAATATTTTTCCTATTCTTAATTAAGGTATTTCCAGGCCAAGGTATGCATAAACAGCATATAATGTTGAGTCTGCTTCTAAACCTAATAAACTTTTATTTCATTCCCTGAGGGAAAAATTTTACTGTTATGCTCTGCCTAGGTAGTATGTCCAAAACCTTTACTAAAATCACCACTCCTATAGAAGAGAGAGCTGTAATCGAGCATATATTCTACTAGTGGTATCACCTGGAATAAAACACAGATTGACACATTTAAATAGTACGTTCCTCATCTCTCTATATATTTACCCAGTGAGATATTTGAATTGATATTAAGTAATATAAAGTTGCTGTTTTTTCAAATATGATAACATTATGCAGTTCTAAAATTTTTGCCTGTCTTATTTTCTCTTAACTTTTTTGTCAAATCTGATTTCCAAAATTATTATATCAGACTACAATATTTAAGATAGTTTTAAGATGCCAGTTACCCTTGTACCCAAGCAGCAAATCTAATTAAGAAGAAATGTTTGATCTGTAATGGAAACAACATTATCTTTTATTTTCATACGTATATACCACATAATCCCCACTGAATAGCATGCTGAATTTCCTGCCTATGCTTGCCCTTTTTTGTGTAATTTTTTCAGATCATTAATACATGCAGTTCTTGATTATAAAACCCTGCCTCCTCATACAGATCTTTTTGCTTCAGCAAAGCCATGTTGCATTTTTAACCACTATTCATGCTTTCCAAAAGCTGTAGATACATTGCCCCTTTCACATAACAACACAACCACCTACAGTTCCAGTTCAGTGGTAACTATAAAAATGCAGACACTGGTACAAGGCAGAAATTAATATTCACATTATTTAATTATTAATCATTATTAATATTAATTCATTAATATTCTCATAGTCAGTGGTCTGAAATGAATGATACGGTTCTCCAAGAAGACATCTTAAAATTAAAACTATGAGACAATATCAAATAAAATAAAAAAGTCAGACTTGAAGTGTTTAAAAAATTACATCTCCTGTTCCCATGTCTCAGGAAGAAGGGGGAGGTAGTGTTTAAATTCTGGTTTTAGCATCAAGTTTCTCCTGTAGATGAATTTGTATTTATTCTGCTTTTCTTTCCCTCCCTCTCCTGCTATCTTGCAGCAAACGTATGTGACAACGAACTACTGCATTGCCAGAATGGAGGAACATGCATCAACAACGTGCGGTGCCAGTGCCCTCCGGCTTACACGGGCATTTTATGCGAGAAGTTGAAGTGCAAAAGGGAACCAGGAGGCTGTGGCCAAAAGTCCGGCCAGGGGGCAATATCACAGGGGCCTCTACTGCTGCTGACCGCTCTGCTGGGAGCAACAGGGCTCTGCCCGTGCTAGACTCCGTATGGATGATGGCATCACATTCAGACTGCTGCAAATGAACGTGCCACATGAAAACAAAACAGAATCCAAGTGTTTACTACTGAAATTTAAAAAGGAAAAAAAGAGAAAAGATAACCACATACAAAGTCAAAAGGCCAAACTGAACTAAGCCATATTAATCAGTTACGGACGGGGCTCTGAGTCAAGACTCTTCACCTCTGACTCCAGACAAGTTGGCACCTGCCTATTCTGTCAAACCACTGCTGACTGCAAAGCTTGCACAGGACTGAAACGGCTTTGACAGCCCCCAGGATGGGAAGAGAATTTAAAAGATGTTTGCTACTCCTATACCATGCAGCACTGTACCTCCGCCCGGTGTGTGGACCGACCAAATAAAGGCATTCTTTGCTGTCAGTGCATTGTGGGTATAAGGAAATCTGTAAAAGCTGCCATATTGGCCTGCTTCAGTCCCCGAATCCTTTCCAACCTGTGCTTTAGT
The DNA here is from genome assembly GCA_013399365.1 of Pampusana beccarii. Taxonomy (NCBI): domain Eukaryota; kingdom Metazoa; phylum Chordata; class Aves; order Columbiformes; family Columbidae; genus Pampusana; species Pampusana beccarii. Next base: position 5,680 of record VWYH01002948.1, on the reverse strand, counting down.
GAACATTGCTCTGTAACCCTTGTTGGTTGAAAGGTTTCTTTGTCTGATGTTAGTGATGCACATGTGTAACAGCCCCCTCAGTACCGCTCAAGCCAGTCATATCCTTGTATACCTTAGCAGCACTGCATCAAGGAGATGCTGTATTCACCTACTGTACAGGAGTAGCTATAGGAAAAAAAGTGTATTTATCCTTTTGTATTCAAATGAAGTTATTTTTCTTGAAATAATGTACAATGTAGATTTTTTGTATTATTGCCTATTTGTGTTACCAGACAATTTGTTAATGTATTTAATTCTAATCAGATACGAGAAAAATATTACTTTTTATTTAGTCCTTTTATTTTTCCTTTCATTTAATTGTGCAGAGATTTCTCTGTATGGGCAACGTGCTGGCATCAAAGAATATCAGTTTACATATATAATGAGTGTAATAAGATTCCACCAAAGGACATTCTAAATGTTTTCTTGTTGCTTTAACACTGGAAGATTTCAAAGAATAAAAATTCCTGCATAAACAGTTCCAGGAAGATGTATTGCTGTTTCTTAAGGCCTTTTTAGAAAACAAACATAAATTTGATCATTTAACCACTTCTACTATGTGGAAGAAAAACAGATTCAACAGTGGAAATTACATCATGACAATCTAACCTGGTTTTATTTTTACTACTGTCATTATTTTTGCAAATGATTTTAAATGTAAAAGGCATCATTTGTTTGAGGAAGATCTCATCAAATCCCAAGCTTGGAAAAGGTATGAAGAGTTGAATAGTTCTCATCTTTGTTCTCTCAATTCATCACAGAAATTATTCCAGGACTAATTTACATGGTATTACAGAAGCTAGTCTTTAATTCATATCATTTTTGTGGATTCTGGCAGCAACGAAGCAAATATAGCCACAGCTTATATTGTTGCTCTAAAAGCTTCATTAAAATGATATGCTTATATATGTACTAGTCTGCCTTAGAAACTGCAAAACCAGCAGCAATTACCAAAAAAAAAAAAAGTGCCAAGATTTAACTTTTAATAAAGTTAAATTTAATATTTAGAAGGAATGTCAAAATATACAGCAGCGAGTAGATAAAAAGTGCTGCTCCAGCAAATAAAGTTTGTTTCAAGTATTGCCCAAGGTGTAATAAATTCTTGTTTCTGCCTTTTATTAGGCCAATTACTGAGTGTGACAGAAAAGGATAGCAAGAAAAGAGAGGCAAGCCAAAACCACAGCAGTGTTTCAAAGCCCTGGGAAAAATAAATAAATAAAATTAAAAGGTAGCAAGACTGTGTGAATTCATTTCCTGTTTCCTGGCAATTTTCATCATAATGGCTGTAAATATTTTACCAACATAATAGCCTAGTATGAAAAAAAATCAGCAAAAGAAAAATTCCTGAGAGAAATAAATTCTATGTGGCTGCCTCTTCCAAATGGTGAACAGAGCAGAATTTAGGGCACTGCCTTCTTGGACAAGCTCCTTCCGCTGAGGAAGCAAGTTTTGCAGGCTGGTAGCCAGTCTCTAGAAATGGGCAGGCAAACTGGGTTTTCATTTCTAAAAGAGTCCTGTGAAGATGATGATGATGAAGACGAACAGCTGGTGCTTGTTCAGGCTGTCACCTTGGCCCGTCATGCAAAATGTTTGCTATTCACACTGCCACTCTCTTTTGGTGAGCTAAAGATAAGGCAAAGACAAATTAAGAGCTTGCCTGCTTGCCAGCCATGGCCTACATGAGATTGCAGGTATATATTAGAAGGATGTTCATGACAATAAACAGAAAATTATATTGCAGACACAATGAGGAATATAAATGCTAATACAGGTCACATGCAGAGCCAGAGATTACCTATAGTTAAGTGGATTTCTGATATTAAAATGTGGAATTTAAGTTTTCTTAAAGCTTATTAGCACAGACCAATTTCAGATTGTGTAATTATTGGAAGAGATGCACTTTAATTGTCATTATAAACTTAAGGCTTTGTGAAAGTGCTAAGAAAGCATATTATGCATGTTTGGTTAAAAGGGATTCTGCCAGCAGTGCTGAAGTATAATGAATATCAGATCGCAATCAATTCAGCTGCATTCCAATCTCATATACTTACGATCTTCTAAAGCAGTACAGACTATATGGCTTTCCACGTACTTAGCTACCATTTCATGCATTTTATCTTCCCCTACCTATTAATAAATTACAATTTTATACAGGAGAACATCCAGTGGAAAGTTTTCTTATCAATCATCCTTTTCTTCAGTTTCATTATTTTTTCCTCTGAACTCCATAAAACTTCACTAATTGAAAATTTTGAATATAAGTTTCTGCTACTGTATTTCTAGTATATTTTTTAAATTATGTGTGCGTATTTGAGAGAGGAGATTCACGTCACTCAGCATTGCTTTACCTGCTTTTTTCAGTGGACAATGGAGGCAGAACCTACTCTTTCCCATTTCAGAAGCTGTAAGAAAACAGAGTCCCTTTCTTGAAGATATGGTAGAAACTTTCCATGATAACATGTAGCCAACAGTATCTGCTTTATTTTTCACCTGAAAATATACACCCTTTTCAGCACATACTAGGTTTCTTGGAGTGGGTATCCTGTCCCTGTGAATGCCTGTAAAATAGCAAACACATACATGATACTGCAAAAAAAATAACAAGAGCAACACAATCACTAGCCTAGAATTTTGGTTCTGTATCAAAATACAGCAAAAGGAACCTACTGTGGAATTACTGTTTCTTATATGATATTTCTTTCCTAGAAGGTTTAGCATCCAAGAACTGATGAGGTTTCACATTGCTTAGTTGTCCAGATTATAGTTCAGAGAGCAATGACCCTAAACCTAGCACTCATAATTAAATGTATGCAGTTCTGTTAGTTCCAGTTGTTTTGCTAAATCAGTCAGTCCTAGTCAGCTTGCAATTCGTGTGTTTCTAACTAAAGGGTTGGTTCTGATCCATGATCCACATGCATTTAACATCTGAAAATGGGGCAGCTTATGACAAGGTGCTGCTCCCTGACAAGGGAGCTGCAGAAATTTCCAGTTCAAGAAGTGTGTCTTCTCAAAGGGACATCAAAGCGACAAATAGGAGGCATCTGTCTTAGTGCCATATAGCTGTTTCAAAAACAAATTATCCAAAAAGGAAAAAAATCCTGTCAGATGCAAATTAACTTCAGATATTGCCCTCAAACTATAATTGATCTAATAATTTATCATGACTGAGCCGCAGATAAGTTATTTCACATAGTGAACAGAACAAAAAAATAATGTGCAAAAGACTCCTCAAATTTAGAAAGAGCTCTTCTGCTTGCATATGATTTTATACATCTTTCTCATAACTCCAAGATGCCAGGGGGATTTGTTATAGCCTCATTGGGAGCCGAGGTTTATTAAACCATTGAATTAACTAGATTCATCCAGGCATATGGTTTATTCACCTGTGAGAAATTTGAGTAATATTTTTCATGGAATATGCAAGAGCAGATTTTCAGCCAATCTCAAGCCCAGCCTTTATGTTTGTCCTTGCAAATGCAAAGTTACAGACATAGTCAATCAATTCATTCCTAAAACTGTAACTTTAATTATTTATGGATGCAAACATCCACCAAAGCATACATCTGGCATAAGTCAGAAATTTTATATTAGCCACCTTAATACCTTTCCCACCATCATACAGTATCAGAAAGAAAAGAATGTAAGAAGCATATGAAAAACAAATAAGCAGAACAGCAGCATTTTGCACCATATGGTGCATTTCATTTAATGAAATGAAAGTTCATCACCAGTACAGTATGTTCACCAAGACACCATTTTTGCCACAANCTGAATCAGAGTTTCATGGCAGTTGGTAGAACCAAAGTGACAGCTCAGTGACAGCAAGCACAACAGGGCTGTGTGAGTCCTGCTGCTGTCAGCAGGGACAAGCACACCTCACCTGGGATGTGCCCAGGCAGTATTCCCTCACCAGAACTCCTGCGTGTGTGTACTGGTGTGTGCCTGCCAACTATGGCAGCTCAGGCACCTGTGATGTACACGCTGCTGATGGAGTTATGTACACAGGTGCAACTTCACTGTTGTCACTGAAAATTTTTGTATGAGAAGTGAATTGCTATTGAGAAATGGAAGTAATAATTCTGGGAAAAGAGGGTGAGGAGTGGGTTTCGAGGCTACTGCTTGTTTGTTTTAAGAAAATTAGACTGGGTTTGGATGAGCATTTTCTGTTTCTCACATAGTGTAATTTTCACTTGAGTACTCTGTGCAGGTTTTTGTGACATCCAAGAAACAAATTACTAATAAGTTAATTCTGACACTTATACACCTGAACAAGACCTCTCAAGAATAACAACATCAGTTCAATCCTATTTACTGGCAGCCTTTATAGTCCAAGACTGCAAGACAGGCTCGAGACAGAGTACACTTCTTCAAGGAGAAGAAATATTAGAGGCACTGATGGGGGTGAAAGGGACTTGAGAAGTTCTACATAAGAAGTTTATATATATGTATACACACACTGTCCAACACTGAAGCCAAAATCTCGCTAACTTGAATGCCTTAGTGTTCTAAATAGAAACTTCTTGATTTTCGCACTGTGTTCACAACTCCCAGAGGTTGTCCCTTACTGTTATCACAGCGAAAGTGCAGTGAGGTGGACTCTTCTCCATTTTAGTGGAAGAGGAAATTAAAATCTTTCTACATCATACTGTTATTTGCAAAGCAACATACATGATAATCTATTAAGTCAGTGCAATCTTTAATATATAGATGAATTATGCAAAGTTTATAGTAGAAATCTCAAGTGTAATATTCTTCAAACACTAAGTTTTGGGGGGGGGTTGTTGTTCTTGATTGGTTGGTTTGAATTTCTTAAAGGAACATTTTATTATTTTGGAAAACTCTAATTAAAATGAGGTTTTATTCATTACTAACCTAATCCAAGTGATGCAATTTGCCGAGCCCACAGCTGCAGCCTGAAGACAGAAGTCAGAAAGGAGATTAAGTTTAAATTTCTTCTCCAGAATAAATATTGCAGGTTCACAAGTCACATCTAATAGAGCAGAACTGAATTCCAGCACCATCACTGTGGCTTAGATCTGGAAATACTACCATCACTCCTGATCTAACAGATATGCTTAACTGTTAAGTTTGTAAGTATCTCTACAAATTCAACAAGCTTTGAGAATTCAGATTATTGGCCAACAAAGTTTGAGTCTCTGTGACGATCAAAGTGCAGCTTTTTAAATTCTGTCCAGTTGTCCTTAGTTCTCTTGTCACATGTGTTCTGAAATACCATTTCTAGGATCACTGGTCACTCCAAAAATAATTTTATAACCTTAAAATGGAGTCACCAATTTTCCTCAATCTGTAATCAGACATTTATGACAAGTGTAGTAGTAGTTCTTGCTTTTTAGATTGTAATAGTAATTAGACAATGGAGGAGAAAGGTTGATGTTGTCCTGTACACAGCATCACAGGATAATTTAGGTTGGAAAACACCCTTAAGTTCACCAAGTCCAACCATCAACCTAACACTACCAAGTCCACCAATAAACCATGTCCCTAAGTGCCACGTCTACACATCTTACATCTTTGTTCTTCCTTAATGCAGAGCTAAATGACAACTCAAGTCGTAACACAAGCAATAATTTTCTTTCTTTTAACCCTCCATTTTCAGTCTTATCCAAACCTGGTTGCCTCA
>VWYH01002947.1:67538-155794 GCA_013399365.1 Pampusana beccarii | reverse complement strand
AGCAACAAACTAATAGAAGCTTCCAAATAAAAATAAGCCACGCTCTGCATGAGCCACCTGGATGCAGTAACTCACGGCAGACATCGCGACACAAACACTCGCCAGCCGTACGAGAAGCTACGAATTTAAGCACAAAGCCAGCAAAAAGCCATCATTTTGCTCCAAATTTTATTGGAAACGCAGGCCCGCTGCCCTCAGCCCTCGCCCCGGGCGGGGGCTGCCCTGACAGCCCTCCCCGCTCACCTTGAGCAGCTTGACCTCCCTCACCGCGATCTTCCTCACCGCCGCGTCCTCCTCGCTCTCCAGGAACTTCTTCACGGCCACGATCTGCCCGGTCTCCTTGTTCCGGCACTTGGTCACCACCCCGTAGCTGCCTTCCCCGACCAGGCCCAGCACCTGGTACTTCTCCATCGCGGGGGACTGGGGAGGCTCCTCTGCTGAGGGCGGGTTGAAGGCACCGAGGCCTCACGGCGGTGACGGTGACGGGCCCGGGCCCCCCCGCAACGTCACCAGGGCAACCGCCCGCCCTCGCGCGCAGCCGCTGCCGCGCGCTCCCCGCTTGTCGCAACGGCCGCCGCGCGCCCCCGCCCGGTGGGCTGTGAGGGGAACGGTCCCAACGGCCGCCGCGCGCGCCCCACCTGTCGGAACCGCCCGCCCGGGGACGCTGTGAGGGGGGAACGGCGGCAGCAGAGAGGACCAAGAAGCGCCCGGCAAACGAGCGGCTGTTCCCCGGTAAGGGAGGAAATAGGGCGGGCCGTGGGGGAGGCGGTGCGGTGCCCGGGGCGTGTCCCTGTCGCGACGCGGGGCGCGGAGGGTCAGCGACAGGCGGGTGCGGGATGGGGTCCGGGCAGGGGCGGACAGCACGGGGAGTCGTGTGTTCGCTGACGGGCCCGCGTTCAGAGAAGGGAACGGAGCTGGGGAAGGGGCTGGAGCACAAGTGTGATGGGAGCGGCTGAGGGAGCTGGGGGTTCAGCTGGAGAACAGGAGCTGAGGGGAGACCTTCTGATCTCTGAACTGCCTGAAAGGAGCTTGGAGCCNGGGTGTTCAGTGCCCTTGTTGTCCACAGTAATTACAAGAGTCTCCTGTTCCTCGAGGCCCTTTGCTCCTAAAATTTCCTCCTCTTCTTCTGCCTTGACCAGCTTGGCATCCCCGTTTGCTGAGCCTTGGATTGCTGTTCAGTGGTGCTGCCAACAGAGCAGCTTTCTGTTCCTGTTCTTGTTCTTTTCTTTGTGTTTGTTTTGCTTTTTCTGTTTTCTTCAGATATTTTTCATCCCTGCCTTAAAACACAAACGTAGCAATGCTGACTATTTCATCCAACCCTTCGCCCTGTCATCCAGGCATATACCTAGAAAATATATATTTTTAATATCTGGGGCTGAGTGCTCTGCAAAGAAAGTTCCCCCGAGTCCTGTTTCCTTCTTTTCAGGGTTGGCTCATCCAACCATTCTCAGTTGTTTAACCAGTCAGGTGTAATATTCAGAAGGATGTTCAGGATTTTCTTGCAGCATCCTCAGACCTCAGCCCAGTTTGGACTCTTCTTTCCTGCCATTTCTAAGGACTCTGACAATCCCTCTCAGTCTGTGCAGCCTTCCTGTGTCAGCTGGTAAATTTGGGGTTTGACCTGGGTCGTTGACTGGCCCTGGGGTTCTGCCCTGTGCTCCCCCAGCTGATCTGTGCTTTGTTTCCCATATTTTAATTCTTCCTTTAGGATTACAGGCAGTCTCAAATACGTGCTGCATCCCGGCCCACGTGGGGTTATAAATCCGGAAGGTGCCATGTGTAGATTGTTTCACCTTCTCTGAATCAGCGGGGCTCGCTGAGGTCCCCGGCGTCAGGCGGCTCCTGCTCGGCCCCGCCGGTGTCGGTACCGGGAGCGGCGGTGCCGCCCAGTGACCACCGGGTGGCGCTGACCCAGCGCTGCCGCTCCGTGTCCGCCAGGCGGCGCCACTGTGCGGGCCGAGAGGGGCGGGGCCGAGAGGGAGGGGCGGGGCCAACCCGCGCACGGTCCCGCCCCGCGAGCGCAGCTGAGCCCGCGGTCACGTGACGCGTGAAGCTGTTGCTCTTTGGTTTCTGCACCTTTTGGGTTTTGGTGTGTGCCCCCATATTAGTTATTGTGTGCACCTGTTTTTCGGTGGTGGACGAGTTTTTATTGGGTTTGTGCTTGTGCCTCATTTGTTCAGTGTGTACCCCTGTTTATTCAGGTTGTGTTTGTGCCTCGTATGTTTATGTTTCACATCAAGCTTGTGGGTGGCTCTAGTTCAGTCTGGGCTCCAGTTCTTCTCAGTTCCAATTTCTCTGTTCTGGTTTCTTTCAGCTCCAGCTCCAGTCTGTGCAGCCTCAAGATTGTTTGTGGTTCCAGCTCCTCTTCAGCTGCTTCTGGTTCCAGCTCCAGCTCATCTCAGCTTGTGCTTGTTCCAATGAGCTTGGCTTTTGGCCAGATCGTAAATCAATCACTGTCACAACTTGCATATGAATATGACCTGTCATAATTACACAGGAATAAATATGAACTAATTATCCAATAACTGGTCCAGTGGTTGAACAGTCCTTGAATAAGGGGGGGAAAACCACTTTTCGTGCCAGAAACTAGGTCGGACACCTGAAACAGCCTGGTGCATGCCGGCGTCCGAGCATTTGGGGGCCAGGGCGTCCGGACCCCTCCCTCCGGAGAGGGTCCCCCTCCCCCCCCCTCTCCCCACTTCCCAGCACCCTCCCAGCCCCTGCCCAAGGGGCCAAGCTGGCCCCTGGGTTTGAGCACGGCTGAAGAGGGCGAGAGCCCCCAGTCATCAACTATATCCCCCCCCAATTCTCTGCCTGTCACTCCCTTGTCTCTCTCTCGGTATTCCCGCTTGCCTCAGACATGGCAGACTCAGAGTCCTCGCTCCTGCCAGCCTCGGCTTACGGTAAATAACCTTTATTCCCACTTGCAAAATAAGTCTTTGCCCTGACCAAACCAGCCCGTGCAAATAGGAAACATAAATATTGCAGTCTAGATTGAAAGGTGTAACCTCAGCCCTTTCACCACACCGACCTTCGCTTGGGTAATGCCCTAAGTAATTTTGATATAGGCAGATGATTCCCACTACATATATGTATTTGTACTTGATTGTAGCAGGAAATAAACCTCTTTCTTGCAAGGAGAGCATGTGCCGGGTAACGACTGCTGTATCTAATTATTTTTCCTTATCGCCATCCTCATCCATTGGTGCCTGCTTTAAAATAACCTCTGCAAAATAATTTTAAAATAACCTCCAGCAAACCCAGGGACCTGTAAGGCAAGTCAGTTCTGCTAAAGTAATTTCAAGGCAGTTGATGTTGCGGTGACTTCATCTGTTTTGTTTTTTCAAGTGCCATACACCAGAATCTGTCTATTTATGCTAAATAGAATACAAACAGTTCTGTCTTCCAAGGGCCACTCTTTTACGGTCATACTGTTCTTGTGTGATGGCCAAACTGGGAGTTTTCCTTCCATCTGAAACAGAAAAAAAATTAAAACAAGAGAGATTAATCACTCCCCTATTTAGAACAGGATAAGGATTTAGTTGAATGTTCCTGTTACATTTTTAGTAAAGAGATGTGTGCAGCAGGTTGAAGAAGCTCAGAAAATCAGCACAAAACCCACTATTTCATTTTATACCCTCTCCTGTGATTTATTGGTGTGAAGCACATCGAATGCGTATTTATGTATGTCTGTATATTGTTTTTGGGAGATGCTGTCCCTCCGCGGGCAGCACTGATGGTGAGGACCAGGGGTGGCTGTGGTGGCTGGAGTGTCACCTGCTGCACATGTGAGCAGAACTCATGGCAGCTCTTCTCCAAGTCGCTGTGTTTTTACGTGTGCTCTCATATTTGCGTTTCCCCTGCTCCCGGTAGATGATTTACAGGAGCAGCGGCTGCTCTGCAGCAGCGTGTCCTTGCTTTCTGAAGGGTCATTCACCCTTCAAATTGCATTTACCTTTATGGCTTTCAACTTAACTATCTCGTACACGAGTGGTAGAGCCCCCAGAGTCCTGTTTTGCCTTCACACCTCTCCCTGCCTCGCTTTTTACTTTTTGCTATTTTTGGCTCCTCTCGCCTCCTATTCCTCCACAAAAACAGCTCCCATCTATCACTCCCAGTGGGGCGGGACAAATACAAGCAGTAGAACGTTTAACAAGACCTCTCCCAGAGTTTTCCCATAAATTACCAGCTCCAAGGTTCCACTGCCATGATTCCTCGGCTTCCCTAAGTTTGAGCTGTCAAAATTCTACCTCCTCACAACTGGAACAGCATCAGCAAAACCCCTTCCTGCCAAGGGTCGGTAACGCAGCTTTAGTTCAGACTTTGGGAACAGCATATGACCAATATCACAAGGACCTGCAGCCCGTGAGATCCTAAATGAAGTGACCACTAGAAAATCAATATTGGAAATTGCTCAGAATACTTACGTGATTTCCTGGCGTAGCTGGCACTTTCAAGGGTGTCTTTGGGACACAGCGTTAGAAATTTCCTCTTGCAGCAAGTGTTACAAGGAAATCCAGCTCTGCAAAAGCAGATTTGAGCCGCTTACCGCTGGAAGAAGCGCAGGGAGCAGGAATCCAGCTCACGGTCTGCACTTCCCCAGTGTCCTCAGTTCAACAAACCCCACAGCATTTGGCCCACAGAAACCACAAACCCATCTCAGCCGGAGGGAATAAACGCGTTTCACCTCCCCGTGTGCCAACAAGTCTCTTATGTTAGAAGCCGCTTCCGTTTCAGGCACGGTGATTAATTAATTGCTGTCGGTGTCTCCTCCAGCCCAGCAGAGCTCAGACGGTGCCCGCAGCCACCAGTGCCTGCTCCAGATCCACACAAGATCCAACTCTGGTTATTTTTCCAAACAAAACCCACCTTTTGGCTCCAAGAAACTGTCACAATCGCAGCAACACCAAGTACCTTCTGAAAACATTGCCTTACCTAAAATAAGCTCCGAACTTCGTGTCCTCCTTCCTGTCTTTATAAAAACACAACTCTAAATGCTTAAGGGACCCACTTTTGATTAAAGGCGTTTTTCTGACACCCAGATCTGTTTGCAAACAGCTTCTCTTTCAGGCAGCACTGCTGGAACTAACATTTTTAATAGGGAAATTGTAAAGTAACCAGAGAAACAAAACACAACTGAGCAGGATCACACCTGATGCGGGTCACTGTGATGCTCTGGTGTGACCCTGGTCTGCCCTGGTCCTTCGGAAGCAACTTGTCTCCCTGTCCCAAGCTCCTTTCAAGCTCTCCCTGATGAAAATATATTGGGATTTCACTGCCCCGGGGCTGCAGGCAGCTCGCTGGCTCCTCTCCTGCCGCCTCCTCTATTTTATTTAATTTGGCAGAAGCCAAGCAGTCAGACCCTGAAGCTGAAGGTGCTCCCAACACTTTCCTTCCAACATGTGGGTCCCCAGGCATCCATCCCCTCTCCCATAAGACACCTACTGAATTTTGACTCCAGGATTCCACAGATACTCCCGGCACAGGTCCTTCTGCCACGTCCATGTCCTTTGTGCCTCCAAAGTCCTGCCCAACCAACCCCCTTCGTCCCACCTGCCGCACTACGCCCTGGCATCCAGGATTTGTGCAGAAGGAATTACTTATCCCACTCATGCGATTTGCTGGTAGCCTGCTGGCAACATCACCCAAGTGAGTGTCCAGAAAGCCCCAGCTGCCCCGTGCCACCGAAACCATGGCCGACCAACCTCCTGACGTCCTTGAGCTCACCCAAAAAGATAAGAGCTGGTTTCAAGGTCTTTACCTGCGTTTCTCTCTCCTCACTTGGCACTTCCCCAATTTTTGCACACAAACCCCTGTTGTAAGCACCCGGAGCTGTGTGGGTGTCGGGTCCTTGCTGATGTGCTCCTTCTCCCCACCCGCTCTGTCCCGTCGGGTCGGGCTGTCCCAGGCCGGGCTGTCCCAGGCCGGGCTCACTGCCTGGAGCCGGCACATCACCAGGACCCGTCAGCCGCTTCGGCTCCTCGTCATCCACCTCGGCTTTCTTCCTCCCTTGACTTTCCGCCTACAATGGACGGGAACACCCCAAACTTACTCCTCCCCTCTCCCTAAAAGCAGAGCCAAAAGCCCTCCCCACCTTTCCCAGGCAGGTTGGGCTTTGGAACATCCAAGTTTTCCTTTTAGGAAGGAAGGAGGAGCTGGTGGGTTCATTGACTCCCTGCCCAGCAGGAATGTTTGCTCGGCACAGCCAAGCCGTGCCTCTGCTGACTGTGACGGGCAGCGCTCGCTGCTCTTTTGATATCCTATCACCGGGCTTATCGGAGCATCGGCACAACCTCCCCGCTCCGGCACTCGGCCCTTCTGGCCCCGCCGAGCGCGCAGGGGCTGTGTGGGAGCTCACCTCTTATTTCCAGGAATCTTAATAGCAGGTTGTAAGATACTCATTTACTTTTTTTTCGGTNAAAAAAAAAAAAAAGAGCAGTATAATTACCGTGGCACGCCTGCATTCCTGCTCCAGGCTCGGAGGGACCTGTTCTTGTCGGAGCGGATCTGAGCCCCGGAGATCGTCGCCACAAACGTGGGTAACTGCGACCCGCAGCCATGCTGAAACAGATCCTATCGGAGATGTACATCGATCCCGAGCTGCTGGCGGAGCTCAGCGAGGAGCAGAAGCAGATCCTGTTCTTCAAGATGAGGCAGGAGCAGATCAGGCGGTGGGAGGAAAGAGAAGCCGCCGCCAACAAAGCTCCAGCCAAGAAGCCACCGCCGAGAAAAGGTGAGTGTCTGCTTCTGCCTCTGGCCAAGCCAGCTGCTCCTAGAAACAGGAGATAATGGGGCCTTAGAGTCGTTTCTTCTCCTAGGGACACAGCACAGTTGTATTTCCAAACGGTACGTCTGTCCTTGCCCAAACTGCCCCACTCCCCTGGCTGGGCAGACACGGCTTCCCTGCCCCCAGGAGGTGCGTCTCATTAAGTTCCCACTAAATTTGGCCTTGGAATCTGTCTCTAACTAACTATATAAGTAACTGTCTATAAAATAACTACGGGCTTGAGCATCTGTCCCGAGGCACCAGCTCTGCAGGGAGGTCCCGTTGTGCCTCCAGACCTCAGTCCCCTCGTTGGGACCCTGCGGTGTCCGGGACCCGAGGAAGGCAGGGCTCTTGTCCCGCTGTCCTGCACCTCGGGGAGGGCAGAGGCAAGAATTAAAGCAAGAGAGAAAACAGCGGTGAGACTCCTCCCTTGCCCCCGGACTCAGAAACGTCTCCTTCACCCACCTGGCCTCAGTACCACGACACTAAACGGGAGGTGAAGCAGGGCCCTGGCCGAGCTTTCCCCACGTCCAGCTGCTTTTGCAGAGGCTCTGTCATCGGCACAGCCGGGAGGGGACAGCGGGAGGGACACAGACCCCATACGGAGCGTTTGCCACAGAGGCTGCTTCTTTTCCAGCCAGCGGGAAGTCGGTGACATGGAAGCTGGGCGCCGACAATGACGTCTGGGTCTGGGTGATGGGCGAGCATCCTTCAGACAAGCCCTACGCGGCCATCTGTGAAGAGATCCAGGCGGAAAGGGCGAAGCGGCTGGCGAGAGAGCACGGCGAGGGGGGCAGGTAAGCAGGACGGGTGGGCAGGTGAGGAGGAGAAGGCGTTTCTACAGCCCCCAGTGTTCTCTGTAGGGGCTGCGGCTATTGCTGTCCCAGCAGAGTCGCAGGCAGAAGGTGCAAGTGGCGGTTGGTTTCTGGGGGTGTGCACAATGCCGGCAGAGGCCTGAGGAAGAAATTGTTGTCCTGAGGGTGGTGAGAGCCTGGCCCAGGTTCCCAGAGAGATGGTGGCTGAACCATCCCCTGAGACATCCCAGGCCAGGCTGGACGGGGCTCTGAGCAACCTGAGCTGGTGGAGATGTCCCTGTCATGGCAGGGGGGCACTGGGGAGCTGGGGAGGTCCCTCCAACCCAAACTACTCTATGATTTGCTCGTCAAGCCCCCCCACGATATCACCCCAGCGCCAGACTCTCTGCAAAGCCCAGGAAATGCCAACTCTGTTATGGCAGCAGGTGACGCGTTGGTGTCGCTCTGATTCACCTGCCGCGCAGCAGGGTGACAGTTACTCACCGCGACTCATCACGTTAACCATTCTGCCCTACCTGACGGGAGATCCGACTGCTGCCAGCACACACACCGCTTCATGAGCTTGGGGAGCAGAAAGCGACACCCTCGGCTTCCAAAATCCTCCCTCTCTTTGGTTTTAGAGAGATCGACTCTTCTGTAACACGGGCTCTACAGCCGGGACTCCTGGGTGAGATGGATCTTCAAGGGAATAAAAGCAGCACCATGGAGGAAAAAAAGGAGAAGGGGAGTAAAACCACTGCTGCTACCACAGGGAAAAGCCAGGAGTTCCCAAAGGTATTTTTTCCCCTTTTCTCCATCCCTATCAGAGATACGTGCTCTGAGATCTGTACCAACGGAGAAGTTACTCTTGATTCCTCTGCTTCTATCCTCCATGGGTAAAAGCCGGGTCGCACACCTTCCCTCCCGCGCTGTGCCTGGCTCGGCTGGTTTTTGGGCATCCCAAGATCTGCTGCAGCCCTCAAACAAACCACCTACTTATAAAAAAAAAAAGATAAAAAAAACCCCCAAAACCACAAATGAAGATAATTTTACCAGCATCCTCATTTTTAGCTTCCTTTTTTGATTTTTTTTTTTTTTTTGCGATCTTCTAAAAGAGTTAGAAAATAGCTTACGGCCTTGACAGCCCAGGGAGCTCCAAATGCAGTAACTACAGTGTTTGCTTTGCTGAGGTGTTCCGTTACAGAACTAGTTTTGCCCGGCAAGAAACACATTTCTGCTTTTTTCAACTAGCAGCAAAAAGCCGTTTGCAGAGAACTGAGAAGTTAAATTAACTACCTGTGCAACCAGAGGTGAACAGAAGGAACAGAACATCCTGTCAATTTAACGGGAGAAGCCCAACTCATGCAGCAGAGTTTTCATTCAGCCTTTTGCTGCTGACTTGGATGAGCGTATATTCTTTTATTACTCAGCCACTGCATATTTTGGTATAAAAAGCAGCATAACTGAAGGTTGGGTTTTGGCAAAGCGCCTCTGGTACCAAAATACCGAAGATCTGGAGTGGCTCTGTCTCCTTTATCGAAAGCCTCTGAGTCACACGGGGCTTTTCTTAGCACTGTTTGCTGAAGTTGAGCAACTGTGTGGGAGATTTTGTTGTTTTTTCTTTTAAAGGGAAACTATTAGTCACAGCTAACAAAAAAAGGGAAAAAAAACAGAAAAAAATAAAGAACCCTCCCCAAACCAAAAATTCCACCACCACCAAAACTCTAACCCCTTTTCCAAGTCTTGCACATGATAACAGAGGGGGTTTGTATATGTTACTTTTGTTTTCTGGCATTACATTGCTAGTAATTTCTTTGGCTGTATTATTAGTAATTTTTCCTGGGTTTCTCAGGCTTTTGCTATTAGGAGGGATCCAGACCAAAGACCCCTCTTGCATTTTCTAGGCCTGGAAAGGGTTCTTTTTCTCCCCTCCCTCATTACGGTGCTTCCTCAGGGACCTGGTTCCCATTCAACCTGAGGGATGGGGCACTGTGCTCTGTCTGCAGCAGGGGAGGGGAGTCTGATCTACCAAAACAAGCTGCTCCACACACATCTGAAGCTCCTAGTTCCCTGTCCAAGAGAGAGCAAGGTTGGAAAGCCATGTTCGTATTAAATATTAGCCAAGCGGGTGATGAAGATAAAACACAGGGTGTCCTTGGCAAGCAGCGCAGTACGATTAACACATTACTTGCTGCGCCGTGGGAGGCAATTGGGGTCCAGCGGGGAGACGGCTCCAAGACAAGGCAAACCCTTCATCTTCTAAGGCTGATTTGGGCTGGAGACAGCAGCTCCTAGATGGGTCGGGAGGGAAGACCTGCACTTGGGTCACAATAACCACAAGCAACACTACAGGCTCTAGGAAGAGTGGCTGGAAAGCTGCTAGGAGGAAAAGGATCTGGGGCCAAGGCAGCCACCAGCATCCTGGCTGGTACCAGCCCTGGTGTGGCCAGCAGGCCCAGGGCAGTGACCGAACCTGTGCTGGGACCTGGGGACGCCAAACCGCGAATCCTGGGGGCAGTTCTGGGCCCCTCACGCCAAGAAAGCCCTTGAGGTGCTGGAGTGAGTTGAGAGGAGGGAACGGAGCTGGGGAAGGGGCTGGAGCACAAGTGTGATGGGAGCGGCTGAGGGAGCTGGGGGTTCAGCTGGAGAACAGGAGCTGAGGGGAGACCTTCTGATCTCTGAACTGCCTGAAAGGAGCTTGGAGCCAGGGGGGTCGGGCTCTGCTCCCCAGGAACAAGCGCCAGGAGCAGAGGAAACGGCCTCAAGTTGCACCAGGGGAGGTTGAGGTTGGATCTGGGAACAATTTCTTCCCCCAAGGGCTGTGGGGCATTGGAACAGGCTGCCCAGGGCAGTGCTGGAGTCACCATCCCTGCAGGGTTGGACAGACGGAGATGAGGTTCTCAGGACATGGGGCAGGGACAGGGCTGGGGGAACAGTTGGACTCAAACTTGGGGTGTCTTCCAACCAAACGATTCAATGATTCTACAGCTGGGGCTGTCTGAGGAGCATTCATTTCTCACTGCTCTTCTCCTCCTCCCAGAGGGAAGCCAGGGATGTCCACCAGATGCTGGCCGACTGCCACCTGAGGAAGCGCGGCATCCAACAGGTCTGTGGCAACCAAGCATGTTCCTAACAACTTGAATGGGTTCCTGGCTTTATCCCACAGCCCCAGTCAGCCCCAGAGCCTTGTCTGACCCAAGAACCCCAGGCAATGGCAGAAGACGTGCTGAGGAGGGTCAGTGGGACATTCAGAAAAGGTTCTTCACCCAGAGGTGCTGGACTCTGGAACAGGCTCCCCAGGGAGGGGTCATGGCCCCAACCTGACAGTGTTCAATAGGAGACTGGACAACAGCCTCAGACACACGGTGTGACCTGTGGGGTGTCCTGTGCAGGCACAGGAGTTGGACTCCATGATCCTTGTGAGTCCCTTCCAGCTGAGGACATTCTATGATTCTAAGAACACCCTCACCTCTTGGACCGGTCTCCTCCAGCGTTGCCTCGCTCCTCACGCATGGTGGGACCATGTGGGGGTGACACAAAGCAGGTCAGCCTGGCAGACAGGAGATGCTCCCCATGGTTTCTGGTAGATTTGTTTTCCATTCCTTCCTCTGTTGTAACCTGCTGGAAAGAAACAGGTCTGTAAGTTGTCGAAATCAGAGGGATTCACAACAAATAACAGAGCTTTTGGTATTTTAAGACTAGCTAAAAAGCAGGGCTAAAACTAACCTGGGAGAAATCACTGCACATACCGTTTCTTTCACAGATGAAGGAAGCAGGGAGGAGCAATTCAGAAGAGCCCGCAGCCCCCCAGGAGCCGCCACGGCAGAGCCACCCTGGCTCCGAGAGCTGGAGGACGCCACAGAAATCGGACGAGAACGAGCCCGAGTGGCAGGAATCCCGTAAGAGCTTCAGACGAGCTTTTCCTGTGGGGATGGAGAAACCCTGGGGGCCTTGGGGGTCAAACGTGCGACACTGGAACAGAATATTTGGTGGGTGGGCGGTGAGCACTGCCAAAAAATACAGCGCTGCGTTCTCAGAAATATTCCTGAGTCCACACGGCGCTGCGACTGGAGCTGGGCAGGGAAAAGGACAATTTTCCCTGCAGAAAACATTACCATTTGTAAACATTTCCCATTTTCAGTCTTTTCTATATTTTGCTCAAGCTGTTCTTTATTTGGAATATTATAGTTTTAAATATTAAGAACAAGGCCAAGCAGCATGGGTCCATGTGGCAAGCCTCAGGTGCTCTATTAAAACAAGCAACAAATAGGAACCACATAAATACAGCCCAGATAAGTCATTTTAAACTAGAAGCTGGGTTTCTGTGGGACTTTGCGGTCACTATCGCCCATGAGGACAAGGATGACAGGGGCAATTTCAAAAGCGCTTGGTTGGAGGCAAACCCCTTTCGCTGGAGTGAACCCGTTTCTGGGGTTCAGAAACGAGCGGGGAGGGTTTTGCTGCTCGATAAAACTCAGTTGTGTGCAAAAGGTCAGCACAAGGCTGGGGTGAAGCTCCTTTCTGCACAACACAGGGTGGGCTGATCAGAGACCTCGGTAAGAACATGAAAACACGAAAAAAGAGGCTGCATGAAACAGAAGCAAGGACCCCCCTGCTTCCCTGTCAGCCAGACACAGACCCTGTGGCACCGTCTCACGTAATTAATCCCAGTGATAGGAAGGAAAACAGCAAAAAGCACGAGACGCGCAGCAGAATCTGTCGCTGCCGCCAAATGTTAATCCTTCTTCAGTACTGCATTTTTTCCCAGTTCCTCCTGCGCTGCTCAGTAGATGGCAATGCTGTACCACCAATTGTTTCCTCTTCAGGCCAGGGATTTTATTTTTCTTACTGATTGAGAAAAACCAATTAAGACATCTGAGATTGATTACAAAAGCAAGCAAAGAACTAGCCTAACACAGACAGACCAGGACAAGCTACTGAATGCTCGTAACCTCGAGAATCACAGCAGTTTTCCAGCAAAAAACCACCCCGCCAAGTTCCCTACTTTCCATGACAGTCGCAGCGAGACTCCCTCCCACACTCAAAACCCATCAGCGCTCTCAAATCCCTCAGGGGGTTGACTTGGGGTCACTCCAGCAGATTTATTCCGCCCTCTCCACCCCTGCTCACAGAAAGGGCACCACGGAAATCTGTGTCTGAAACCAAGAA
Source organism: Pampusana beccarii (assembly GCA_013399365.1). Taxonomy (NCBI): domain Eukaryota; kingdom Metazoa; phylum Chordata; class Aves; order Columbiformes; family Columbidae; genus Pampusana; species Pampusana beccarii. Next base: position 143,065 of record VWYH01002947.1, on the reverse strand, counting down.
TTGGCAGTGAAACACCAAAAAAAATCGTCTCTAAGTACAAAGGGACCTGGTGCCCAGAAGGAACCCAGATTTTTATGCTTGAAGGAGTAAAAACCGAGCCCTGTTACGTAGCGGATGCCCAGAAGTGACGGGAGATAAACGCACCTTTCACCCGGTGAAACGGGCTATTCCTTCGCTCCAGTGAGCAGGGGATGGCCAAGGGCAGCCAAGCCGAACACTCCCCTGCTTGTTGGCTCCTTCTCTGTTCCAGTGCGGAGGTCCAAGGCGGCAGACGAGAAGAGACGCTCCCTCGCGCGGCAAGCCCGGGACGACTACCGGCGGCTGTCGCTGCAGGGCATCCACCGCGGGAAGGCGGCAGAGACCCCCAGGGCCGGCACGGCAGGAGATCGGCGGCCGCTCCTGTACCCGCCTCTCCCCCCAAAACCTAAAGTGCTACCCCCCGCCACGGCCAACGGGAGAGCGACCAGGTACGGCCACCCTGAGGAGAGGAGGGGTGAGGTGCTCCTGCTCCCGAGGGAGGTGGGCGAGAAGGGAAAGGCTGGTTCTCCTCACACGGAGAGGACACCCTGCAGGGAAAAAGTACAGAGCCAAGGGGCTGATGGTTTTAAACTAAAGGAGGGAGGTTCGGGTTAGAAATGAAGAAATTGCTGCCCTGAGGGTGGCGAGAGCCTGGCCCAGGTTCCCAGAGAGGTGGTGGCTGAACCATCCCTGAGACATCCCAGGCCAGGCTGGACGGGGCTCTGAGCAACCTGAGCTGGTGGAGATGTCCCTGTCATGGCAGGGGTGGCACTGGGGAGGTCCCTCCAGCCCAAACCCTCCTGTGACTCTATGATTCTTTCTACATCCTTTTTAAGTGTCCACTGAAAACCACGTACCATTGCTGACGGCTGCACTAGCATAAACCTCCTGTTCAGGGCTGTTCTTAACACCCTGACAGAAAGACAACTCCTGCCAAGGACTCAGAAGCTGTCATTTGTGCTTGATGCGCAAACCATGGTCTTTTCTAACAGGATAGAGGGAATCCAGAGGACAATCTCCAATTCCACTGAAGAAAGCATCATCAAGTGGTTCAAAGAGGAGCAATTCCCGCTCCGAGCCGGCTACCAGAAAAGCACGGATGCGATAGCACCTTGGTTCCACGGTGAGTCCTGGGCGTTTCCGCCCCAACCCAGCGCTTTAGGAATAGTTTCTCTACGTGGCTGTGGTGCGGACACAGGCTAGGCCAGGAGCTTCTTGGAGGTGGCTAAGTTTTCTGGTTTAATTATGTATTAACCTAGTTTAAGTTACTCTAGCATTACAGAGGGCAAGTTAAAGTGTTAGAACAGCGACCAGGCCTTTAAAATACTCTGTGCCACACGTGTGCTGGATGCACCGTCACCCTGGTAACTGTTTGGACCATGTGGTGAGAGAGATTTGGGCACATTTCGTCACCTCATCCCACTCATCCTTAGCACCAAGTCCCTGGAGACACCCCAGGCCAGGCTGGACGGGGCTCTGAGCAACCTGAGCTGCTGAAGATGTCCCTGTCACGGCAGGGGGGGCGCTGGGGGACCTGGGAAGGTACCTCCAACCCAAACCATTCTATTCTTGTATGAGTCTATGATTCTCCCTCCATACGCACTCATCGTTCATCACCTTTTTGTCCCATTTCTAATCTCCCTTGCTGTGCAAACCCTTCAGATCCCAGACTGCAGCAAAGAAAGCGTTATCCTCTCATAACTGGGCTTTCAGACCAGCCCGCAAGGCCACGGTCTGTTACTGGCAATGGCAGTGATGCTCTTCCTGGGCTGCTGGGCAAGGAACCACGCCATGGATGGAAGTGCCACGGTTTCAGAGCAATAAAGATTTCTTGTGAGAATCGCTCCATCCAGTCCTGCACAAGTGCTCTTTTCCCTTCAGTTCCATGTTTTGGTTTTGAACAGGCATCCTCACCTCGAAGAAAGCAGAGGAGCTGTTGAATAAAACAGCGCCGGGGAGTTTTCTGGTCCGAGTCAGCGAGAAAATCAAAGGCTACGTGCTCTCCTACCGGTCCAGGGGGGGATGCAAACACTTCCTCATCGATGCCTCCAGTGACTCCTACAGCTTCCTTGGGGTGGACCAGCTGCAGCATTCAACGCTGGCCGACCTTGTGGACTACCATAAGGTGAACATCTAGCAATGCATTCATTAGCTATCTGTTTAATTGCCTCAGGGCACTTAAAACTAAGAAAGAAGATATTCTGTTGCTTTAAAGTAGATAACTAAACCCGTTTTAGCTACTGTTGGGTATCCCATGTGCTGCTCCAGAGGGGTACACCAGCCTGATAGGCACAACTCAGACAGCCTAACACATCTCAGGCATCTTAAACCTCAAGCACCCCCCCTCCACACCCTCCGCACAGGGCTCACGCCGCTACATGCTATTTAGTAGAGAAGCTGATAAGGCGAGAGGTGACAGCATACTGACACAGACTCCTTTTTGTGTTTGATTTGGCTCCGTGCTTGCGGGATCCTGGTGAGTTGGGTGAGCAGAAAATACCACAACAGTGATGTTGCGATGGGTGGGCTGTCCCCTGGTCTGTTTGACTGTGGTTAATCACACCCTCTGTCAACAGGACGAACCCATCACTTCCTTGGGGAAGGAGCTGCTGCTTTACCCATGCGGCCAAGAGGACCAAGAACCAGATTACATCTCCCTCTTTGAGTGAGCGTCCCTGTCCCGCTGTGCAGCCCCGTGCCCAAATTCACAAAGACTGAGCTTCGAAGCAGAGCTGCTGACGTTCACCTGAAACAGTTCCCCAAAGGTCCTTCTACGTTACATCCTTCACAACAAAACGGCAGGAGGATGAGCACCGTCGTGGGCTTGTTGGATCAACCGAATTAAAGCCTGGCAAGCTGCAAAGACCTGGATGCATCGCGGAGGTCGGAAGAAGCAATTAATTGAACAGGGAGATGCTGCCTCGTGTTTTCAGTGCGCTTCTGCGGATTTTCTGGGGGACTTCTGTGTGCGAGCTGCCTTTTGTTCTTGAATGCAAAGCTGTGTGCCATCTGCGAAACAGATTAGCACCCACAGCTGAACAGAGATCGCACCTTCCTGAAGGCACAAAACAACTTGGAGAGGTGAATCGCTCTTGATATAGTCATTTGTATGATGTGAAGCTTAATCCTGTAAAATGCTGTGCCCTCGGAGCCAAGGATGTTCAAGCCAAACATCCAAGCAAGCCCTTGGTGCCTTCCAGGGCAAGGTGTTCTCTGTGAAGAGGGATTTTCATGAAAAGTGCCTTATTTTTTTCCCCAAGTCCTTTAACTCCTGAATATAGATCCTCACTCCTTTTACCTGTGTTTATATCCCACACTGGCCTTTCTGCATGGAGAGGGATTAACCTTTTGAAAGAGAGGGGGGCAGGGATATAGGAACTTGTCTGAAAGACTTTAAAATATGCACAGAGCCTAACACAATGTAAAAAGCAGCACCTATATCAGTATTAGGACAGTTTCCAGACGAGTGTTTGCCAGTAAAGAAGACTATTTTCCAAAATGGAGCTATTTATTGGAAGTTATGTCCTGATTACTAAGATGCATCTGGTGTAAACTTTAACCTAGAACTTTTTCCTTCAAGGTTATGTTCTCTTTTAGTATCTGTTACACTGCTCTTTACAGACATAATTCAGAATATCTGGGGGGAGGCTGGATGGAATCACATGCATTAATCCTCACCCAGATTCCCTCGCTTTGAGCTGCTGCACAACCCAAACGGCACAGCTGAGGGTTGTGGTGCAAATCTGCTAACATCATTTTTCAGAGATGCAATCCTCAAACAGTGAACAAGACCCCACCTTGTCCCAATTGTTCTCCTTCTGCTGGACTTGGGCTACTCCGCTTAATCTGAGGAAATGTTCAAAAACTACGATACTCTGTGCTTTGCAGAATACATATTAAAAGAAATTGTTGTAAGCATTTGGTCTTAAAATTTACAACTACACTGAGAGGTGGTTTCCACCTGAGGAAGGAGGGGAGGACTGCACTCCAGTTAGAGCAGGTTTAACTTGCTCGACATAAAGCTTTAATGTAAAGCGAGACTCTGAAATAAACAACACTCTGGCAGGGCAAACGACTTCTGGAGCTACTTGAGCACCAGATCACGTGTATCAGAGAGAGATTTTCAACGTGATCAGCGACCATCTTGGAAGGGAGTGCTACATCATTCGTAAGAGAAAAAAAAATCCTTCCTTCACTGTTTCTTTGGAAAAATATGTCCAGAATTAATGGTCATCCAGAGATCCACAATGCTAGAGAAACGTTTGTGTCTGTTCTCACGTGAAGGACGTGCCATTGCTTTTGTCCTGCTGGAGACAAATCACGATGTGCTTTGTATACCTGTGGGCAGGTAAAGACAGGACACAAAGTCTCCTTTAAAAGAAATCACAGTATTCACTTGCAGAAGTAAAGGTGCAGGCTGACCTGGCATGGACACAGCAGGACTGTGCGGACACGATTGGTTTGATCTCTGAGACCTACAGTGGAACCGGTAGTTTCACATCCCTTTAAATTATAACTACTTATTTGCAAGTGTTGCCTCGGGGAAGTTCACACCTACCCCACATCTTTGAAGAAATCGCGCTTCAGGTTTTTAAAACCTCCGAGCTTCACTGGTCTGCTGTGAAGGATGAAACTTGGAGCTTGATACCTAGACGTTTAGATGACTGCACCCTCGCCAGAACAGAGCCCTCGAGACTGGTCCTTCCATTGCTGCAGAACGTAGTTATGCTGAGCCCGTGGCGCAGGGACGACTCGCTGCGGGATGTCGGCTTCACTTGTCCCGGTAGAGTTTCTCTGTAGAGCCTTTCCTCAAGGGATGCTGCACGAGAGAGGTGACACATGAGAACTGCTTGCTGGAGAGATCGTGGCACCTGGAAGGACACAGCAGTTTGTTGCGTGCCTTTAGCCAGAGGACGCACCTGTCCACACAAAAAAAAATCACAGCACAATTAAAATGGGAACGGCACCGACAGCGCCCCTGCTGGCGGGAGGAACAGCACCTCTGCGGGAAAGGACACGCAGGACGATCACAAAAGCGATATTTAAAAATATAACTTGTGAAACTCTGACAGGGCCTGGATGACGTGCTTCCTAAGGTACCCAAAGTGTTGAATTTCCACGTGCCTAGTACTTGAAGTTCAAGACTAACATAGGTTTGAAATGACCTCTGGGGATCTGTCAAGCTCTGCTCTACAAGTGGGACCAACCTCAAACTTACAGTAACTCTCTCAGGGCAAACCTAAGGGAAGATACCAAAAACCATCATGGGAAATAGGTAAGGCTGGGTTTGAGGCAAGTTCTGAGCACGGAACTTTTGTAATACGCACCACCCAGTTTCAAATTCAGCTTCAGCGGGACTGTAGGAACAACTCGCACCCTGGGGCAGCTCACAGCTACTCAACCAGCCGTGCCTGGCTCCTCCCAGCACAAATACCTGTACATGATCTCCATCAAAACAAAGCCCTTCGTGAACAACTTACCACGTATTCTGGGAAGAAAAAGCTCTTTGGCAGACCTACTTCTGTTATTGCTGAAGTTTTAATGGTAAGTGATGGATTTGGGCATTGTTTTGGTTTGGGTTTTTTTTCAGAGTTCTTCTTCCATTGGATCCTTTTGTATTTTCGCAGCACTTTGGGACAAGGGAAGTACAACACAGACCACTCGCATCCAACAAAAGGCAAACACAAGGAAACATGTGCCACGGGAGGAGGCACTTGGAGCAGCACGATCTCTGCTTACCAAAGAGGTTTCTAGGCGCTCTTCCTACCCACTGCAGCACCACACAGAGCATTTTCTATTCACTGGTCAGTCAAATCTTGCTTCTTTCTTTCCCCTACTTTTACAAGCCAAAAACCAAATCAGAACCTGGTTTCAGACTGCCTTGAATTAATCTGAAGCTATAAAACACTGACCACAGCACGTAGAAAAAGCAAATGGGATTTCCAAGCCCAGGCATTTTTTGTTGGCTAGTAAATATTAAAATGATAAACGGTAGTCAGGATTTAAAAAAAAAAGCTTTGTAAGAGCAGAGTAATGCGTGCTTTCAACAGTTTCAGGCAATTGAAAACAAGCATTGAGAAAGAGACTAATTTTTAGAATGCACCTATAATTATCATAAGAGAACTTGCAAGGTCCAGTAATCCATCACAAAAATTTATTTTGTTAATTACAAAAGGGTTGCTATGCTCTGGGCAAGGCTCTAGATTTGGTTTCGAAGGAATACTTTGGTATGAAGTCAGAAAGCATTCATCAGTTTCGGTATCTGACATCCTGCTGTTAAATCAGTACTCGAGATGTGTCCCCTTTTTGTTCAGCGTGGTAAAGCTGCTTTTCTTCCAGCACCCAGGCTGTGCAGAAAAATCACTTCACTCATCTGAACCCAGCTCCCATCCACATCGAACACCGATCTGCAGAGCATTTTCCACATTTTGGAAGGCTGCACTGTTTCCTAGTAAGGCTAGAAGTAGCAAACCTGAAGTATGACAAAATAATTCCTAAGCAAAACCAACTTCATTTAAAAATAAATCTTGAGATACTGGCAGTATTCTAAAGCAGAGATAAACCACGATTCCTGTGATGCAGACACGGCTCTTTGCTTTTGGTTCTCTGCCCCCAGAAGAGAACAAGCGTTTGTTCAACAACCTTACAGCATTTTTGAAACGTCACACTTGATCGGTAGGGCCTTCTCTGCTGGAATTTTAGAAAGCACTTTTTGAGACGCCTCTTGTCTCTGAAGGAACCGGGAATATCCCGTTAGTGCACCCGCTGCTGTCCCCCCGCCCCAGCAGGGAAAAAGATTTTCAGCCACTCCAACTTAACCACCATGAACAATCAGATTTCCTTCTCAGAGCAGGAGCTCTGTACTTACTAAAAAAATAGCCCTTTTTAGACACATCAGGTAGGATGTATAAAGTAACTCATTATTTGCCCACTAAAGGGCCAATCCTTTAAATAACTGCTCACATCTCACAAACATTTCACCAGCAAAGCACACCCAGTTGTTACTGCGAACACCACATTCGTGTAACGTTCATCGCCTCCGCGACCCGGAATCTCATCAAGTGTTCAAGTCTCTCCAGCAGCAAGTGCTGGACAGCCTGGCTAACGCAGTACTTAAAAGCCCTATTATGAAAAACCAGAAGAGAGGACAAGTGCATTCCCTCGTGTTCTTTCACCTCCATCCTCTTTCAGTCCCATCCTGTCTTTTCTCGTTAGCGACTCTTTTCCAAAACACCCAGTAGCCCAATCCAGAGGGGGGTCTTTTTGCCTCCTCTTGCTGGCTTCACGTCTTCTTGCTGCCCAGCTTGTGCCTGCGCAGGTGCGCCTCAAAGTCCTGCCTGAAGAGCAGCATGCCGAGCTGGCCGTGGGACGCCTCGTTCATGGCCTTGGACTGCAGACACATCCTGTACTGCTCGGGGCTCAGCTGGGCCGGGCAGCGCTTCTCGTGCCACAGGTGGAACAGGCCCCTGACCGGCGTGCGCACCACCAGCAGGTTGCTGTGAAGGTATTTGCGGTACAGATGCACGTCCTCGCCGCCCCAGCCTTTGATGTCCAGATCGAAGCCACCTGACACAAAGAAAAACCCAGGTGAAACCAGAAATAGATACCAGCGAAGCCAACGCTGTTAATCGCACCGCCGCTGTTCTCCAGCCAGCCCTTTGAACACCCGGACTCTCTGCCAACGTCCAAGTGTCCGCATTTCTTAGCTTCAAATCTTCCACCATCAGCCAAAATGGCATCATTTGTACCGAGCAGAGCTTACATTCCGGTAACCTCTACGGCACCTGGGGACAGTGTGAACATCTACCCAGAGCGCTGCCGCAAATCAGCGGCACAGACACGCTGGCCAGGGAAAAGGAAACTGATGATAATTTTCTATGTTTCGGCAAAAAGGCAGATGTATTGGGGCGTATTACTCTTACCTATGTTGATAAAATCTGATCTGTATTGGCAAGTCATCCCAAACCCAAAGTCTCTCCAAAACCCAGTTTCTTTTTTAATAACCTGCAAGGAGGGAAAGGAGTATTTATATGGGAACAGAAAAGCTTGCAGTGTGCACAGCAGAGACACAACTCCCTGACGTGGTTAGAAATAGAGCCGCTGCACTTTTGTTCTCGCCTACGTGAAGCCATTGTTGATCCCGAACCATTTTTTGTAGATATAATACTTATTGCACATTCCTGTGCCAAAAAAACAGCTGTATCATTAGCTATCAAGGAGAATGACGTAAGTCCTTCCCCTAATCCAGAAGGACTCCCGCTGTTGTTGACCGCGTGGAGCAGTATCGCATCACTCTCCAGAGTTGGTTCTTCTGGGGAAAAACATCCTCCAAAATCCTTCGTGTCTGCGGGACTCAAATCTGACGTAAGAAACATCCTGCTATGTCAGGGAAGCCAAGTTTTGCCGCCGAGCAGATTGTCCACAGGACTGTGGACCCAAGAGCTCTGCATGAAAACAGTGGCTCCAATCTGGCTGAACAACTGACAGCTTCTTTAGTACCTCGATTTTGACAAAAATTAGGTTACAGGTAAGAATAGTTTTCCATTACAGAACTCCCATAATCCAGTTAAAGCTGGAGTCCAGAAATGTTAGGTGATAAATACATATCCCATAAAAACCTTTGTCATAAGGAATGTGCAGCCTGCACCACTGAGATGGACCACGAAAACATTTGGTATTACGGGTAGAAAATCCGAGCAGAGAGAGGCCACGGCTACACTTTCAAAAGCAGATATCCCAGCACAGATCCCCAAAATCACAACTGACGGGTGTGAGAGACCTCACGCAATCGGCTGAGACACCCAAGAGTTTTGAGGGACTGCGATGGGCCTTTAAATCCTCTGAGCGACCCAGCAGTACTTGGCCCTCTTGAAGGTCTGCTTACAAACCTACCCCTTAGCAGCTGGTTTGGAAAATCTTGGCTTTGCCTGTGACAAAGTTACAGAAGACGATGAGACAGGATTTCCATTTCTGGATCTACAAATCCCACTGTTTCCTTTCCAAAAAAATCCTCTTATAAAATAGTCTCTTCTGATTTCTCATTCATGCCTCCCCTTTTTGTTCATGACCACTTCAGTAGCTTTTCTTATTTTACTGCTCACATCTCTCTCTCTCTTCTCATTTCTCCTTTCCTCAAAAAAAGCCAAGCTGCTGCAGAAGCCAATTAAAAGGAAATGAGATTGTATCTGTCAGGTCTGCACTGGAACAAGAAATCTCCATAACCATGTCCGTACAGCAAGCTACTCCAATGCATTAGCGTTATTATTTTCCATTAGTGCAAGTGGCTGCTGCACAAATCAATTTCTTTCAAAGATTTCTGAAGGTTTATTTTTTTTGTCAGCAGCCCAAGTGCCAGGATAGAGAATTAACTCTGTCTTGTTCTAAGGGCACAGATCTGGCCGCACGCCTGGGAACCAATGTGGGCTGAAAATATTAAAACCTACATAAAAATGAGATTGGTAGTACTTCTTTAAATCAAAAAGCTTTTTCTGACATAAGCATCGCATTTTATGATTCAAATATTAGCTATAAACATTTGCGCAATCCTGACAATGCACTTAATGGAATTTACGCCAGCTTGAGAGCTAAACTCCATTTCTTTTCCAGCACTTACAAGGTTGAGGATTCCCAGCGGCCTCTCCTCAGGGAGACAAAAGCGAACGTGAATCCCGTGGTATTACCAAAACCAGGTTACCTCTGAGATAAACCCAGTGGAGCTGGTGCCATTAAATGAGAGCAACATGAGGCACTGTCACCCTGAGCCAGCAAACCGCAGAGGAATTGTTCGCTAATTACAAAATCTCTTTTGGCAGAGAAGCAGACGTGGTCTAACTTCTTAGGTTCCATGTATAAAACACCAAACAAGGGTTAAAACAAACGGGACCAAGATACTTCCCTGTGAGACTTAACTGTAGAAGTGACAGTGAGGCGACTGCTGCAGTTAATTTTGCCTGTATGGTATGTGACTCTGCACAAGGAACAGGAAAATTATACCCATGAGCACATGCAGCTTTTCAAAGTGTTTTGTCCAAATAAAAACAGGCATTCCAAAAACCAGGTACTTACCAGCTGCTGTTCTAAAGGTGGGATGGAATCATGGTGGCTATAAATGATATTGGGGTTATACTGGCTGAAGAGAACAGGATAAAACACCTTCTTCCCTGGAAATGACAAGGGGTTAATCTTTTTAAAAGCTGCATAAAACACACTTCTCTTGCCTACAGGCCAGGCCAGACTAAATCTAGACAAAGTCACCCAAGTTTTGGACTGAGCCTGTGTTCTTTGCATGAGCATGTGAGGATGTAATTAACAAAAAGATGCTGTTCCAGAAAGCACAGGTGCCAAAAGCAAGAAATTCAATCACGGGGAAGCAGAGGTCTTCTGACCTTTCAAAAGCCAAACAGCAACAGAACTTTTAGACGTCTTAATTAGTTCTGTTTCAAGGATGATTTACAGCAGCTTCGTTACCAACTCAAAGGCAAAAATACTCTGGTGAAGGCTGTTAGACAGTAAGTAAATACCTGTTGAAAGACAAGAGACTTCAGGAGCAGCAGTACCTGGCTGTGTGTTCAGTCTGCAGGAGTTCAGGAATTCAGCTGTGAAGTATATGTCCACATCACAAAAAAAGAGAACAACGTTGTTTCCTTTCCAGACTCGAGCACCTATATCTAATCCTTTGCCCCTGGAAAATTCTTCGTTCAGCTGGACGAAGGTGAAGTTCTTGAAGTTGGTTGACCTAGGAGAAGGAAAATATTCACAGCTTACCCTGTCCTTCCAGCTCTCGGCACAAGCAGGGGCAGGAACTCAATATGGAAGAATTAACTTTGAAATCTGTGGCATTGTGGTTTTGAGAGCGGTCTGGGGGAAGAGAGGTCTGTCCTCTTTGAGTCTGAAGGAACTTCCACTACATTCAGAGCTCAAGCTGTGTTCTCCTGCGCTAGCATTCCTGGCACGCTTCACAAAAATCCCAACGAGGCTTAGATGGATGAAAATATCTTTAGTAGGAAAAGATACATAAAATACAAAATACCTGTGGCCATACCGCTGTAAAATCTGCTTTGTTGTTCTGAAGACCAATATCACAAAAGCACAGCTATGGGACTGTCAGGGCAACACTGGTTCTATGTGACGCAAAGGAAAGAATAGCGTTTTCTCCACGCAGTTGGCACAACTATGACTTTGGAAAGCCATCTAGTCTCCACGGTACGATAGCTGTGTATGAACAGTGCACATTAGATACTCAGCTACTTACTTGGAGGTATTTTCAAGTATGGATTTGACTTCACTCATTTGTTCTTTTCCAAAATAAACCACAGTGAGGTGAATTCTCCCGTCCTGCTGAATGCCCATTTCCCTAAAGAGCAGAAGGTGGACTGTAAAAATGCTACACATACTTAACCTTGATTTGGTTGTTTGTTTGCTTTTTTAACAAATCTTCTAGAGTTGATATCTTTAGCATTTTGTCAAGAAACATCTCCTAAAATCTAAGTATCAACCGTCCATCAAGCCAATCGCCTAAGGGTAGGACCAATGTGAACCAATGCCAGACATTACACCTCACCTGCACAAGGTTAATTAGCAAGAGTTCAACTGTAATCAGCAGAGATCAACGTGCCCAGAGGGTGATCTCTCCCGTCCTAAAGCAGCATCTATCAGATGGCTAATTTAGACAAGGTGCCTATTTTTAGATGGCTGTAATTAAGCAAAACAAATCCCATTTTAAGAGTCACTATCTGTTGCTAACACAGTCTTTTCAGGGCAGCTATTTAAAGCTACATCTCATTTAAGTTTTCCCTTTGAACACCATCTCTGCACTGCTAAAGAAAAGCAGTTCAAAAGTAACTGTCCTGAGATTTCAAATACATTCCCTTCTTGCCTCTCGCTGCCCTAATCTTGCCTCTACAAGGGCCTGGTCAAGTGTCTGGGAGCACTAATTCCCTTTTACCTTAGAAATGTTCTTTTGCAACTCGCTCTCATGTTGCCCCACAGTAACACATGCCCCAAGAAACAGACTGAGACTCATAATCCAGGTCCATACACACGGGAACCCAAGGGCTGTCATATAACTGCTTCTCCACCACGCACTAAGCAGCCCAACGCCTTTCAGTCTCCCTAAGCTCAAAAACAACTTCTTAGTGACACAATGAAACATTATTTAAGAGAAGCACGATTTTTACCGAGCGAGGGCTCAGTAACTCCGAAAATCGCATCTTACTTTCCAAGCAGGATCAAGCAAAGGCAGGATTGGACTGGAAACCCACCTGAAATTCTGCATGAATTGCCGAAATTTGCTGGCTCTCTTGGCCAGCGGCACAATGACGTTAATCAGCGTGTCAGCCATATCGACGTTTTCGTTTTTCACCTTCATTACAGGGCCGAATGGCCGGAATAAAACAATCCTCTTGAACTGATGCTTCGTGTCTCCTTTGAAAGTCAGCTCGTACAACGTGCCTTTGTCTTTTTCCGTGCGGTAGATCCCTGCGTGAAAACAAGAGAGAGGAGATTTTGGATTAAAGCTGGGCTCCTAGGGAAAAAACAAAATTACTTTTAAAGCAGTACACGACCCAGTGTCATTCGGAGGAGGCTGCAGGGATATTTGGTATTCCTGCCGGCACGTTCCGAGGCTTGGCCGAGTCCCCCAGCCCCGGAGGTCACCGATCAGTAGCAGCCCAGCAGACACGCCGTCCGTGTTTTTCAGACTGATCCGACTGCACGCTGCAATCTGAATGATTAATTTCCTTTCTTTTTCCTGTGGGGTTCTCTGGAAAGTCTCCTAAGAAGACCGTAGAACCAGCAGCCACCAGCTTCACCCAGTGCCAATCAGAATGAAACTTTCCTCTTAACTCGATTCTCAAGAGACTCTTTTTCCCTTATGGTGAGTAATGGTCTGCGAGGATGACGCTATGGACTTTCCACAGGCTGGAGTATACGCATAAGACAATCTCCAAGGACATTAAATTAATACAAGCGCATAGTTATTTCCTATATGGAACTAAGTTTTAACATACTCAATGGATAAAATTGGTCCCATGCTGAGGGCTGGCACAAACTATAAAAGTATTGGTCATGCCCCACGCTATTCTGATACCTTAAATGAGATAAACTTGGCAAAAAGGCTATAGATTTTACTCACACCAAACAACACTTGGGTCCTTATAGCGCATACTGAAATAAAGGTTTTTCACAGATCGGTTTGGCTCAAGAACAAATAATTAAATGGTAATTCTAACTACTTGTCAAACCACTGTACATATCCCAACAGCCTCATCGGTAGATGGGTCTGATTGCATTGCTTTCTCTCTCTTGCAGAAACTGAAGAGATAAGCAAAACACATCTGAAGAAAACTCTGCTCGACTTTTGTCTTTTTCTTCCCATCTGGTTGTGAAAAACAGTTTGACCGAAGTAGTGCCTTTTTTAAAAAAAAAATAATCTTAGTCATTCCGCGGTGTGTAACAGTGCTGATTTGCGTTTTCTCTAGAGAGAAACGGATAGGACTGTTTCGCACACGTGACATAGCAAACCGACATTTTTCATAATAACGGAGATCTAATTACATTAACCCTTTTAACAACATCTACCATGCAACACCTAAACCTCTTTGTTTCTCCATCCTCTCCCACCCCAGCCGAGAAACAACAACCCCGCAAACACCGCCTCCCCAGAGACACGCGCGACATCCGTGGAATAAAAGCAGCTCTGCCAGGTAAACCCGCGCCACCTTGAAGCAGAACATGTGTTGTGACCCGGGGTCCCTGCCCGTGCTGTGCACGTCGACTCTGCGGTTCCGTCCTCGTCCGGGGCTTCTGCTACAGCCGAAAACAAGCAGTTCAGGTGAAGGCAGGGTTCCCTCGCGCAACATGTTGACCCGATTTATAAGCCTAACATTTTATCTTGAAGACGACTGCATGCAGGCTTAATGCATGTAACTAAACGTAGTCATTCTTGATGCGCATGTAAACCATTTTCCTTTTTTTAAGCACCTAAACTGACAAGAAGTTGTGTATCTTCTTTTTCGAAGCACAGAATGAAGTGGTTTGCCCAAGGTCAGGCAGCAAGCCTTGGAAACGAGCCCGGATGCCTTGACTCGCTCTGGGGACTCACCCAGCAGAACATCCTGCCTTCCACACGACTCTTTTTCCGTTTCCGAAGACACTACTTCATTTGTGCCACCGAGGACTCCTGACGTGCTTCAGAAACGTGCTTCAAGCAGCCTCAACTCTAACGCATGAGCTACACGGAGGGGGAAGAAAAGTCTCGAAAAAGTAAACCAAAAACCCCTTCCTTGAAAAGGTTGCTCCTGAAACAAAAGCCTTGGAAAGGCTAGATGTTCACCGTGGATAAAAGAAGGGTCATCGATCATCTTGGCTTCCATTCTAGCAGCTCTGTTTCAGAATTGGCACCGTTCCTTTCAGAGACAGGAAGGCAAGACAAAGCCTTTGGAAACCAAATATATAAAAAGGTGAGCAAACAGGAGCTTTGGGTCAGAGAGACTAGCCCTAAAATGATGGAAAAGGACAAACAAGAAGCAAACAAAAGACCTGGGCTGAAAGGTGGACTAAAGAGCACTAAGTACCCACCCTTCAGAGCAGCAATGCCCAGGGCTCTCTGAAGAAATGGAAAGGACCTGCTCTTTGTTCAACAAGTTTCAGAAATTTACACAGAACCAATAACTAGCATGCAGTGGGGCCATCTTAACAAAATGCTGCAGAGCAGACGACAATTCCAGCCCTAGTTCCGCAGACCGTAGGAAGAGCGTCGTCCTTCCAGGGTAAAACTGCATCAGGTAGCCCATCATCATTATCTGTCCATTAGAGAATGTGCCTCTGAGACATTATTTAAAATTACAGTTGCTAGACAGCCATGTACACTTCAGGTAGGAAAATTCACAACATAGCATATTAGACAGTGCCACGGCAAAGCATTTGTGAAGTAATCCAGGGATTTTCTGGAACCGTGCCTGTTGGGAAGGAGTAGCACCAGACAGCGATTCACTTTTGGAACACATCGCTCAGGCTTTTCAGAGTCTCCGAATTATTATCTCCACCTTTGAGAAAATGAGTTACTTCCAAGTCTATTGAGCTCTGCTGACATTTACATAAATTAATGACCAGACCTGTTATTCTGGCTTTCTACTGCAAACAGAACGGTGCTTTGCCTGCTTATAACACACGGGTTTCTGATTTTTTTTCCCATGTTCTTTCTTAGTACCTCCTCGCAGCAGAAAAGCAGTGAACTCGGTATAGAAGTGGGAGGAACAGGGAGGCAGGAGGGAGGATTATAGCAGCTGAACAGCCCAAGTGCCTCTGCGAAGAGAGAAGCGGAGCAGCAGCCAGCCGGATTCCTTTCAAGCCCCGGGGAGAAGGTGCGGTTCTCTCAGTGCAGAAAAAGGAAAAATCGGAAAATTCCACCACGTGTCAGCTCGTACTCCTGGAAGGAGAACCATCTGAGAACCCCATCCAAATTCCAAGTAACAGCAAATCTGCTGAGAAGGAGTTTAGCTCAGACGGAAGGTACCAGGGTCACAGGCTTAATTCACACGCACAAGTGGTTCTGTCTAAAACTGCAGAGGATGCAACACTTTAAGAGATCCCAGCCACAAAGACAAAACATTTCTCAAATGCAAGTAGTCTTTGAAGAAATATTTTCCCTCTGCAAAGACAAGAATAAAGGCACAAAACGGAACAGAGGAAGAGACACGGACTCTAATCAGGTTTATCGCACCACACCACCATCTCTCCTATTGGCACATATTAGCAAGGAACGAGCACTGAAAAAAGCGATAGCAGGTACCAGACGTGGCCCACAAAAATAGAAAAATTCACGCAAGAGGTCCAAGATTCACTTGCACCACTCGATATGCTGATAGGACTCAGGATCAGCAAGACATCTGAGTAAAGCGGGCGTCAAAGGCTTTGCTGAATAGGGCGGAATCAAAGACACAAGTCTCATACACAACAGCAGCAGGTTAGGTTTTCAATGCTATTTCTGACCTCGGCTCCCTGATTTTTTGGTCCTTCCACTTGCCCAACCTTAAGACAAGAGCAGCGGCCCCACCTGTAGCAGAAGGGCCGCATCCAGCTTGCGTGCGCTGTTATTTCTGCCTGTAGCTGCAAGATAAAAAGCTTACGGGTTAAGTGGTATTACTTTCAATGCAGACCCGGGCCACATCTTCCAGAAAGCTCCAGTTGCTCTGGGCAGCTCCAGAAAATGAAAACAGCAATGGAAATGATTCTGTGGCTCTATGGGTAACGCCCTTCGTGGTCGCTGTGTCACCGGATAGGTACGAAGCTGCCAGAAGATGCCGCGTAATCCAGCCTGTTATTGACTTGTGCAGGCGGTGGCACCTGCAGAATGCTGTCTCCAAAACAAATTCCAAGTCCAACCCACGCTGGAAACGCAGAATTCTAACAGAAAATGCAGTCTTCCCTTCTCCTCCTCAAGTTACACAGAGCAACAGGTTTGTTTGTGCTTTGATTGGTAGTTTTTGCCTTTCTGGGAGACTGGAGGAAGGGGAGAAGAAACTGCCAAGAGATGACAGAGACTTCCAAAGAAACTCCACAGGGAAACCTGCTACGTTGGCTCTTTGTTTCTAGACCTGATGCACGGATCCCTGCATTTGCAAACAAAGGCGTTTGCACAGCTGAGTTAAGGACGAGGATTTGTTGCCTGGCACCTACAGAAGCGAGGGCCTGCCTGGCCGGGGGGACACGAGGAAGGTTTCTCAAGCTCAGAGCAAGTTGCATGCAGGGCTCCTTCCCTCCGGATCACTTCACCACTGTGTGTGAAAGCCAACAAGGTCATCAGTGCATAAAGAGCCACCACTGTTGCAGTAGAAACAGATTTTGAAATGATAAATGAAACAACACGCGGAAGAGAGGAGACTGGAAGCACAGAGCTCCACCGTGCATTCAGACGCTGGCAGCCAGCAGCACTTACCACTGCCCAAGCCCTGGCCCCAGCTCTGAGCGAGAGGAATCAGACTGGTGTGGAAGAAGTGCCTGGACTAGAGTTGGGCCAGGACCTGCCTCAACAACCTCTCCAGTCTCAATAACCCATTTTCCGTCCGTGGGAGGTGCCTGCCCGACCAGCAGGTAAATCCTGGCACGGTCTCAAGAACCTGCTGTCTGTGGATACCATGACCACTGGAGAACCATATATACAGTCTTCATCTCAGGGGGGATGCACCTTGCTCTGCTCTATTCATAAATATATAAGATGAAGAAAATAACCCACAGCAAAATCTCTAGCGATGTGGGATAAGCGTGGGGGTTTGTGTTCAGCACATTAGAGCAGTCACTCCGTAAAAGGTGTTTTACCCACATGTCCTCTAAATCTGCAGTACAAACACCTGAAGATGAGAAAGGCAAGTTTTTCCTCCTGTACTAAATTCAGCTGGGTCAGCTGTGGATTAAATCTCACAGACAAGGCTACCAAACAACAAGCAGTGAACGTGCTGGTTCCTACGGACTGAAAGTAGGTGAGCCGTATTGGAAGTCAAATGTAGCTCTTATTGAACAAGAACCAGTTGTGAGTCCCTGGGAATGAGTTCTGTGAAATCGTGTCCCTTGTCGTGTTTCTGCTGCGGATGTTCCTGCCCTTTTAGGTCAGCGCTGCCGTGCAGCAGGGGCTGCCCTGGCCAGGTATGAACCGCCGGGCCATCGCAGCTCCCGCGACACGGCTGGTGCCTCGGGCTGGCTGCGAAAAAGCTCCTCACCGGAAACGAGTAGGTGCTTCAGATTCAGCGACATGGGAAATAAAAAATGGCTGCTGTTAAAAGCGGCGCTTTAAAAACCCACACATACCACCTCAATATTACACGTAAGGGTAAAGAAAAGCACCTGTTTAGCTCATTTTGGAATCCAAGGGTTGAGCCGCATGAGTCCTGGTATAAAAGACACCCTGTGAAGGTTCAGCTTTCCATAGTTACTGGCGGTTATGGGTGACACCAGCTGAATTACTGAGCTCAAAACCTATCTTGACTCTGCTTGCTCTGGCAGAACGGTGCGGGTGGAAGTGACAGTAACACTGGCATTCAGATTGGAACTGGAGTTGTCAACCTTAACACCGGTACCAGGTTTGGGATTGCAGGCTGATGGTCTGCCCCTTGCTTTGCCAGTTCTGAGGCAAACACATGGCCAGAGAGCTGCGAGCACACGCCGTGGTCACCACGAGGGACTGGCAGGCTCTGCTGTCACCGAGTCCCCCTCCCCAGAAAAGCTGCCATTCTGCAGCTGCAGCTGAGATGGCATCGCTGGGTCACAGCGCTAACACCAGCCCAGATGTGCGCTCGGACATAACACCCGTCTCCATCAGCAACACAGTCCCACCAGAACCGCCCCGGTACCGAGCGGGTCTTCTAACCCGCCGTCCGCACACAAACCTTCCACGAAGTCGGAGGCTGCGTACACGCGGTGTTTGGCGTTGCCGTCCCCCTCCGGGTCGTTCAAACTCCCCACAGCTAACTCGATCACCTCAACCAACTCGTCTCGCTTATCCTTCCTGACGGGTTTCTCTTCGGGGTGGCGCGTCAGGCCCGTCTCCAGCTGGTAGACCTTCTGCAGGGTAAAGCTCTCGAAGGGCACGGCCGCGTACTCTGTGGACAGCTTCACGCCGCTGTGCACCTCTGCCCTGTCTATCTGGGCGCGGAGGAAGGCCAGCAGGTTAGCCTGGGCCTTCTCCGGGCTACCGTGGTCCAGCCGCGTGTCCAAGGGGCCTGGGGACTTGTCCTGCACGTTCTTCAGCTTCTCGCTCCTGCCCTGGAGCTCAGCCTTCAGCTGGGCGATTTGTTTCTTCAAGCTGACGATGTAGTTGCGGTGCTGCTCCTCCCGCTCTTGCAGAATGGCTTCGTATCCCTCCTTGGCGGTCGGGCTGTGTGCCCTGGGCAAGGCCAGCTGCTGGCTGTCACCCTTGGGGGTGCAAGCCAACATATAAACAATAGACACCGAGCAACACGCCACCACCAGCAGGCCTGCAAGTCGGGGGAGAAATATAATAAATCCTCTTCGGAGCATCATCTCTCAAAAAGTGGAGTCTAACCCCACACATGTAACAGTTCTTATGTCCACACAGTGCCACAGAGGCTCCTGGACTTGGAGCACGCTTACACAGACGCATGTATGTACAAAAACCGTCTCGTTAGCTTTCTTAGAATGTGTGCTCTGCTTGTATATCAGGCTCTCTCTAGTGTTTACCCAGCAGGACCAAAAGACAAGCTGCAAAGCAGACAGGACACCTCCCGATCCTCACGGCAACATCCGCGCTGCTGCAACGTCACCAGCTGCTGGCTGACGGGGACCGAGGACCTGAAAGACAAATGACAAGGATTCACGCACATCAGAATTTGGTCATCCAGTCCAGACCATCGCAAGTGCTCTAAGAATCTACTGTTGTATCTCAGCTGCTCTGGAGGACCTCAGAGCTGTGGAGCACTTGCGCTAAGATGCGAAAGGTGCCCAGACCCCTAACGTGGGAAATCCTGGGTGCTCTGTTTTAGGAACATGACTAGGCCCACTGCCAATGAAAAATTAAGTCCAGGCCTCACCGGCTGCCATGCTTTAGAAATATTAGGAAGTGACCACCTGTTACCTTGTCGTCAGATGTGAGCAACGCTGGCCCTCCAAGAGCTCTCGCAGCACCCACATTTTGAAGGCAGTCAGTCCCACAGCTACCCCTCACATTTCAGCTTCCAGGCATATTTTCCCAAAACAAAGTGTGGTCCTATTTGAACAGATGAAGCCTGATATGGAGCAGCGATTTGAGAACCAAGAAACCAGAAACTGTTATCAAGGCCAGTTGCTGCAACCACAATTGTTCAACATATCCTACCAGACACTCGAATAAAAACCAGAGAACTTGGGATAGGTTTTTTTTCAGGAGTGTTCAGGTCAAGTCTTACTCAGGCTGGCATCATTGCACACTACGTTATCATTTCAAGGCCCTCTTCTGTTTCTCATAATGTTATAAAGAGTCTTGCAGCTCCATATAGTATTACTGTGTTTTCCACATGCGCTTTCTGCCAAGACTGAAGACAATAAAGAAGATCTAGGAAAACCTGGCTTAGGTGTTTGTTAAAATAAGGGAAGTTAAAATTGAGAACATTATCATTTTAGTAAGACTTCCTTCAGTAGACTTATAAACAGGCAAGAAAAATTAGATGACTGAACGTGAATACTGATCTAGCTGTAAGCTACATTAAAGCAATTACGGGGAAAGCACTACCACTGGGATTTTCAAAATCTCTCCGTTTTGGCCTAAATCCACACTGGTTCAAGGAACTTCATCATTTTCTCAGCTGACAACAGACCTACGCCAAGGCTGAGTGACAATCAAATTAACCCCCTGACACTCTCCCCTGGGATGCACGCATGACATGATGCCACCGGCTTTGACCATAGAGATTCCTAGTCCTGTTAGTCACACATCCTTGCTGGCAGACCCTTAGGTAAAAAACGTTTATCTAAGAACAAGAGTTTCAGAGTTATTTCTAGTCTTGAGTCAAATTTTTCTGTAGGACTTCTTATCAACTGCTACCTGCCTTCCTCTCTCCATGTTTTGCTGGACTATTACTCTATATACAGCAATCATGCACAGATATTTCTGATCTTTGCAATGTTATCTATATTTTATCAGTCTGCAGAGCTTCTCGGAAAAAGTCACAAACTTTTAGAGTAGGAGTTGAGGGGGCTAGAGCGAGCTATAAAAATACTACTGTGCTTTACTCAAATTAATGTGGAATGGTTATTACAGTATTTACAGGATTCTCCAGAAAATGCCAGCATTTTCAAAGGAAGAATTGTTGGCGTTGAAGAAAATATTCAAGCAGGAGGAGGAAAGGAAAGGACAGGATGAAGTTGGTGCCCCTACCTTTTTGCAGCGATCTTCTCCCTGGAACATCTTGGTCTGCCACAGCTGCTCCTCAGCCCGCCACAATCACCTCCTGTTTATCTTATGCCTTTCCCAGAAAACATGTGTACTTTAAGAAATACCATCAGCCTCTGCACAGCTCTTCATTGCTTTCACATCTTCCAGCTGCCTAGATCCTCAGTCTGTCTCCTGTGTGGCGAAAGGCTGGAGCGGAGGCGCATCCTATGGATGTGCTATAAAAACCAGCCTCCTGCAATGTAAAAGAACTCGTCAAAGCAGGGAAAATTTGTCTGGGCATCTCTAACGGCACAAGAGATGTGGCTGGAGGGCTGCAAGGAGGTGCTGTGCGGCGGGAGAGGGCCAGGAAGTGGCACGACGCGGGACATAAAACTCCGCTGTGCTCGCACGCTCCGCTCCGCACAATCCCCCCATTGACTGAACTGGCAGGAGCTGAACATCACTGAAAGGTTTAGTTGTGCTAACACGGCACAAACTGAAATTACGTCCCAAGGGCTTAGATAAACACACAGTTTCATTTCTATAAGCAGCATCAGACTCAAGGTTCGGGTAAGGAGCTCTTCAAATGTTGACCTTAAAATACATGTGTGTGTATACATATATATATATATCTTTGCTAAAAAATACTGGGTCTCTCTTCAGGGTACCCTCTTTCCTATCTAGCTTTCTAGCTTGTAATTTCACCCATCGACAAAGCATCTTCAAACACACTTCAGGGCAGTAAATTAGCTGAGCTACTTTGTCCTTTGAACTGGCATTCTCATTACGAGAAATTCAGGCCACGAGGATTTCCACCTTCTTCACGGGGGTTTTGCCATCGCAGCTGAAGCATCCTGACAACAAGCGCTCATTACCTGCCCTCTATTGCTACAAATACGTTATTAAGTTGTACTAGTGGCTCCTGTGACTGACATTTCAATACACACACGTTACTGTACTGTCTCCTGGGCATGCCGGTGAAAGCAGTCCCGATCCGCACCACTGCCAAAAAAAGCAGATTATTTTAAGTCAGCACTGAAGGCGGCCACGGCCACGGCGTCTCGGCTGCACAGACGGTACCAGAAAGCTGGGGACGGTGACTCCTCCTAACAACCCTGCTGTTGATTCCACCAAACCTGCGTGGTTTCACACCAACTGAAGAGAGCCCGAGATGAAGGGGAGGCAAACCGAAATGTCAGGTTTTTCCAGGAACTGACAAAAACGCCTCTGTATTTTACAGCCGTCAGCTGCATCAAGTAGTATTAGTCTATTTGCGAAGAGAAGCTTAAACAAACAGCTGAGGCAAAGGACATTAATTCTTAAAAAAAACCTTCTGTTTGCAAAAACGTCTTCAGCCTCAGCTGGAGCAGTGAGCCCAGCCAGAGGTCACCCAGCTCACAGAGCTGCGTTTTCAAGCCTGAATTTTTGACTCCTAAAAACCAAATGAAGAATTTGGGCAGAAGAAAGGGACTCAAACCAATATTTTTCCGTATATGCATTTCCCCTCTGATCTCTGCACTCTCCTGGCTCTTCATGTCGAGGACAGAACCGGGTGGCAGAAGAACAGTCGTATTTGCAGAGACAAAGATCTCACAGAGCACGTGGCAGCGGCAATGCCAAGTAACTCCACGTTTTCAAGTATTTTCTGCCACAACTTCCTATTGCAGATATAACTGAGACTGGCAGCTACCATTTTAGCACACAAAACTTTGTCTTTTTTTTTTTTNTTTTTTTTTTTTTTTTTTTTTTTTAAAAGGCAGTGAATGGCAGAAGCTGCATTTAGTTTCCAGGTAGGTGTTTGAAATGTCTTTACCGAACAGCAGCACACGTTCCAGTGAGATTTCACTAGAATCATAATTATCTCCAAAATGAGCTGCAGGGAGGAGGAAACAGATGTTTCACCCAGACTTTAAATGTCTTACCAACAAAACAAAGACATTGCAGCCACTTGGCATTTGCCTTGAACTTTTTAATGACACAGCCTGTGCGTAGCGCTGCAGGCAAATCAGTCAGCATTCATGTTAGGAACGAGATTCTGCCCCCTTCCCCTCTGCCCCCCACCAGAAATTCAAGCCACAAGAATTAAAATCTAACCTCACACAGGTGTTTAAGGTGCATGTGGAGGGAATGGAAAAATAATTTATTTCTGTTTAATGTCAAGCCATGATTTCTTATCTGCTTCTCAGCCCAGTTCATCTGCTCAGGACTGAATTAAAAAAAAAGGCTGAATAAATAAAAGAACCTGCCTGATAGACCAACTGTGTGCACCTTCGCAACCTTCCTGTATTGTCCCGTTAAAAACCACCGCGCTGCTCCCTCTTGGGTTGACACTCGACACATCTCAGACGAACCACATCAAATCCTAATGTCTGCAGCTGATAGAGCACTTGAAACAGAAATAACGGATTGTTAAAAGTAGTGTCCAGAATCGAAACGCTAAAAACCAAGACTTGAAGACAGTAGATAACCTACTGGAAAAACCTTGGTTTCCTAACCTTTGATTCCAGAGTAATCTTCAACAGAAGATCTTATTTGTGTTTCCATGTGTATTCTTGAACAAAACAGTCGGTTTTTAAACCTGCCCACAGAAAGCCAATGACACTTCTCCCTTCTGTAATTAACAAGTACAACCTGATTATCTAGCAAATAAGTTACAGACAACTATTAGAAGCAATCTTAAAACAAGAAACCCTCAGAAGCATCACTATTCCTGGAAATACTACATTTGTCCTTGTGAGGAAACCGCCAAGCGGCTGGTTTTATGTTCAAAACAACGCCATGGGCTTCTCACTCTCAGAGTTTCAAAACCCATGTAGAAGTCGTAATATTTCCCTTCATTAGTACTCTGGACCCCAGTGCTGCTAATTTAATCAGTTCCCCTTATCAAGGTAAATCAGTAACTTGACTGAACAGCACCTGAGCTGCACTCTGAGCTCCACGTGTACTGGGCCTCTCAAGCTGGATTTCCCCGAGCTGCTCCCGAGCAGAAATCCAGAGGTGTTCCTAAAGTCTTCCACTGTTATATGCAGTAAACACGGCAGAGGTGCTTATTCTATAGTACTGTTATTTCTATTTAAAAAAACAAACAACTACTCGAAAGGAGAATTGGGGTCTGTTTCTCCTCCCAGCGCATATACGTTCTGCATGTGGGGTATCAACACGGATACGCGAGCAAGAGTGAAACTGCCATTGCCTTCCACTCTTTGCTGTAAATCAAATTAGTTCTAAAGCAAAAACCCACAGAAGTTAAACATCGATGAAGTGCTAACTATGCCTAAAAGAACCAATGCATCATCTAAAATTGTCTCCACACCCCAATAATGTCACTGTTCATTAAAAAAAGAACTATTACTTCAAATAACTGCAACATCACTCCCAGAACTGCTTTCTCTCCCCCAGAACAACGTTATTCCAATTTATTCCAATCACCTTATGTGACCCCACAGATAACAGCGTGCTAACCCCGAACACCTCCTTTTTGCAGGAAATCAGCTAACAAAATAAGGACAAGCTGCAGCCAGGGAAAAGAGCTAACAGATAGTACCCTAATTTACTTCATTTTAAGATCTACTTCAACAACTGCTCTGCATATAGAGGGCTTCCAGAAACACTCAACTCATTTTTAACACAACACCAAGCCACACCAGCTTTGGAAATGGCTCAGACAGAACAGTAAGATGTATAGAAAACAAAATCCTTTAGTCTTTCCTGCTTAAAATAAATAATAGAATAGATTTTGCTTTTCCATTTAAATATTTTTGTACAAATTATATTTTTTGCACGAAATACAAACATACATCACTTTATGCCAGCAGCCCTAAGGATGCTTCCAGGTGTGCATCACCTGGTACCACTGCCAGACCTTGGACGAAACCTGGAGTCCGGTGCCTGCACAAAGACCTGTGAACTACATCAGGAACCAGCGAAGGCTTTAGCGCATATCTAATTAAGCAAGAGAGCCATTTATCACTGATAAAAATGCACAAACGTGTGACTATGCTCAGAAAGAGGCAAACCTAGCTAGGCTGAGCTGCAAAGCAGTCTGTGCGTATTAGCTTTAGGCAAGGCTCGCATGTTTAGCTGCCGTCAGACCAGCCCTTCAGCTGCACCTGCAAAGTGTAACAAAAGTGCACAGCCTTGAGAAAAAACTGCTAAGCAACAAAGTACAGTAACGGTGACTTCAGCTCCCTATCTCGTGCAAGCCCTCATGAAGTATAACAGCAATATAGTTGTAAGAAGTCCGAAGAATCCAGTTGGAGCGGGAGATTCCCTCCTCGGCTCCTCGCCAGCAATCCCTGCACAGCTACTACCAAGCTAGACGGTGGGCCTGAGCTCCATTAACTCCAGCAGAACAGAAAACAAGGGAGTTGTCCTGCCTCCCGAGCCCAGCACGTGCGAATCGCGGAGAGACAGGCGGCTCCCACAAGTCTCCTAAATCCTGCTGGCAACACAGAGCCCTCAGGCTTGTGCTCCCTGTGCTAAAAAGTAGACCTGCCCGGTACGGTGGTATCAAGGCAGCGATCCAAATCAAATCATTAAGAGTGAAGGGAACAAGGGAAACACCATCTTGGCCTAGCAGGTATAAAGGGCTTGGTGTGTTATCTATCTAGCCTGAGCAAGAATTATCAGGATAGGAACGAATATTGCTGATTGAGGCTATTGTCCAGCTACTACAAAAGAAAATCAAGTTACAGACCACAAACAACCAGGAAACAACTGCAGACGGGTCCAGTCTTGAGACAGCTGCCCCAAGCCCCAGGCGCAGCAACAACCCGTCCCGTGTCCCCAGCAACAACCCGTCCCGTCCCGTGTCCCCAGCAACAACCCGTCCCGTCCCGCGTCCCCAGCAACAACCCGTCCCGCGTCCCCAGCAACAACCCGTCCCGCGTCCCCAGCTCCCAGACCTCACGGACCAAGCCCAGCTCTAATAATCTGCGTTTCCCCACCAGCGCTGATGGAGAGGAAGAGGCCAGTCCCCTGACTCACCCCACATTTCCTTCCTCCCCCAGGTTCGCCCTGGCTATTAATATAGAACAAGTCCCACCGAGTTCATCACCACTGGTTTGATACACAGGGGTTTGCTCAGACCTACCATTTCCTTGGTATTTCCTTGAGCCTCCTCCTAATTCTTTGAAAAGACCAAGCTTTTTTAGTTGTTTCCGTAAAATGACTTTTCTCTTTAAAGTTTCCAAATATCTTTTAAATTTCTTTATTGGAGACACACATAATATTCAAATCTCACCTACTCCACCTTCATCACTAAGCTAGCCAATTCTTTATTATAGAACCTTAGTTAAATTACAGCA
This sequence comes from Pampusana beccarii, assembly GCA_013399365.1. NCBI lineage: Eukaryota > Metazoa > Chordata > Aves > Columbiformes > Columbidae > Pampusana > Pampusana beccarii. Next base: position 116,881 of record VWYH01002947.1, on the reverse strand, counting down.
AAGTCTGCAGAAAAAGTCCAGGAAGAGGGGAAAAAAAAGGAAGACTTTCTATATTTAATAAGGTACAATCTATCTACTTGACCATTAAATTCTTCATCCAAAAAGGCATTAAAAAGAAATGAAGACAACCAAAAAGCAAAGAACTATCCAGCAAAACACATCTATAAAGTTTTACTTAGGTCAATTGATTTCCACAGAATAAAGCTGTTTATCTTTGTATGACGCTCTATCACTTCTACAGGCTCATTTTGAAATAAAATATTTCAATAGGTCAAGGTGGTCTGCTTTGTTTTCACTTCACAAGTCACGGTGCTTCGACTTCCCGCTTCCCGGCAGGTTTTGTGGGTTTCTGGGAAAACGCCAGAATGCACAGAGACCCGCAGAAAACGTTGCTTTTCGTCAAATGGTTATAAGTAAAAATATATTTTTAAAATTATTTTAAATGTCATCACATTTCTATATCCTTTAGTTAAGGAATCCAAGCCACATTTTCAAGCGTTAACGAGACACCTATTCACAGTTACTTCGGTTTCTAAGATTTCAGTTCTGATCCTCCAATCACACTGAAAATGGGATGTAAGCTTTCAAGTTCTTTATAAACCACCTCGGTTCCAACAAGTAGCCTGGCACACCCATTTACAGCTGTCTGACACACTAATGTACAGCCACAAACGTGATTTCAATTCTCATCGGTCAGCAAGAAATCGCAGTTCCCGCATTGAATTCTCTTAGTATTTGGGACTCAAACTGTAGTTTCTTACAGACGTTTTAACTGCAGTTATTGCATAGTTGTCAATAGCTCTTAAAAACAAGCCGTTCAAGCTAGAAATGTGTTAAATGTTAACAGGTCACACAAGAGGCAGAGCTGATTGATGCCACCAGTAAAGCCAGTTTCCCTTGCCAGTAAAAGCTCTATTTTTTCCCCTCTTTTGTTACACAGGAGAAATACACCCTGCAGTCAGGACAGCGCTTCCTGAAAGGTTCAAAGAGCCCATCGCTTAAAACAACTTGGGGCTCCAAGCAGAAGCAAAGCACGTTGTATGCAAAGTTACAAAATACCACACACAATATGAACTCACACTGAAATGGTTGTTGTGTTTTGTTTTTTTTTTTTCTTGTTGCACGAAAAAAATAACTGGCTTGGTTTGACTTAACAAGACACATATCAAGGCTGACGAAAACCCAGCTTTTTTTTTTTTTTTTAATTATTATTTTTCAGGAGAGTTCATCTTTGCAAATAAAAGTTTCCTGAAATATGATGCACCTATAAAGCTGTTCAGAAAACAGGAAAAAAAAAAGTATCATTCTCACAACCTACCAGAATTTTTGAAGAAAAGAGATTCCCTTACGACACGAAGCTTCGTGCTGCTGAGTCTTTGTTTCTGTTCATATGGAAAGCTGCCTGCAAATGATATTTTTTATTTTAACAAAGATTGGCTAGAATATGCGCTGGCACAGCTACAGAAGCTAACAAAATAGAAGGAAGGAATTGCTGCTATGCCATTACAGATTTCTCCCTTCCCCTCCTTCTAATAGAGTTTTCTGCAGAACATTAAAATCGCACTGTTTTCAACGAGAACCCACGGGGCTTTAACTCACAGAAGATATTCCCAAGCCCACGTCCTCTGGTCTGCCTGTTTTCCAACCCGTGAAAAGGGAAACGCGGCTGTTTTCTGCAGGCTCTGGGAAGCGCACACCGTCCCATTATCTTCCCTAAAGGCCTCACTGTAACCGTGCAGCACATTCTCCACCACAGGTGTGAACATCTGGAGTCCCTATACCGATAACCAACTACTCCTATTGAGTGCATTGTTAATAAGCAGTAACAGCTGAGTAGATATTAAAAAAGTTCCTGCAATCTCACACGTGGGAACACCGAAATATGAAATACCTGAAGGATTCCATAAAAACTGGTTGAGATCTATATTTCTTTTATCCTTACACCTCCACCAGCTCCTTTCTGCATATTGTTCCATCAGCACAGAATTAGTTCAACGAGGGCGATTAGAAACAACAACAAAATCTCTCACTACACAACTATGTGGTCTCTAAAAAACCAACAGGAAAGCATCTCCTTTATCTAGCTGCCATCATCTTAACAGGCAGAATTTTCCAGGACTGGGATCTGAAAAACAAATAACAAGAGAATTTTCTTGCCTAGAGGAGGGAGGAAGGTGAACAGCCACTGTTGGTGGAAAACACCACTTGAAAGATTCTACAGGAAATAATTAAATCTGAGCAAATGGCATCTGAATGTGGACACGGAGCAAGTGGAAAGGGACACACCTGATTTAAACACAGCTCAACTTTGCATCCAAACTATGACAAAAGACTTCAGCAGTAAACCTGGAGATGCTGAGGGAAATCGCTGTGTTTTTAATGGAAAACAGAGGTAAGAGAAGCTGCTTGACAGAGCAGAGCAGGTCAGATATCCATTTAATGGCTTATAACGCCTCTCGCAGAGGATACGAAACGCTTTGGAAGGTAGGAAAAAAACAAACAAACCAACCACTTTTACAATCAGGAAACATTTCTAACCCTTGTCATTTCCCTAAGCATAAGTTTATACTTCATTACAGACATGCACAAGAAACGATTCTCCTATCAGGGTTAAAACCCCATCTAATATTTCCCTATTTTGACCCCCCACGCTGCTTCAAAGTTGCTTCTCCTCTACCTGCTCCCTTGCCAGGGGAACCACGCACTTCCAGCTGTTGGCGACCAATTCTTTCAGCAGACAACCATTGCTAACAGCTGCTCTCCTTCATTAGCACTTCTTCAACCGGTTCTATTAAGTTCCAGTCAAAAAGAATCAAGGAAAGTGTATTCCACTTGTTACTCAAATAACCTCACGATGTGAAGAAATTTGCTGCCGAGTAGGTTCGAAGCTACAAAGAGCCACAAAACCTGAAAGTGGCTTCTGAAGGAGTGCGGAGCGGACGGGGAGCCCGACTCCAGTGACCCTCCTGTTTAACCCGCGCTGCCCCTACCAGCAAGGGACTCTCCGCTGTTGCTCTTCCCAAGACAGGCTGGGTTAGGATCCTCTACCACGTACATTGATCTCAACGAGTCCCAACGGGCCTGAATCCAGGTATAACAAACTTTCTGGGCACTTTGTGACTGTTACGAAACGGAGTGACTCAGCCAAGCTACGTCAGAAAGAAGACCTGTTTTATTTGTTTGTAGAAACTTACTAAGTCAAAGGAGGAAAGGAAAAAACAAAACCAAAAACGAGTAAATACAAACCAGGTGTTAGAAGACAGATCCCTACATTACTTGCTGTCTGGCTTTCCACCTCCTCATCCACTTCTGACTGTCCTGTCTCCCTCCCCAGACTCTTATCCATCTGGCCCGTGCTGCAGCTGAATCAAAGGTCTCCCTCTATTTACAACCAGCATTACCCCCTTCTGTTCCCATTGCCACGGTGAACAGCAACATAGAGAAGGTCAAAAGCATAGCACAGATATCTCCCACGAGCCATCTGGAAGATGCGTTTCCTGAGGAACTCTCCAGCAAGAATTTGCACTTGCGTGGTGACCAAAAGCCGAGCCCAACTCAGCCCTCCGGACCCCGGAGCTCCTGGGGGCAAGAACCATCCCTACAACCCCTGAACCCACGTTCCTCCTCAGAAACTGCAGGGCAACTGCCCAGTTCTGTACAGATTATCAGCCTTATCTGCTCGGTCTGTGCCAGCCTCATTCTGTTTCTTTCTCCACGGGAATCTATTCTTTTCCATCTTCAAGAAACTGTCCAGCCTATCCTCACATAAATTACAATGGTAACGGATGACAGGAGGTGTTGCACCTGAATATAAAATTTGTGAAGACAAAGCAGATCTTCCCCAGTTACATCATCACTAAAAATCACGTATCGGTCTGCGTGTCTTGGATTACTCATAGATAACGCAACTAGTGTCACAGCACAGTTATGTAAACTGTTAACCAAATGCCAAGATAGGGGGAAAAACAGGAGATGTCAAATGAACCCTGGAAAGAGACATGAAGCACAGGCTGTCAGGACTGCATGAGCCGCAGGAAAGATGAAAATTATTGCGGTAAGTACCTCATGATTTAGGCCAGCCTAAGAGGGAGGCTGTCGGCTTTGTGGACCAACGCAGAGGTTCGGTGTGAGAGATTGCATCCTGGGGACAGCTCTGAGGACACAAAAGCACCAACGAGACTGAAGCAATGCCAAAATACAGCAACTCTCTGTTCTGTCTCAGAAGGAGTCTAACTTCAATCACTGGGACCAACCAGAAAATTAGATTTCAGTATAAGCCGACACTTCTGAGCATCAAATAGGACTACTGAGGAGATGAGAACAGTAAGTGGGGTTGGACTAGGTGACCTTTGAAGGTTCCTTCCAACCCAAACTATTCGGCAAGTGCAGCATTGACAACGGTGACAATTGACAATTTGTGGGGCACTGGAACAGGCTGCCCAGGGCAGCGCTGGAGTCACCATCCCTGGAGGGTTGGACAGACGGACATGAGGTTCTCAGGACATGGGGCAGTGCCAGGGGTAGGTTATGGGTGGACTCTGTGATCTTGAGGGGCTTTTCCAACCAAAATGATTCTGTGGTTTTTACAAAATACTCCACAACGGTGTTTACAGGAATATCCCTGCACAGGAACCGCGGTTTTTGCAAGGTTTTATTTTGGAACCATACTAAGTGTCCAGTTGCAATGAAGTCTCTATTAGGAAACTCCCACAAGTACAGGGCTGTAGATTTTACATTTGAGGCATCTTTCACAGCCTGCCTCTGCAGCAGTCCACACGCTCCAGGAGCCCACAGGTTGAAAACTGCTCCTTAAATGAAGCCAAGCACAAGGTGACACTGACAGGCAGAGAATCGAGTGTCTTTTGCTTCCATGCCTTTTTATCCAAGGCAACAATGAGAGGATTCAGGATACGCAAGCCTCCGTATATGTCAAAGCAGTCTTGCTACTCTTAGGCTACTACAATAAACATTGCATAGTGCAGAAGGGAATGTGATCTTTAATAACCATGCAACCTAAACCCCACTGCCATAGGCAGGCCCTCAATCGCTGAAGGAGAAAACTTAGCAAGGAGGATTTTTAAGAAATTGAGTTTCCATTGAAAGGGTCAGAGGAAAACGTTCTGCATCGTGAACCAAAAGCAAAAATTCCAGTCCAAAACCAGACTAGTCTGCAGTGTCACTGCCAAGTTTATGTCAAGATTATGCTATAACAGGGGAGAGAAACCAGAGGATTGGCAGTGGCTTGGTTTAGTGGGAGCTCCCCAAAGACCCTCACTCTCTAGAATGGATCCATCCACCTGCAAAACACAGCAGGAATACAAACCAAGCTGGTGCAGCGGTACCAGCTGAACCTGTAGAGCAAAAACCAAGCCCCTGAAGGGGGGCTGGACCCATTCATCTCATTTCACTGAGCTCGAGCTCCGAGGTCCATGGGTGACAACTTAGATCCTCACACCAGCAATAACCCCAAACCTGCTGAAGCTGCAAAACAGATCTTCTCAAAGGAAAAACACAACGCAGAATGGGAGGGTGGGAAAGGAGTTTGGCTGAGGCAGAAAAAACAACATAGTACTGCCACAAGCCTTGTCATCCAACACGGTATTTTTATACACGTTTACAATAAGATTATTATTCATTAGTTAGGCAAGTGAGCAATTAAAAGAAAAAGAAAATAATAAAGCGAAAAGCGGTGAGAAGGGGCATAAGACGCTGTCACGGACAGGACCTGCCCGCACTGGGGACCCTTTGGGACAGGGGCGTTCTCCAGCTTATTCAAGATGCTTTTTGTTCAGCTAAACCGGCCAGAAACTCCCTTTGCTCCAGCACCTTCCTTCTCACGCGTGGAGTTGCAGGCAGCTCGGAGTCAGCAAGAACACACACCTGCACGCATAAAATCACACCCCAGCTCGGCACCCTGGCCTTATCTGCATTATGTACTCGGCAATACTGAAGCTTTTCGCTTCTGTGTTACCTCCCGTATCACCTGAGCCATGTCTGGATTCATTTTAAGACAGCTATTTTGGGACCTGTACGCCACGCGAAAGCAAAAGCAGCTTCATGTCAGTTTAAACCTGGGAGAACGGCTAAAACCCAACTCTAACCGCAGCCTATGTGGATTCAAATGCAGACTCAGGACTAATTTTTGACTTGGGTATCACATCAGAGACATGGGCTGTTTTCCCCCTGTGACTGCAACAGACCTGATGAGCTTCCACATCTCAGCTGCCTTCTGATCCGAAAATCGACAATACAACTCGGAAATCCTTCTCCCCATCTCGAAACACGCTCTTGAAGAGCCAAAATGAAAGGTCCATTTTACTCTGGATCACCAACAAGATGCAATACGATCAAAAAAACAAAATAAAAATTAAGAAAAGGGCACAGTGTGCTCAGAAAAACAAAAATTTACCCAGAAAATAGGCATAACTTAAATGAAACTGTTCACGTAATAGAAAAAATGTCAGTACACAGTTGGCAATAATTCTTGCCTGCTTTTCTCACTTCACAAAAAACCCACAATTCAGTGTTTTGTTGCTGCAGCCCCACAAAATCTGAAACTCTCGCCTTGAGCTACCACTGACCGTGCAAAGCGGTTCAACGAGAGAGACCAAAGCTCCTGCAGAAAGCACATACCACAAGCGTAGGAGCAGCGACTCCGGCGTTGGGTCATTCAGCAGGTGCAGATCACACCACAGCCCCGCTCGTCTGGAGATCAGCCCTCTGCGGGAAAAAACAAACACGTCAGCAAAGAAGAAACGACATCGTAAGGAAGAGCAAAAGCTCTCTTGCTGCACCGAGTGAATAAGCAGCAAATCGGAGCCTTTCCAAAACACCTCAGTGTTTTCTAAGTCACCACGTACAGGTTCCAATGCCTTCCCCAGGGCAGAGGGGTCTGTAAACCGGTCTGGAAGACAGCCCGGACCATTTAACAGACAGCAGATATAGCCATCACTATGTCATAGGACTGAACGCCAGCCTACGCAAGCAAACTTTCTGTCCTGGAGGCAATATGACGCTGTGCAAGTCATTTTCACTTTCTTTTTTGGTATCTCCAGCTGTAGAAAACACAATAACCATGACAAACGCTGTAATTACACATTTAGATAAGACGGTGAAAGAAATAAGGAGAGGATATGTACTTAAGATAAAATAATCCTGTGACTTCTCTTTGCTAACAGTCACAGAAACCCAGTCAAAGACCCTTAACTGGACACTGAACTCAGAGACACCTGGAACTTGACAAACCACATCCAACCCTAGCGGTGTGCTAGCAACATTATTCATACGTCCAACACTACTCCTCCAAAAACGTCAGTGTGAAAGAGCAGAATCCCCCAGAAGGTGGGGTTTTTTCCCTCCCCTCTGGGTACATTATCATAGACACTAATCAGAAAAAGCCTATTTACTTCAGACACAAATAGGGGGGAAAAAAGTGCCAAGACTGGGGTTGCCAATGACATTTGCAGCAAGAAAACAAGAAACTAAAGAGGCCTATACCAATACGAAAGCTCTCAACACATATCCCAGGTCAAAATGTCAGTTAAATAGATTTCTTCAAGAGTCAGATAATTTAATCACAAATCCCCCTAGGTGCTAGGTACCCAGCCAAGAGGGACTGTGGACATGGTGTGGCTCTAATTCTTTGAATTCACAGACGATTTTTGACTATTTTTTTTTTCAAAGACAAAACAAGGTGAGTCAAGAAAGATGAAGATAATAATGGATACAAGGACTCCCCCAAGACTTTCCCTCCACAGACAATCCTCTCCTTTGCTGTCTTACCAAAGCTGAAAGATTTTTGTGGGAACGTACCAACATCAAACTTCCATTAAAGATTTTCTAACTCCAGGATGAGAGTCCCGAGGGAAACTAAAGAAACAGATTTAATCTGCTCTATGAGCACCAGCACTTCTGTAAAACAAATACTGCAGCAATTAAGGATCTCGCAGGACCCAGCAGCTTTGAAACTCAATCTCATACTATAAAAATATGGTCCCACGACTCATCCATCCTCTTTTCTAAACCTCCTGCAGTTGACTACATTGGAATCGTCCACATTAGAGAAGACATCGAGACAGTACCTTTAGCCATGCTACAAGTTGCAGAAGCACAAAACGGCGTGAACTGCTTAAATCTTTTCAATAAGGATGCTCTTTGCTGCAGATCACCTGGCACGCACAGCTCTGCCCCCTGAAAAAATAATGCGGTTACTCCCTGATTAAATTACTCCTGGAGTGGAAAAGACATTGAGCAGCCTGCCTGCTTCAATCGGCTGAGTAGTTACTGAGCTCCATGAATATGGAAATAATTGGAAATCCTAGACCAATATAGAGGAGGAGGAATACGTGACCCACATAAAAGGTGTGGTGGAGTTGCCTGAAAGTAAAATCATAGCGTTATAGCAAACGAGTGAAGAAGTCTTAGTATCAGGGATAGGGGTTAAAAACACACCCGAAAAATAGACCAGTAAAATGCCAGAGGGTTCCAAGAAAAGATGAAAAGCCTTTTCCAAAGCTCTTTACAGGCTGTCACCCAAGGAAAGCGGTGAAACAGAGAATTTGTCAAATCCTAGTTCCTAACTCCAATCCAGACCTTTGTGTCTCTTTTGCTGTTGAGGTTTAACTCATTTACAAGATTACTGAGCAGTCGCCAGCCAAGGGTTTTCACCTTGGACTCTGAAGCTACGACCTCTTCAGTAATCCATAGCCAAAAAGATCCTAATCTGAAGAAAGATCGCTACCTTCGTGAAAAACATACAGTTTTACCACCAGATGAGCTTGTTTTCACCAGCTCAAGCAAATGAACTGCAAAGAGGGCAAGAAAATGACAGCCCTGCACTAACTGGAAAAAAATCCAGTAACATCTGTAACATACCTCCCTTAAATCTTAAAAAAAAAAGGGACGTGTTCCTTGGACACGGCTCACTGGTGCACCCCTATAACCAAGAAAAAGGCACTTTAAACCGTATTTGGAGAAATGCAAACATACATGCACAGTTCTAAACTCTTTTTGGCCGCATCTAAAAATGAGGGCGACTGACTCACGGTAATACTTCAAAGAGTATTGAAATAATAAGTATTTAAAGAGTATCGAGATGTGCTCTCAAAATACACTTTTGCACGAACTTTACATTGGCAATGATCTAGTTTCTTAGCATAGTTAGTTCCTAAGGATTTTAGAGTGAAACTTTATTTTCCCTCCTCTAACACTAAGAAATTTTCCTTTCATTCCTTTCACATTACGTAAGTGTTTTTCATTTCCTGAACAACTCTCAGAGAAAGCTGGGATATTTATGAAATAGCTGATTAATTCATTCGTAAATATCTATATATACTTGGTTCAATTAAGCATGAGAAAACGCCACCACAGCCCTGTATCTCACAGGATCACCCCACACTCTCCTGCAAATCAGAAGGTGACATGTTCTGTGATTCTGTGATGTTCTTTACCTGTGTTCTCGCCCTATGGCTCAAACAAATCTCCACATTGGTTTCTAAGCTGGTAACCATCACTTCCATAATAAACACATCAAACTAAAATATTTCTGCTTCCAACTTCTAGAATTTGAGTCCATATTCTGATGTGTTACATGTTCCCCTCGTATTTAATTCAACTTTACAGCAGTCTGATGAGACAAACCCAGCGCGAATAACCCGATTCACAATACACACTACGTATCCTTCGCTAAGAGCTTTCCCCAAGTTCATTTAAAATCTCTTCCCTGAAATCAAGAGGCTTCACCTTCTCACAAACAAAACAATAAAGCTTCCTGTAAAAAGGGTGTTTCAAAACTCTTCTCTCTGTTTTCAGACTATTCTAGCTGAAGAGGAATGGTTTGCTTAAACACTGGCTCCACATTAAAAGTGTATATAGCAAAGGCTGTGTGATGGGCCAGAGTAAAAATCCTCCTTTGCAAATCAACCCACCTCTTGAAGTTTCCCGCCGTGAGGGATGTCAGTACCTACACAGTCATCCTAAACATTGATGAAAACATTGGATGAATACATGAATACAAAGAACTCAAATACAGACATACTTGGGACTGGCCAAGTTGAAATCTAAGAGCTTTATGATGGGCTACAAGGGCAAAAAATAAGTAAAAAGACAAAGCATCCTTCATAACTGGGACCCGCTTTGTTCCCCCCGAGTGAACACCATCGAGCCCTGGCACACGCAACACCACCTCGTTCCCTTTGGATACCCACTCATGCGGCTGCAATATCTCACCCTGCAATTCTTCATCGACCCAAGTTCTGAAAGCAGTGATCACTTAGTAAACTGTCGCCAAACCAGGTGGAGTTACAGATGGCTCAACCGGTTTGAAAATTAAGAGATTCTCATTTCTAAAAATGGCCGTGAAATTGTGCATCGTCTAAGAGGCAGAACTCTGAGCTGAAACGCAGGACACGCTGGGGGAGTCTTTTCACCATACATGAAACAGCAACAACAGGAGAATTCCCTCAAAATCCGAGCAACATGACAAACAGATGATTAATTGGGATATCTGGCTGCAGGCTTTGAACATCCGCATCCAGTTTCTTGTCCCAGAGAGGAAGAGAGGATTATTCAATTTGAGAACTGTCAGCTATTTATAACCTTAGCTATAAAAAAACCAACTTGCACAGAAATAGCGAGCCAGGAACCTATTGCTGCCTCAAACCCCTCCAGCAGAATCGATTCCCCGGGGTATCCGCACACTGTTCCAAGATTGCTGGAGTGAATATTGTTCCGTTTCTTCTTGCCAGTGAATCACAGGACGACTGTCAGTCACACAATGAACAGGAAAAGGGAAAAAAATCCTTTCTTTTCCCCAGGATCTCACTTCAGCAGAGTTTCTCTCCCTATTTGGAAAGAACGGCTGAACAGAAGGATGGTGTCCCAGTCCAAGCAGCTGATTTATGATTCCCTGTTGTCAAAACAACAGAAGGACAGCAGCGATTCACCACCAGCCCCTTCTCTTGAGCTGGGACCAGCCACCAATTCAACTGGCAGAAGGGCCACTGATGTGATGGCTTTGATGGGACAGAACTGCAGCTTCACAGGAGTTCGGGGCAGACTGAAGATCTCAACGACATTTAATGCTCATGTACAGTAAAGAACGCTCCCACTGGCTCTAATGGTGCTTGGCAGGGAACAGAGTTAGCATATCACAATTCAGCCTAAAACCAGTAAACTTGATGATGATGAACTAGAAAACAGAATCCAGAACTGTAACTACTGTAAAACTCAGGAACTAAGCTTGTACCTTTAAATAAAAAACCAGCTATTGCCTCCAGTATAAGGAATACAGGAGGGGAAAAGTATTAATTTTAGAGCTGAATATTGCATTTCTTCTACAGGTTCCACCTATAGCAAGAAGCTACCTGGTCCGAGTTGCCTTGGACAGTCTACAAGCAGATGTAAATAATCCACAACCCTCTTCTCAGCCCATGTGGTTGCACCATTGACCCTTCAAACTGTGGACTCAAAATTCGACCTTCTGAGGAAAAAAAAAAATTAAAAGGGGGCAAAAGGAACCTGCAAAGTGTCTACAGCCTCATCAGTCATTTCTTCGATGCCTTCCAGTCACCAGAAACTTAACAGTGGGGATCCACATGAAGAACATCACAATCAGGAATTCCAGAGACGGTGCCTGGAAGACCAGGCTGCCCTGGCTGTGCTTCCCAACGACGGTGCCCCTGAGCGCTTATTACCTATAGCTGTAGCCTAAACGAGTAGTTAATGAACCAAAAATAGTGGAAACCTGACATTAAGGCCCTGATTTTGACAGTTTGCTACAGCTGAGGTGGAACACGAGGAAGAAAGTTCTTTCAGCTTCATCAATGGGCTTGTGGCATTTCCCACAGCAGATGTGGGAGACATTCAGCCTGTGGTATTTTTATCCCAGTCGTCATTTTGGAGCCTAAATACAAGTGAGCTGCAATGAAAGGGTCTCGCTCAACTGCACGAATAAGTGCTGGGGTTCACTGGAGCCCTGGAGCAGCGTGGCATTCCGCCAAAGGCCGCTCTTCAGACACAACCCCTTCTGAGTAATATTAAAACAGTGCTGAGGGGCCCTACATAACAGACATTAACAAGACAATCCGGGTCAAGTATTTGCACTTTTCTCCAGAAAAAATAAAAAAAATTGAAGAAATGTCCTGTCTTTGGAAGAGACATTCATAGGTTTTGTTCGATAATAGGAGGGTTTTTTCCTCACTGTGACACTGGACAACCAGAACCATAAGAGAACAACCTTTCGCACATCCAGCTAATCACATCATCTCGCTCCAGCCACATCTTTCTGCTTCAGAGCCCGTGGACTGAAGTCCACAGGCCAGAAGACCTTGCAGCCAAGGGCAGTGATACCGCAGGCTTTGGGATCAGTCAGCCAGAGCGCACCATGAGTTGCTACTACCACTAGTGTCAGGATAAAGCCATTTGGAGCTCCGCACAGCACTGAGCATGGTTTAGGTTGGTGCAAAAGTCATTGTGGTTTTGGACCATGATTTTTAAATCATAACTAGGCTCAAACACATTCATTTATCAAAATAGGAACAATTACAGCCAACACATTTTTGCCAAGGAGAAATAAGTTTATTCCTACGGCATAAAAATCTGTGCTTCGGGATTTGACGAACTCTCAGAAAGCATTTTCTGCACCCTGAGGGTTGCAGAACTGTTTTCCCTGCAAAACGCTGTCAAGATGCTTGAAGAAGTGGTGGTCGGCTGTCAAGAGGCCAGGTCACAATCTGGCAGATGAGACAAAACTCCGTAGCACAATTCCTTCACCTTTTGAGGCATGAGTTGTGCAACGCGCCGTCGGGCACCGCGTGGGGAAGAATTGGGCCCTTCCTGGTGCCCGATGCCGACTGCAGGTGCTGCGGTTTTTGGTGCATCTCACAGATCCACTGAGCATCCTTCTCAGATGTGATGTTTTCACCAGATTCAGAGCTGTAGGGGGTCAGCCCGGCAGCAGAGCACCCAGCAGTGACCATCACCTGGTTTTGGTGCAGGTTTGGCTCTGGGAAGTGCTTTGGAGGTTCTTCTTGGTCCAGCCACTGAGCTGGTTGTCACCAGCTGTCGTTTACAATCCGCTTTCCATCGCACATCAGAACCTGATCGAGAAATGGTTCGCTGTTGTTGTGTAGAATAAGACAAGACTACACTTGAAAACAATTTTTTTAAATTTTCGGTCAGCTCAAGAGCACCCATGTATTGAGCTTTCTCACCTTTCCAATCTGCTTCAAAAGCCAAATGACTGTAGAATGGTCAACCTTGAGTCTTCGGCAACTTCCAGTGTCGCTGTAAGAGGATCAGCTTGGATGGCCGCTCTGCATTGGCCGTTGTCACCTTCCGATGGCCACCACACTCCTCATCTCCAAGGCTCTTGTCTCCTCTGCGAAACTCCTGGAACAAGGGCTGCACTGTATGTTCCTTAGCAGCTCCTGGGCCAAGCGCTTGTCGATGCTGTGAGTTGTCTCTGCTGCTTTACGACCTGTTTTGAACTCCAATACAAAAATTGCTTGAATTTGCTTTTTTGTCTAACATCATTTCCATAGTCTAAAATAAATATAAAATCAACAGCAGGTAATAAGTCAGTAGCAAAAAACAACAAAATGAGAAAAGCACATTAACATGATGTACAACATAACCACATTTATTTAAGAATGTATTCCAATATCAAACGGCAAATCTCAACAATGCAAAAAATGCAATTCCTTTTGCACCAACCTAATAATATACTCATTGGTGAAAACTACAGCTCACCACGAAGACATTTTTCCTGGAAACTAAATCTCAAAGGGAGATGAGGAGCTTAACTCTCTTTTTGACTAACCAGTCAAGCGCAATAAGGTAACCAATACAATAATAATGATGTATTTCAGTCCCTAACAACAAAATTAAGAAAAAGTGTGACCCCTTGTCTTGACATACACAAAATGCGTTTGGGAATGGAAGACTAGCATGGCACTGTCTGAAAAACGTTGGAGAGAAGATGGAATGAGAGGTTCCTCGAGCATCAGCGAGCGACCCGCGGCGTGCTGCCCTGGACACGGGGATGGAGATTTCCTTCCTCAGCCCAGGAACTGATCTTGGGCTCATGAACAGGGACCTCAAAGGCAAACTATGGCAAAACAAGAAAATCTTGTCAGAAGAGCATCAAATCGTTGAGGCGGGGTAAAGAAACCTTTCTAATACACACCAGGTATAAAGAGGTTAACACGCATGTCGCAAGCTCTGCTAACTATGGCTGGGTAGAAAGCTGGTACCACAAACACCAGGTGAAACAAACACCTTCCCAAGTGAAAAAAACGCCTCCGGACAAAGCATTAACAGGCAGAACTCTTGAATGGAGCCACCAGTATTTGAAATTCACACAGCAAACAGTTTCAGAGACAACAGGAGCCAAAGAGGATAGATTTAGAACCATTTTCTAAATTGAAGTGTCCAGACCTGCAGTACAGCACGTCTACCTCAAAACAATGCTTCCCCTGCTAAGAGATGTCACAATGATTCAGACAGATTGATGGAAAAAACACTTAAATCAGAGTAAAGCATGTGTCAAAAATCTTGAATTATAAAACATATAACCTTGGTACTGAGGAGGGTAAAAGAGAAATTAATCACGCTTGAATGTTCGCTTCTTAAACTGCTTGAAAAGAACCAAACAAGAAGTAGTATTTTCTAATTCTCCAGGCACTAGCAATAAGTGGTTGCCCATCCAAATTCCGTTTTCAAGGCAGCTGCATGTGGCTAATGCTGCAGTGACACCTTGCAGCTGACCCACAGACAGCGATCCAGCCTCTCAAGGCTACACACCTCCCCAACAGGCAGCATCGCGTGGAGAAGCAAAGAAACAACCTGATATGAACCACTACTTATCTATTTTATTTTAGAGTGCTGTTAAAAAAATACACCAAAAACGCACTGTGTACGCTTGAAAACAATTCTACTCAAATTCAACATTACCATAAAAGTCATCATCTTCCCAGCAAAGTGATTCACAGTGGAAACAATTTGTAACTCAGTTTTACAAAGTTTGGACAAGAATTACCTTACCTGGGCAAGAAATGCACTCACACACTTCATGTGGTAATAACAGAGGAGAAAACCGAAGCTATTACAAAACTGATATACCATTAATCTAGGGTGCATGAGCTAATAGAAACATGCAGATAACGTAGTAGATATTGTTGAAATAAAAAGATAGGATTTACAAAATACTAAATAGGAATATCGTGTTAGACAGACAAGGACCAGCTTTGTGACAAACATATTAACACTTTATCAACAGGAAAAACTAACAGCAACAGAATAATCTCAGTAATTAGAAATGAAAAATACTGCATCTATTTCATGTTCTGATTTCAGAGATAAGGACAGAAGATCCTCTTACCTCAGTTACGGCTTGGAGACGGACATTATGTCTATCCCAGTTCTTAGTTCCCTCGATAGCGAGGTAAGAAGAAATGCAAACCAGCAAATAACCGTGTTCCCTGCAGACAGCACTAGCCCAGGAGCTCCGTGCTGCCCAGTAACCTGCGCTGAAAAGAAAAAAAGAATTCTAACTCAAAGAAAATCTGTTCAAAATAAAAAGGCAAAAACTTGATACTTGAAATTCACAGTGAGGTTTATTGCATTCTGAGGGAGTAGAGACATTTAGGAATTAAATAATATAGGCGTAACTGTGATGTTGCCTCAGTTTTCAGTAAAATATTAATTCGGTACATTTGTCTAAAGAAGAATGATGTTAAATTCACCTTTCAGAGCTCGGTCACCGAAGACCTGCAGAGATTCCTATTCCAGCAGCAGGCGCACATGGGCGCAAGCAACACAACCTTCTTAACTTGCTTTTTCCTCCTGAACTACAGCGCTTGCTGAAGCTCCACTTGATTTCAAATCCTTTGGTCAAGAGTTCAGCCACTGACCTGCAAGAAAAGCCTCGTGTTCAGCTCCAACCTTTTCCAACAGCGAACAAGAAGAAAAAAAAAAAAGCCTTTTCATAGAATGAGCTGCTAAAAAACAAACTCCTCACATAAGCTTTCCCCGAGGGGGAAGAAATATCCACCAGCTTTAAATTGGCCAGGCAGATTTAAGAGGAAGCAAAAAAACAAGAAAAAAAAAAAGAAAAAGGCAGCTCTTTCTGTTGCGTCAAAGAGCCCAGTGTGCAACGGGAGCAGTGGGGAGAGCTGCGCTGGAGGCGGCTTTTCAATATGCTCCGAGCATCGGGGGCCAGAGCCGCCTCTCGGCAGCCCCGCTCCCGCGAGGGGACGGTTCCACAGGCGGGCTGGTCAGCCGGGGCAAGGACACACACCTCCCTGCCTTCACCTCTCGGAACTGCCTGCTCTGCGGGAAACGCAGGCGTTTTTAAATTCAAATTAGTGAATGTTACCCCGGGGTAAGAGCAGGATGCTGCTGCTGAGTGCCCGCCTGCTGAAACGCAGCCCTCTGCTCGCAGGGCTGCTGTTGGAAAGGAGTTCCCCAAGACACGGTACTCACAGAGGAAGCCTTCCGTGTAATTCCATCGGGACGTTGTAGCCCAAGCGGCGCTCGCTGATGGAAGGACACGGGGAGCCACACGCTGCCCCATTTTGTGCGCTGCAGGGCCTGGACGGCACCGGAGCCCAGGGGACGAGCTCACCAGCCCTGCGGGAACAGCTGCCACACGACTGACAGCATCTCCAGAGCCTCGAGCTGCGTATCGACTGCGGAGAGAGCGAGGAAACCCAGCAGCCTCGTTAAACCTTCATAGAGCCACGCAGGGAATGACCACACAGAACCTCCACGTCGGAGGAAACCACCCCGCGCCTGGTTCACCGCCAACGCAGCCTGAGCAAAGGCGTTGGGAGCACAGTTCGACCCACTCCAATCCCGCCCTCCAGCTTCACCGCCTAGAAAGGGCACCCCGAACAGCTTTCTCCATCATAAAAAGGTTGTGGACACCAACATTTTTTGGGTGACACTCCAAGTGACAAGGCCACCCGCACCTGCACAACCCAAGGACATAGAATTAGTAAAATTGAAAAAAAAAAGTCCATAAACCAAGAAATCCTTCCGTTTGACCACTAGATTTGTGCAGAACATGACACATCAATAGCTCCACACAGCACCTCTTCACCAAGGCCTCACCCATAAGACACTAAGACTGATCATTTCCAGATCTTTCCACTGGCTTTGTAAAGCTGCAGAAAATAAAATGTTAGAATTAGAGCTTCCTTGCTAGCCATACCAGAGAGAGAGCACCTCCTGGTCCCCAGGCCTAAGAACAGCCGGGAAGTCAGGCTCCCATCACACAGCACAGTGGTTATCCCAACTTCGGCACCCCCGCATCACACACCGTTCTCTCTCGTTCCACAAACCCGACTTATCTGCGCCCAGCACTTGTTAATACACCAGTCCAGCCTGCACAAGCCCTAACAGCCCATGGGACCAAGTGAGGGAAGACAACACAGAAGGGGTGGTGTCCGCAAGGATATACCCATCCAGACATTTAAAAGGTGGAGAATGACACAAAAGGCTTCTGCTGCTGGCCAGTGCCAACCAAACCCCTCCTGAGCACTCGATTTAGGGTTCTGTGTACCGCAAAACCATGATTACATCACTGAGAGAAAAGCATGACTTAAAAGAGTCGGGTGGCAGGTTCACTCTATTATTTACTGCACGGAGGAAATACACAAAGCTGAACACTGCTTCAGCTTCTCTCCAGGAGCCTCATAAACCTCCGCAGAACAAACGTTCAGGCGGCTCCTCCGCAGGGGCCTGTGAGCCATTTGCTCTGGAGTCTGTATTCCAGCACTCCAGAGGCAAACTTTCAGGCGAGGCCCGATAACCAATCGCAGAGCAAACTTTCACACAACAGAACCCACAGAAATAAAATTTAACGGAGTAGAATGGCAGGAGGGCTGGCTCAAGCTGGGTACCTGCGCAGAGGTCCAGCCAAGCACAGAAAACCATCGCTTTTTTACATCTTGACAGAGCATTCGCGCCACGATTCAGTCCAATAGCGATATTTGAGTCCGGGGTCTCCTTGCTTCTCATTGGATCTTTTCCACTGATCTCACACCAGAAACCAACAGCCTCGGTGAAAGCAGCTAAGAAAACTACAAGGACAAAAAAAAAGCAATAAAACCGCATTTTAGGTGGGTAATAGGGAGACAGGCTTGTCATAAGGACTTTACCACAGAGAAACTTTACCAGTAACAAGATCACTTAGCTCCAATTCCCACAGGGAAAGCTCCTCTTTTCCCTTGCCCTCTGCTAGTCACCTTGGTAGCAAAGCCGTACGAAACTTTTGAACAGAAGAACCCCAAGTCTTGGCCTATTAAAGCTACTTGAATTTGCAGCAAGCCCAGCTTTAGGAAGGCATTGCTGCACGGAAACCTGCCCTGCCCGCTCCCAACATGGCGGCGCCAGGAGCGCGCGACGGCCCCTGCCCGCTTCCAACATGGCGGCGGCCACGCTCAGCCACGTGCCGGGGGCGGGGCGGTGCAGAGCCGCCCCGGGGCAGCAGAGCGCATGCGCAGCAACCCCCCCGCCGGGCCCAGCGCAAGATGTCGGCGCAGGGGGACTGCGAGTTCCTGGTGAAGCGCGCCCGCGAGCTGGTGCCGGGGGACCTGTGGGCGGCCAAGGCCTGGCTCATCACAGCGCGGAGCCTCTACCCCGCCGACTTCAACATCCAGGTGAGCGGCGCCGCCGCACCGCCGCCATTTAAGGGCACGGCGCTCCCCCCACACGGCCTTGCGGCGGGCGCCGCCTGACTGGCTGGTGCTTCGACCAGTGGGGGTGGAGGGGCGGGGCCGGCGGTTGCCGTGGTGACGGGGTCGCGGCGGCGCCTGCCATGCCGCCGGTTCACAGTCACAGAATGTCAGGGATCGGAAGGGACCTGGAAAGCCCATCCAGTGCAATCCCCCCGGAGCAGGAACACCCAGATGATGTCACACAGAAGGTGTCCAGGCGGGTTTGAATGGCTGCACAGAAGGAGACTCCACAACCTCCCTGGGCAGCCTGGGCCAGGCTCTGCCACCCTCACCGGGGAGAAGTTTCTTCTCGTATTTAAGTGGAACCTCCTGTGTTCCAGTTTGCACCCATTGCCCCTTGTCCTGTCACTGGTTGTCACCGAGAAGAGCCTGGCTCCATCCTCCTGACACTGCCGCTTTCCATATTGATCCCCATCAATGAGGTCACCCCTCAGTCTCCTCCAAGCTCCAGAGCCCCAGCTCCCTCAGCCTTTCCTCACACGGCAGATGCTCCACTCCCTTCAGCATCTCTGTGGCTCTGCACTGGACTCTGTCCTTCTGCCCTGTCCTTGAACCGAGGGGCCCAGCACTGGACACAATACTCCAGATGCGGTCTCACGGTTTCCTGCGTTACCGCAGGGGCAGGGCCCGGCCTGGGGCACAGAGAAGGGCGGCTGCCCTGGCAGGGACCCAGCGCTTCTTTGCAGACCGGCCTCGCGGTGTTTCACTCCCCCGAAGGCACAGGGCGGCTGTTGGGAACGTGGTGTCCACCAGTGGAACACAGAGCGGCGACCTTGGAGCTGCTCCTCGTGTTTCACAGGAATAAAATGCTTTGTGAAAGGGAAAATATTGTTTCTTTAACAAGTGGGGGGAAGGTCCTTTCTGCTTCTTGTGTTATCACGTGAAGAAATATTTGGGTTTGCTGTTGCAAAAAAATAGTCATTTCTAATAGGGATTTCAAGTAATTCTCTTGCCCATGGTTTTTGTAATACCTTGAGGTTTTGCACTGCATTTGACTGAAATCAAACCCTGGTCAAAGAACTCTCTGAGTTCTCACTAAGGTTCTTATTTGCCTAAAAATAAAGCCAGCATGTTAATATTACATTACTTACATTATCATACAGAAGTTTATGCGTAATTTAACGTGTGATTAGGCAGTCTAAACTCAGCTCTTAATTCCTACAGCAAACGTTGCAATCCTTTCCGTTGCTGTGATTCAGACTGCTGTGGCAAACTGGGGACTTTTTAGAGCGTGGAAGGACTAACGTGATTGACGAATGTTCTGTTCTCCCGTCTTGCAGTATGAGATGTACACGATTGAGAGGAATGCCGAGCGGACAGCGTCTGCGGGCCGGCTGCTCTACGACATGTAAGTCATCGGAGCTGCAGCTCTGCAGTTATGCCAGGTGCTTGTTTCCATAAACGTCAGACTTTCCAAAAATACAACGTGAGTGCTTTTGCAAGTCTGTGTGGATAAATTAAGCAGAAAAGGTCTTACTAATTAAAACTAAATAATGAAAAGGAGGGTTTATTTTCCGTTTGCCCACACACATTCTTTCACAGGAAGGTTTTGCCTTGGAAACAGATTTTGAGATCACTGTGAATTCCTCGCCTCAAACTTTATTACAGGTTTGTGAACTTTCCAGACCAACCTGCTGTATGGAGGGAGATCAGCGTTATTACGGCAGCATTAAGGAATGACTCGCAGGACAAGCAGACACAGTTTTTACGAGGTAAGGCTGGCTCAGCTCAGCCACAGAGGCTTCATTCAGCGTGTCAGCCTTAGGAAGGACAGAGGGACATGAGAAGCCAGTTCCCATTGCTTGGTTGCTGATACGGGCAGACAAAGTCTGCCAGAACAAAAAACACTTAGAAAAGAGGTTCCGTAGGGAATATGTGGAATGGGACTTAGGAATCATCATCCCACTGACTGCAGAGAACAATGAATGATTGTAAAAATGGGGTGAATTTATACGTGTGAAGTGAGGGTTATGAAAACTAAGTGAGCAGAAAGTCTTGATGTTCACTGCTGGCAAGCACAGGCGGTTTTGAAAGCAGGATTTGCACCAGACGAACTACAATCTACTCTTTGAAGATGCGCTTCGGAAGCTCTAAAGATGAGCAGCTCGTAACTCTGCATACAGGCTGTTCCACTTAAGGAAACATTTGCTTTTTCATGGGTTGTGTTTATTTTTCGGAGACAATACATATAACTGACAGGGAGAATCTTTTGGTTTCTTTTCATTGTCTCACTGGCAGTTCAAATTGAAAAGGTACCTTTTTATTGTGAAGTATTAATTGCAGGAGTGGGGTGTAAGTAAAAAACTAAACAAAAAATCTTGAAGAAGCATCTTGAAACATCAAATACTTAGGTATTAGGATTTTCAGTATCCCACTCATCAGCACTCTTACTTATTAAATCAAGCTCTGTGCACCCAGTTAAACACAGATCAATATTCATATGGTGTTCTCTGAAAGAAACAGCTGCTTTTTCCCAGGCATAGATAACAAAAGCCAAAACAGTATAAGGCAATCTCCCTGGCCATGGCGAGGTGGTATTGACTAGTCTATAACCCTTTGTCAGTCGCCCGTACAGTTCAGACATAGCAAGTTAAACGTTGTTTTCTTTTAAAGGATTATTTGAAACCCTTCCTGGTCGAGTGCAGTGTGAAATGTTGCTGAAGGCCACAGAGCAATGTTTTAACACCCTAGAAAGGGCAGAAATGCTCCTGCTGCTTCTGCGACGCTTCCCAGAGACTGTGGTGCAACACGGGGTAAGAGAAGACAAACTCCTAGTAACTATTCAGGACATCGTCATTCTGTTTCTTGAGACTTTGCCGAAATGTATTTTATTTTCCCTGGCGAGGAGGTGGGTCTTTTTTATTCTTGTTGAATTGTGGTTAATTGTTCAGATTGCTGCACCTTGAGGTCACCACCAGGAAAGAATTTGGCAGCAAACAAATGGAAGCAAATAGAACTTTCTTGTTTTGGTTTGTTGGTTGTTTTTTTTTTGTAAATGCAAACATTATTCTATGCTTTTCGAAAAGCAGAACTACACCACAACAGAGTGTAGAGGAGTATGTGTAGAAAGAAGATTGCTTCAGGATTTTGTCTGTAGCTTTGAGTGCTTTGAGTTTGGACTCTTAAGGAGCAGCGTGTTTGCGCTGACTCACAGAACTGCTGCTGGAGCTCTTGCCATATGGAGAATCGCTGCTCCTGCATCCCCGAGTGCTTGGTTAACTCCACCGAATCGCAGGTTAAAGAGTTTCTGAACAGACTGGTCCAGGGTTTGATTTTCCCCTCTGCTTGCACAGGTGGGCCTTGGAGAATCATTGTTAGAGGCCGAAAGTATCGAGGACCAAGAATCTCCAGTGAATTGCTTCAGAAAGTTATTTGGTAAGAAGATACTCACGTTCCTGGTTTATTATACAACTTTATAGTACGGCAGTAAGATTCTGAGTTCAGTAAACTACTTTCAGGCTACTATGATTGAAAAACCGCTTTACTCAGAATGGGCTCCAGCCACATGAGGCCAGGCTGAGCGTATGGGCCAAATTGTTATCGCTGTCATTCATGTGAGGTTCTGGGTCATCCTCTGTCAGCCAGCGATGGAGGCTTTGTTTTGCTGATCAAGAAACCTTACAGAGGACAAACAGAACAAAAAACCCCACAAACCTAAAGGATTTTTTGGTTTGTTTTCTATTTTAGTTTGTGATGTTCTTCCTCTGATAATTAACAACCCTGATGTTCGTCTTCCGGCCAGCTTGTTATATAAATACCTGAATAAAGCAGCGGAATTTTATATTAACTATGTAACTAGATCTACACAGACAGAAAGCCAATATCAAGGTAAGAATATTCTCACAAAATCAGCCTTTCCTAGAATATATTTTAGTATCACTGAAGTGAGGCCCATAATGAAGAGTGCATTACTTTTATGTAATGTATCTGGTAGACAAAGATCAATAATAGTATTTGATGTTTCTTAGTTCTTTTATATCAAAATACGTCATGATGCTTCAACGTGTGTACTGAGAGGTAGGACAAAATGTCCCAGGTGTCCTTATCCAGCCCACCACCTCTCTGGTAGGTGGGGGCAGCAACACCTGCTGCTCCTCGTTACCTTCTCAGGGAAGAACGGTTACCCTGAAAACTCAGATGTATATTTTTACACGTCCCTTCCTTGAAAATAGATCGGCTGGTTTGGGTTCTTCACAAAGAGAAGAATGTGCTTGCTCTCCTAGGTTCGCAGGATTCCTCCGATATTCTGTCTCCAAGCAAGCGCAGCTCTCAGAAATACGTCATAGACGGTCTGACAGAGAAATCCTCCCAGATCACAGACCCCTGGGAGCGGCTGTTCAAAATACTGTCCGTGGTGGGAATGAGGTGCGAATGGCAAATGGATAAGGGAAGAAGGTGAGAAACGTGCACTTTTCTAGATGCTGCTTCTCAAGGAGAATTTGGCTTTTTAATTATTAAGGAGGTGAGTTGAAGGATTTTAACGTGTGTTTAAATTCAGTGCAGTTTTTCTTTCAAGACTGTACAACTTCCTCAGCCAAAACATTAAGTTTTTCATATTCTCTATGCATTCTTACCTTTCGTTTTGGAGTCTGTGTAACAAATTGAATTATGATTGTCTCTCTTCCTCAGAAGTTTTGGTGATATTTTGCATCGAATGAAAGATCTCTGCAGATACATCAGTAACTTCGATAGCGACGCACACGCTAAGTATAAGAATCAAGTCGTGTACTCCACGATATTGGTCTTCTTCAAAAACGCATTCCAGTACGTCAGCAGCATCCAGCCCTCGCTCTTCCAAGGTTAGTTTCTAATGGTTCAACTGGCTGTCGCCCAGCACCCCCAGGCGCCTCTCTGCAGAGCTGCTCTCCAGCTTCCCATTCCCCAGCCTGTGTGCACAGCCAGGGCTGCCTGTCCCAGGTGCAAAATTATTTGTAATGTATTTTATAAAACTGAATAGGAAAAGATTTCCTGCATTTCACAAGCTTCCAACTTGGATTTTTTTTTGGTATAGTTTAACCATGATTTTTTAAGTGTGCTTTGCACATTAATCTTTAAGTAATTAAGGAGTAAGTAATTCGTAAATTGAACTTGTAAAATATGAATGCTACCTGTGGTTTTTCCTGCCCCTCAAATCTGTGGGTTTGGGGTTAATCAGACTCCTTGGAACACATGGAGTGCTTCTTCCATGTCAAAGCGCAGGTTTTCAGGCAGAACCACCACAAGGAAGAGTGTGATGGCAGAGCACAGGCCCTTCGGTGCCGCACTTCTGGCACCCTCGTCATCTCCTGACATCAGGAAGAGATTTCCAAGACATTTTTTACTCATTTCTGCTCTAGCATTAAAGTCCAGCAGTATTCAGTGCCTTTCATATCCTTCCTGTCATCAGGGTTTTTCCTCCTTCTCTTTGGAGGGCTCACCGTAGAATAAGACGGTACATATTTTGGCAGCATGGTGGGGAAGGATTAAGGAGCCACCTGCTCCTTAATCCGGTAGCTCTGAGCTTTGATCTGTGACCGAATTCTTCTCATGCGCACGGACTTGCAAGGAACCTCTTGAGAGAAAACTTTTCAATGCATTTCTGTTAAATAATTCCTATCTGCCTTGCTGGAGACTTGAGAAATGAATGAGGCGATGGACCCCTCTCGTAACCGGAAGGCTGCCTGCAGCCTTGGCAGGAGTTGCTATTTGGGCTGATGCTTTTAGGGGTTTATTTATAACACTCTGTGCTAGAAATCAATTAAAAACTCTGTCAGCTTGAATTCTAGAGCACAGTTTGGCAGAAAAAAACAACATTGCGCTTTCTGTGGCCGTGTAACTTTCAGTAATGTCAGAGAAAGTTTGCAGTCCAAGTAAAGGGTGAGGTTAGGCTTGGCTTTGGTTTAGGACTGGAGGTTTTGGAATAAAGGCAGCGTTATTTGCTAAACGTGCCAGGTTGGTTGTTTCTTGTGACATTCACTTCTGTTGTACTAGACTCCTTACACGTCAGCTTTGGGCAGATGGGAAAAGCTTAATATGGGTTCCTGTATGTCAGGAGATGAAATGGATTCTCCTTGTACTAAGCTCTCAAATCAGTTCTTTGCAATTACGAATGAGGCCTCAGTCTCATATCTTTCTGCAAATATAAAGAGAACAAATGCACATACAAAAAATACTCATCTGCACTATTGTCTAGTCTGGTAGAGATTTGAAAAAGGGAAAATGGATTAATAGATTTCCCCTTTCCTTTACATTTCTCTGTGTGAGCTTTGCACATCTATATGCAGTTTGATTGTGGGAAATGAGAAATAATTTGGGGAAGGAAAACTTTCTCAGTAGTGGCCACATACCAGTGTTGCTTGAAATTAAGAAGAATTGTTCCTATTTTATATAATATCGAATGAAACTTAAGCACTGAGATGTGAAACGACATGTCCCAGATCTCCTGGGATGCTCTGTGACAGCAATGGAAGCAGAATAGAATAAAGTAGAATAGAACACAATATTTCAGTTGGATGGGACATACAACAATCATCTAATCCAACTGCCTGACCACAACTTAAAGCAAATCATTAAGGGCATTGTCCAAATGCCTGTGAGACACTGGCAGGGTTGTCCCAATTAACAGAAATTATGTCTTCTCTGCTTCAAAATGAGGCTTCTCTAGAGTACTGGGGAGCGATGATGAGCTCTGGCAGTCTACGAAAGGTTTAATTCTGTACAGTGAAATCAGCGGGGGCAAAGCTGCCACTGAGTGATCTTACAGGGAAATCTGGTGGTAAAATACACTCACTTTTTTGAGGGATCAGTGCCTGTCAGCACATTGCTTTGGTTTCTCGTATTTGGAGGATACTGCTGTGCTTTGCCGTCTTTGTGCCTGTTAACTTAGAGATGTTTGTTCTGTTCAGCCGTTGAATAATTGTACCCACATAGAAGCAAACAGCGCTCGATGAGAGCACCCACGCCTGCTGCCTGAGCGTACCTGGTTACTGCTCCCTAAGAAAAGGATTCAAAGGTATTCTAAAGCTCTCAGGCAAACTCTTGTGACGCCTGGTAAATGCATCCTGGCCTTGACCACAAGGCTGTTTGGAGAAAAGAGTAGCTTGACCAGCTGAGTTTAAGCTTACGGAACTTAAGTGAATTAATTTCAGATTGTGCATTATAAATAATTACTTGTGAAGGAAACAAAACCAGCTTGGTGTAGGCATGAGACCTTTCAGATCATTTTAGAGCACTCTTGAATTAATTTCTCTTTAAATCCAGGTCCAAATGCCCCAAACCAAGCCCCGCTGATTCTCCTTGAGGATGTGCCCAACGTCTATGGTGATACTGACATCGATCGGAACAAACACATCCACAAAAAGAGGAAACTTGCTGAAGGAAGAGAAAAAACAATGGTAACTTCTCTAGACTTTTTCTTTCATAACAAGAATGGCATTGGTACTGGAATCTAGACAGTAGTGGTTTTGACACAGATGTAATAGACGTATTTTTAGAGCTATCCTGGAATAGCTGTTTATGGCCACAATTTGCAAACAGATTTCTTTTTTTTTGCTAAAACCAGCAAAAATAAAACCATTTTTGCAGCAATTGCTGTAGATGTTTATGTGCTGATGTGAATACTTCAACTTGCAGGAGTTCAGCAGAGACTGCAGCAGCTGTTAAAAATGGTAGCTGTAGCACTCAGATGTTCTACAGCCAAACCTTCAAATTAGTTGACTTTTCATTATTGGACTGTGAATACTTCCATTTCTTTAATAGTGGAAACCCACTATTTTATAGAATTTCTCTGTTGGTAGAAGTATGCACTATCTACAATTTCCTTTGCATTATGCCACCGTATGCTTAAACCGAGTGATAAAACATGAAGTGTGTGTGTACTTTTAAAAGATAATGTGGCTGAAGCTCAGCGGTGGTCCGGAGTATTTAACAGAACTAATTCTTTTGGGATATCGTTTATCACACTACACCACTGAGTGTCTTGGTAGCAAACCAGATCATTCTCATATTAAAGGAAGCTAAACGGTCACCTAAAGGCACTTAAACCAGGACTCCCTAGTACAGAATTGTTTTCTTGCGTTCAGTGGAACTTGTGTGACTTCAGACGCATTTGAAATAAGTCTAAATTAAGAAGGGACTCACTGTGTTTTACGCTGGCTTGTAAGCAGAGCTCAGATGACGAGGATGCTGCTGGGAAGGCGCGGAGTCGCCACATCACAGTGAACAAGGCAGACCTGGCAAACTCCATTGAGGTGCTGGAGAGCTTCAAACTGGCCAGAGAGAGCTGGGAGCTGCTCTACTCCCTGGAGCCACTCGACAAAGGTAACGCCAGCTGCAGAGCCGCCTGCACACGTCACTGCTGGCCAGAAAAGCCCTTGTGCTGTTGGGAAAACAGAACTCCAGTCATTGGGAATCCTTACCATTGAATTTACTGTGGGTCCTGACTATTTTTGATCTAACCTCAGCAGCTATTGTTCAACTCTGAATGTTTTCTTCCTGAATTTTTATTCACTCTTCACGCACCTTTGGTTATTCACCAGTTACTTCTGGGAGCAGCTTTTACTGAGGGAGCGGTTGGTCGGGAGGTGGGTGAGCATGTGCTGCCAATGGCTGCTCTAGGTCAGGCTTAAGAAGATGGGTCTTTACTGTGTCTCTCCCTTTGTGATAATATCTGCTGTGATAACCTTGAGAACAAAATTCTCTTCTAAAAAGCAGGCAAATAGTGCCACTTAGCTGCTTTTACATTTGTTGGACGCTATGAAGAGAAGCATAATCAAAATATGATCGTACAGGAAAATATTATCGTACATTTGAAATATTTCACACTCTGCCTGTTTTGTGTTTTCGTTTTTCAATTCAGCTATGGGTTTTTTTTTTTCTAGACAACTGATTTTTAACCCAAATCTCTGAAATACATCATTTTCTCTTTTACGTTTTCTTCTCTGACCCCTTGTGCAGAGTTCACCAGAATTTGCTTGTCGTGGAAGACTGACACCTGGCTTTGGCTGAGGATCTTTCTTACAGACATGATCATCTACCAGGTAAAAAAAATAAAGTAAAATCTAGTGCAAATGACTCCGTGACATGAAGAGCTGTTCTGATTAGCCAGCTGGACTGTTTCAAGTATCTACCAATGACCCTTGGGGGGGAATCATGGCATTCCTACCCCAGGCAAGGTACCCAACCTAGGAATTTCTCTCTTAACAGCTGTTTGGTGAGTCCAGCTCATTTTGGCATATGGAAAAGACACCTGTGGTGGCATTTTGACCAGTACATATATATAGTGTTATGCAAGAAAAGTGCATTTGCTTCGCCTGTCAGTACATTCTACTGGAGCGCAGTCAGAGAGAAGGATTTTAAAACAGCAGCAGATTTTTAACGTGTCTCGGTTAAAATTTATCATTCTCCGAAATTAGGCTGATTGTCCACTGCTATCTGCAGAACAAAGCTGCTTCTTTGGTATTTTTGTTTTGGAGGTCTTTTATTTTTGCCTATAAAAGAACACGAGCTATCGCAAACTTGATTAACTCTGAGGAGTGTGATTATTTGTTTCAGTTAGAAGTGTGATTTTATAAGCAGGCTTTTGAAAGCAGAATTCTGCTTATCGCTCCACACTCCTGTACACAGCACATCGCTGCAGTGTGTTCTGCTAAATTAGGATTTTAAAGCCCTGTTACCTGGACACCCTTTGTTTGAAAGCTTTCTGTAAAGGATTTTTTCTCTCTATCCTCCAAGCCATTGTACACAGTAGACCCTAATGCTGTCTTTTGCTATCTTCTTTTTAAAGGGGCAATACAAAAAAGCAATTAGCAGCCTGCATCACTTGGCAGCTCTTCAGGGCTCTCACTCTCCACAGCAAATGACAGGACAAGGATCCCTAGAGAATCAGAGAGCACTAATCCAGTTAGCAACGTGCCACTTCGCCCTTGGAGAATATCGGGTGCGTACGGCGTTCCACACATGGCCCCTCATCATCCAGCCCTGCGCTTCCCGTTTGTCGTCTTCCTCGGAACGTTCTCGTGAGCCCATCGGAACGTTCTCGTGAGCCCAGCTCCAGCAGGGTGTCCAGCTGACAAACTCGTGCCGCGCTCTGGCACATCTCACTGTCCGTGAGCAGCTCTCTGATCTCGTCTGTTTGGTCGTTCTGATTTGGGAGGTGTAGTTATGATTTTCCACACTTCAAGTGCTTGAGTTGTCTGTAAATGTAACCTTAAATTGGAATTGCTTAGCTTTACTGGGAGTTTTAAATCTTGAGAGGGAAATTCTTTGGTATAGGCTCCATGTGGCAAGGGCAAGAAAAGGTTTCTAGAAAAGAAACTTCTGTGATTGTCTTGGAAAAAATAATTAGTTATCAACTGACAGTGTAAGAGACTCCAGAACATTATTGTCAGGTCTGACCTCTGAACTTGCTTTACCTTCGCAATCCACATTTTGTGCATTTAATGTTCCAGGAGTGCCCGGTGGTCTGAGCCTGTGTCAGCACCAGCAATAAAGGCTGGGTCTCTTAGGACCCGACATCATCCTAGTACTACGGACAAGACTTTGTCCCTTCCAGTTACTACTTTTTCATTGGAAATGTGATTATATATCCCCACAGGCCTCTTGTCTCTAGGAAACAGCATTACAAATTTAGAGCATTTCTGTCATGCTGTCAAATTGCCATTTTCCTTTCCATTTTTACCATGGTCAGAACAA
The DNA here is from genome assembly GCA_013399365.1 of Pampusana beccarii. Lineage (NCBI taxonomy): Eukaryota > Metazoa > Chordata > Aves > Columbiformes > Columbidae > Pampusana > Pampusana beccarii. Next base: position 87,470 of record VWYH01002947.1, on the reverse strand, counting down.
GCTTTTACAAACTATTCTGAGAATTCGTTTGAAAACTTAATCCTCCAAAATAAAACAGCTTTTCATTCTAGTTGTATTCATTTTACACTCTTGAAATGAATGCCAAAACATATTTTTTCACCATTAAAATGACATTTGTAGGCTCTCAGAGATGGTTCAGTGACATTTCATATGACAGCTCTGTCTCTGCTCAGCCAGACTAAGTTACACATTAAGTCCACTGAAGTTCTAGCGGGGAATTTTGTGATAGTTCTTTTCTTTTGCTGTGTCTGAAATATTTAATCCCTCTTAATATATCTTAAGAACTTTAATTTAAACTTAGCATCATCACATCTTTCGTCTTGTTACAGCAAACATGTGAAAAAGTGCTTGACCTCATGTGCTGTATTTTACTTCCAATACAAGAAGGAGGGAAAGTACAGGAGGAGCACCCTAAAGTCAAGTCTAAATTCAGGAAAGGTACGGAGTTTTTACTACGCTAAACTCAGTGTCAGCACAATTTTAGTTGGTGCCTTTCGGTTGAGTATATAATTATTTTCGTATTATGAAAAAGGAGGAAGTTGCCCTCTGGTTATTGCGAGTGGTTTTCCTGCTGGTACCTGTTAATGTCTGTTGGTGACAGAGTCCTACCACAGCAAAAGAGAAACCTGAAACTAGGCAACTGTAGATCCGTTTTTCTCCATTCTAATGTATTGCAAACTCAGCGAGTCACGAGGAAGCGTCTGATGAAGTGTTTTGTTGCAGGGTCTGACCTGAAGCTTTGGCCGTGCACCAGCAGAGCCATCATGCCCTACTGCCTGCACCTCCTGTTGGCATGTTTCAAGGTGAGCTCTGCTCAGGGCTTCGCGTTCTCAGGCCCGGCTTATGTCTCCGAGTCCTGAAACTGGCTGGGACTGGTGTGAAGGGCTGGGCCTCAAGGGCTTCTCAGCTACCTGGGCTTTTCTGAGGGGGAGGGAGTGCTAATGGAGGAGGGTTTGTTCTCTCTTTCTTCTCTTCTGTTTGTTTTAGTTTTGGACAGAGGAGATAGTTTTAATGTCCAAATGTTTTGGTCCATATTCGGACTTCCCTTATAGGCGAGTGAAGAGAATTTGGTATTTTGGCTGGAAATTTCCAGCTGATTTTAAATGTATGTATTAGGGCAGAATGAAATACGCTCCTAAGGAACTTTGCACAGACATAGGTGAGATCAATCCCACATATTTACAAAAGCGTCGCGCCTTTCCCACTTGTCTCGATGTGATTTTCCCCTGAAGCTCCGGGCTTTCGCGGACAGCAGGGACGACATGGCGCTGGGCCACGTGGTGGTTCTGCTGCAGCATGAGTGGCCGCGCGGGGAGAACTTGTTCCTGAAAGCCATCAACAAAATCTGCCAGCAAGGAAACTTCCAGTATGAGAACTTCTTCAACTACGTCACGAGTATCCTTTCTCTAACCAAGAACGTCTTGCACATCCAAAACTGTCTGCGGGGGTGTTGAAAACGCTGTTAGATACTTTCGGCAGCAGCTCTTCTCCACAAATCACACTCTCTTTTTATTTCCATACCATGCAAGCATCTTGTGATAGGTAAGATTTTGGGGTTAAGATAATGATCTGTGTCAAAGTCCATGCAAAGCGTGTCTGATTCCTGCGGTCTGATGTCTGACATCTGCTTTGCTCAGCGTACACACATCGATAGTTTAATGTTTAAGCCTAAAGAGACAGCCAGCCATGGTCCCCAGGAGGCAAGTGCTCTAACTCCTATCTGAGACAACTGGAAAAAGCCCTGGTGTTAAAGGAAAGCAAAAAAAAGAAAGAAAAGGTAAATAAGGGACCGCAATAAACCTCTGTGTGCCACCATGGGGGGATCTCCTGTCCCCTGTCATACCTGCTGTCATACCATGCAAGGCAGGAAAAGAAAGGAAAACAACCGGGGAATTTGTTTGGAGCGATGAGGTTTCTTTATCTCTGTCTGACTGTACGGAGAAAGAGAGAAATAAAATAAATCAACTGATGTGTGCCTTTTGCACTTTAAAAAAGCCACTTCTCATGAGTTTGTGCAGCATGAGGAATACACACTGTGCTGATCTTCACCACTTTGGAGAATGAGATGTTTCAATAGCTGCTCACTTGGACTGTCCTTTCAGCAGTGATGGGAGGGATAAGAAGGAATGTTCTCTCTCATTTCTTCCCTACTCAAATCTTTAACGTTTTCTTCAGATATTGATATGTTGGAGGAATTTGCTTATTTAAGAACACAGGAAGGAGGGAAGATTCATCTGGAATTGCTGCCAAATCAAGCAATGTTGATCAAGTAAGGATAAAAAAGCATTTACTGTTTTCTTTGAAAGAAAAAAAGGGGTGTTCTAGTTGTCTTTGCTTTCGTGGAATCTTCTGGATTGTGGGTTTGACATATCTTTGAGTTTAAATTGAAGGAGTTGCCTGAGGAGTTCAAATACGGCCAGGAGATTCTTTTTCTGATTCTCCTGCTGAACTGTAAATTTCATTTGGGGGTTCGTCAACTTTAAACTTCTACTTTTACAGAACTTTGTTGCATTTGCTTTATGATGATTCATATGAAAGTGATTACAGTTTTGCTTTTTCAACCAGACACTTGCACTTTGCAAGAATTCTTTAAATAATGAGGCACAAGTACAGAGTGGTCTTGAATCATTTTGCTGAACAGTAATGTTGAACAGAAAACACCATTTGTTGTAAACAAAGTTATGAAAGACCACTGAAGGATGAAAAACTTGGGAACAAAACATTAATTAAATTACACTCCGGGTGAACTCTAATAGCAGGTCATCTCTTGCTACGTACTGAACAAGCTTATTCTGTTTAGCTTATTACGAGATGCTGAAGGAAATTAATAATTTGGATTAACTTGCTGAGTGTTCTTAGTTTGGAGTCAAGACTGAACAAGTATCTGCTGCAGGGTTTAGTGGCAGAATGTTTGGAATATCCTGGTGGTTGTTTATTAGAACTTGTGGTATTTTAGTTCATCAGACAACATAACTGCTAAAGTTTGTCGAAATCCCAGTCTGGGTCAGTGTGTTCTGGTTGTTCACCTTCTAACAATAATGGGCGGATTTTTAAAAAAAATGGGAGCCTGACATTAGAGAACTAGATCCACATTTGGACTAGTCAATAGATTTTCCAGAGTCCAAGGTTACCAATGCTAAAGTGAGATACTAGGTGTTATTAAAGAAGAAATACAGGTGCTTAATTATGTGACTGAGCTTTATCTTTCGAGCTGTAGCTTTTCAAAGTCTTACCCTTGCTCTGTCTCACTGCTCGTAACCCGCTGTGTGAGAACACGAACCGGGGAACGCTGCGCCACGCGTGATGTTAAGTAAAAAGCTTTGTCAGCAAGAGGGCTCCGCACCGAAGACCACGCTCGGTAACTTTTCAGCTGCCGTCTCAAGTTGGTTGTAATAGTTCAGCGCTATTTCCCTGCCTCCCGGCTTTTATTTTGGTTGGCGTGGTAGCAGTTACCGACTCTTCTGACCCCACCAGTCAGGAAGTAGGTGGTGAGCAGCGCCTCTAGGAAGACAAAAATCTCTCTCCGACCTCCTCTTGCCCAGTGTTTTGTTTGCTGAACGATGGAAACGCTTGCGGAAGAGAGGCCCGTTTCTTTGTGCTTATTGAACCAAAATGGCCAAATATCCCCATCCAGCTCAAAAGGCCACGTACGGTGTCTTTTATGTGGCTGAGACGCGTAGGACAGGAACGACTTCACCAGAGAGATGGTGGAGGGGGCGCTGGGGGCGCAGCCCGCTGATGGGAGATGCCGTCGGCTCCCCTGGTGCCCGGGCGGTTTTCAGCTGGCTCAGGGATGGTGTCACCCACCCGTGTCGACCTCAGCAGCATCCCTGCCTCCCCCTGGGGTGTCAGATAAGCCCTGTTTCTTGTTTTCCCTTACAGTAAATGGTTGGTAGGCTCTAAATCTGCAGACTGCTTGTCATCTTTCAAAATTCTCACCAGTTGTGGTATGTGTTCTTTATAAAGACAGCTTTTTGTTTCATGACTTACAGGACATTTTCTCCTCAAGTGGATTCCACGTTCTTCTTCCAGTACTTTTCCTCAGTACCTTATACTTTATGGGAAATTATATATTCACTTTCCTGAACCCAGGAAAGCAAACTGCAGTGTGGTTTTCCAAAGCCGAAGGAAGATCTTGGTAGCCTGCAGACTTATAAGCAGGTCCTGCAAAATACAGACATTCGCTCTCCCTTTGCTTGTATCCATTGTGGGAAGATGAGGGTCCGTGGTTTGGGTTTAACTGGTGATACAACCAGCTCATTCTGTTGGCAGTGTTGAGAATTCTGCAATGAGCTCTGAATTCAGCCCTCACGTGCTTTTGAGCTCGGTTTTAGGCAAGCCTGGGTTCCCGGTTTTCCTGATTTCACTGGCAGTAGCGGCGGTGTTAGCCAGCAACGTTACAGAGGAAAAGAACAATGTGCAAGAAATGGCTGATTCATATATGCTCCTGTTTTTGATAAGTCTTAGTCTAATTAGTCTGATCTTAGTCTGCCAAACACTGTGTAAACTCAGTATGAAAGGTGTTGAGTGTTCTGCCTCTACTCACATTCCCGTCTCATCTCTCCTTGGGGCCAGAGGGGGAAAATCTGGGATTGAAGTGGAACTAAGTATCTCAAAAGCGTATTTTTTATTCTGGTTATGCACTTGGGTATCTTTAGTTCTGACTGCAGATCTTGCAAACAGTAATGAAAACGCAGTTGTGCAGAATCCCTTTCGCAAACATGTCACCCTGGGAGCAGTAACATTGTGCTGTTCCCTTGTATTTCCTGTTCCCATGTCCATTTTTGCAAGTACTGGACTCATTCGTGCCAAGAACTCTTGCAAAATGACCTCATTTGATTGAATAATTCTTGTGAATATTTAATTTCCGGTTATTGTAGAGTGTTTCTGTACTACTAAAATTCCCCTTCTTTATTTGACTTGTATAAGCATAGCTCACCATCCGTATTCATTAATAAATTATAGATATTAACCAAACCTGGTAGGCACCTGAGGCAATATTCTAGGAATATAAGTGCGAGTCTTGCTTCTCTGCTCCCTTCTTAGTCCCTACGGGGGTGAACGAAGCACTCGGTGCTCAGGTGCCTCGTAAGATTTGGGTGACATTTTGACACTAGACTTCTCTAGACCAAATTTCTCATTTCTCCTTAGGGTGGGGCACTGGATTTGCTGTAGGCTGGAGGTGTGAGGTTGTCAGCCCGTGTTATAGGTAACACAGAGATAAGGACTTCAGTTCACCATTTTTTGGCTAAAGCACCTTTTGGCAGATAGTTCACGTGGCCCCGGTCACGTTGCTCAAACGGGAGGTTGCTCTGAGGTTTCTCTGACATTGCACCATCTTCTAGCAGCCGTTTTTGTGTGCGGTTTGAGTTGGAAAAGGTGACAAAGGCCACCTGTGAGCTAAGAAAAGATACTTGTGCAACCTGCAACATAACACCAACTTGGCCGCTACCCGCTGTGCATGCACGTGGCTTGGGCTCAGCAGCACATCCCGTAGCTCCACGCGGTGGGCTCTCCCGCTGCCCTTTATCCCGGTGTAACTGTCCAAAAATAATTTTATATATATATATATTTAGACCACAGTGGCAGAACAGCCTTACAATGAAGTCTGGGGATATTTGCATGTTTGATGCTGTAAGGTCCTTTGGCTGCTCGGTGCTCACGTTGCTCCGTGGTCTCATCCTCGTTCTTTCTCGCTCCTTTTTCTGGAGAGTTGTTTTGCACGGGGGGGTAGGTGGCGTGTGGGTGTTTGAATGCTGCTGTTTGCTGTTTTTTAAAGGACTTCTAGCCCTCCCCTGGGGTTACTGCAGCAGGAATTCATACCTGTGCTACAGCCCAGCATACAGACTGCTGACAGGTACCGAGTGGAAAACCCCGCTCATAGTGTGCTGTGTTTTGTCAACATGTTTTACTGCCCATGGTTTTCAGCAATTTGTTACTCAGTATTTTTCTTTTTTTTTCTTTTTTTTTTTTTCTCCATTTGTGCCTACATTGCCTGGCAAGCCATGTTGTTCTATTATAACATTTCTTTTTCTTTTTCCCATAAGTTGCCAGTATCCGTCTCCTTTCAATTTTAATAAACACTGTTGAATTGAAACAAAAACGTAGAAATCCCCCCAAAATGATACCAATGTCCAACCACATATTAGCAAGCATATAACCTCCTTTTTTCCCAAGCCCATTTGTAACTACTTTTCTTCCTTTCGGTTGTTCTGAATTGTGGTTTCAGCTATTAATGCCACACATCATCAGAAGCGCTGCTGGCTTGCTCAGCAGCTCTAGGTTGCACATTCTCCTTTAGGTTTTAACCGACCATAGCACTCAGCTGCCAGCGAGGTTTACAAGAGTAAAGATGGAAAACAGGGCGTATCCCATAAACTCTGAATATTCTGGAGTATTTTCTGTGCTGTTTTCACGCAGCCATCGTTGAACGGCCCAGCAGCTCCAGGCTGGTGTGTTCTGTAGCCCCTTTGCCCTCCCCACAGCTCACAGAGGCCTCTGCCGACGGGCAGAGGGAGCGATGGGCACAGAATGCCACTGTGAGAAGCCTCTTCTCAAACGCTGGACTTGCTGATGTGAGTGGAGGTGGCGTGGTTTTACTGATGAGCGTAATTCCTGGACTTGGCCCTTTTTCATTTCCAGCATCTCTGGACTGGCACAGATGCCTTCACCCTTTATTGTTTTTAATTTCCTTTTGTGTATTTGCTGGTATTTGCTGGGTTTGGTCCAGCTCTTCCCTTCTTAACTGTGACTCAAGACTTGTCTCAACATAAGCATTTATACTTTTCTCTCTAATTTATGCTGCTCCTATAGTAGCGCTAGGGCTTTCATTTCAGGGTGTATCTTTTGCCTCCAAGTAGGGCTTGCAGGTAGACGTTACGAAGTCTTGGTCTTGTGCCTCCAGTTCTGGACCAGTAAAAGTAAAGTGTAGAGCTCTGGTGCTGCAGAACGTTGTTTTAAGAACAAGACTTCAGGTATTGAGTGCTGCTGGCCAGCCTGAGGACAAAGACCTGTTCATAAGAACGGCCTTTAACAGGGCAATATCCCAGGCTTTTTCCCAGCCAGCATCGCTTTAGCTTGTTCTGTTTAAAAACAAGGCCTCAGATCCTCAGCTTGTGCTCAGAACAAACGTAGTCCCTGCCAGGTGTGCAGTGTCTCCACGAGAGCCGGCTTCTGCTGATGCACTCACAGCCTGGCTGATGCTGGGCTTTGTGTTGGCCTGTGAAGTGTCTGCTGTGCCCTCCACTAATCAGAGTGACCAGTCCCGCAGGATTATCTAGCAGGGCTTTCTAGCTCCCTCCTGCACTCTCCTCTGGTACAAGATGCCCTCTGCTCTTGGCAGCAGCCGTCTGCCTCCTTCCTCCCGGGAGAGCAGGTTTGTGGTTTTGCTCTTCTTTCAGCCCCAACCCTTTATAGAAGTGATCGCAAGGGGGAAGTGGTTTGGGCAGTAAAGGTAGCAAGAAAAAAAGGATTCTTTTCCCCAGGCAAGGAGAACTGCACATGCTGGGTTACGAGAATAGATTTTCCTGTTAGCCAGAGCAGCAACATTTTTTTTCCAATCCCCAACAGTCATAATCAAAGCAGTGAGACCACGGACCTTTATGAACTCCTGTCAAAAGACTTATAAACTACTTGATTTTTAAAAATGAGCATAGCGCTGGCTGTTTGTCTCTCCTTATATGAACGTGGGTATGGACAGTAGATAGACAGCAAGTGACGTACAGCACCTTTTAAATTACTGCAGTGCACCAAATAATCCTGATTTGATTTTTGTCTCTCTCTTTCCTTCACGGTTTAAGGCATCACACAGTTACCCGGGGCATCACTAAAGGAGTCAAAGAAGATTTCCGCCTGGCCATGGAGCGCCAGGTCTCGCGCTGCGGGGAAAACCTGATGATGGTCTTGCACAGGTTCTGCGTGAACGAGAAAATCCTGCTGCTGCAGACCCTGGCGTGAACGGACTGGCCCAAGATGCAACGTGTCTTACGGAGAGAGGGGAGGGCTCTCAGTTGTACCAACAGCCTTTGGCAGGGGAAAAAATCACCTTCCAGAGAGTGAAAGAAGTTCCCTGTGAGTTACAGGTTCTGCCGTACACAAACAGTACTCAGTGTTTGTTCACCACTTAGTTTTCTTACATGGGTAGATCAAACTTTATAAATAAAACTTTGTTTAAGAAGTATTCTGTAATGTCCTTTTTTTTTTTTTTTCCATAGCAGTATACTAAGACATGTGTCTTCATTCCTTTCAAATCTATTCATACACAGAGAACACAGCACGGTGTTGCAACACTATTTATTAGCACTTGTTTGGAAATCACAGCATGAGTGAATTTCCTGAGTTTCCAAAAACTATTCTCTTACATTGAATTGGTCTGATATCTTTTCCTTTTTGTCTGAATTCTACCTGTATTGCTGGTTTTTAGATTCAGGGCCCTTGCATCAATCCATTCAGAAAAAGCAATGCTTCAATCAAGCTTTGGTAACATCCTGGCGATGATATAAAATCTCCTATAAAGTGCCTCTCTGCACTCTCGGAGTGCAGACTGTGTAAGTCAGACCTCTCCCCGCCAGCAGTACGTAACATAAAGGCCGCCCATCACACATGCCAACTCTTTAAGCGGTCAGCAGGTATCTTTGGCGGTTGGCTTTGGCGGGATCCTGAGCCCAGGGTTTGATCCAAGCCCAAACGGCAAGAAGACAGGAACGATCAGTGAGTCACCGCGTTCCCAGTCACCCAAGTGCAGGGCCAGGGCTGCTCCCAGTGCTCCCCAGTTAAAAGACGGGTGAGTGCCAAGGGGCGCAGGCGTGCTGCAGGTGCCAGGGGTTCACACAAAGCCCAGATCCTTGCAGTTCCTTTCCTGAGCACTGTCAGGCTGCCTTTGACTGCCCAGCTCTTGAAATATATTCAGTTTCTCTACATGAAGGAGGGAGTTCAGTAAAATATTTACAAAAGGCAGAAAACACAAAGAGACCAACTGCAGCAGACTGGTAAGTTTTTGCTAAATAAGAAAGTACTGTCCCTTAAGTCACAAAGAAGTCTTGATGACAACTTCCATGGCACTGTAAACTTGAACTAGGATCCCTTTTCAGTAACCCGGCCTAGCAGGAGTGGCAATATTTCAGACTAATCCGCCTTGTGCGCTTGCCTCATCCAGGCCCACTAGACCTTGACCACCTCGATCAGATTTTCCAGAATATCTTTTTCCTGTAGAGTAAATACGATATCACGACCCACAGAGTTGTCGCGGTGAGGTTTTGAGTCAGGTGCTCCGCGTGGGATTGAGTGTCTTGCATCTTCCACTTAAAAGGGAAATAGTTTTCAAAGACTTCATGTCCAATGTAGACCAGGATTGAATTCATTCCTGAAAGTAAGCACAGGTCAGGCCATGCGGAGCGGGTGTGAGCGTGGTCAGAGTCAGCAGGCAGAGGCACGCCAGGCGTACCAGAGTGACATCAAGACAAGAACTCATGCCACTTGGCTCAAAGACGCTACACACGTGTTTTCAAATACAGCCTGAGGGTTCTCTCCCCCTCAGGCATTTATTGAAGAGAAATGCAGACAACCTATACGCTGAATTGCAAATATAACCAAATTGGTGTTGTGCAGTTTCACTGACAGGAGAATGATCAGAGTTATTGTCTTGGGGTGGCTGAGCGCCAGCCAGTTTGGTCAGATCTCTTGCCTTTGCAAACAAACGCTGACTGCCCTTCAAAGCTCTGGGATTTCTGGTGGGAGATCTGATCCCTGCTGTCGCTCTGCCCCTCTCCCATTCCGGCACCAACACTGCTCCCTCTGCTGTGGGTTCACATTCCGGACTCGGATGTCTGTGGTTGAAACCACAGTGGGATGCTTTGGGAGACGGGCTTCTCTACAAACAGAGACAGAACCTACGTGGCTGCCCAGGGGAATTCATCTCCCACATCTTGGGAAGCGGGAGGACTCCGCTGACAGGCCTCCGAGTTTCCCACTGGGTTACCCCAGTCCCAGCGAGTCCTTTCCAAACCAACTGCGCAGCAGCTGCGGTATTTTGCTCGGTGCTAAGGCAAGGACCTTAACTCAGCACCAAACTCGGAACGGTCATTTGGCAATAGCAGCTTCCAGCACTCATTCAAAGACTGACTGTCCCTCTCTCCTAAATATCTGGTCTAGAACATCCCAGTTCTATGCGCAGATTAAGCTCACGTTAATCATTCTGGCATCCCTCAGTAACCTCATTCTAAACCCCAACTCTCTTAAAGACAAGGGAAGCGCAGAAAACATAAAAGGTTAGTATCGGTTCAGCAAGAACTGGAAGGAATACATTTCCTGATGAGATTTTACTGACCTGGGTAGAAAAATGGAGCACCCGACCACAGCCTCTTGACATCCACAAGGTAATAGATCAGCAATAGGAGGACGAAGGCGAAGCAGCTTGTGGTTGTCACGTACGATACTGACCTACATGCATTTTCAAAAGAAAGATTATTTAGAGAACTATGTGATGCAGACAGATCTCAATATAAGAAAGGTAAAACATTCTCCAAGGTAAAACAGTACTTGAACAAAATCATTACTAAAAGTTGTATCTCTTTGCTTACCATAAGTTCTTGTTTATGGGAATAAACCCTTCTTCTTTAGAACATTTTGTCAAAATAGCAGAAATGATTCCCTGAAACAGAAAGTTGCTAAAGGTTGTATATATAACCACTGCAACACATATCAGAAATAATAAGTTTGCATTGCATAAAAATACGTGTCTGTTAAAGAGCTGCACAACCGTCTGACTTACCATTACTATGGCCCATATGAAGAACCGACTCATAATCTGTTTGTGCTGGTCTTTGTAGAACAAGATAATTTTTCCTGCCTAATACAAAAAAATACAAAAAAAGTAATTAATGCCCAGAAATGTAACTGCATTTCGAGAGCCAAATACATTTGCCACCAGCTACTTGTGCTAAGATGGAGACGCCAACAGGGTTTAGATCAGCTCAATGGCTGGAAGGCTCAGAATGGGCATTCTTTGCAAGGAACGGACACAGATGGGGAAAATATGTAAATGCAACCCACTTAGCACTAAAGCTGCACCTTTTCTCCCTTCCCCACTACGTCAATACTGAGGAAGAGGACTAGCAGCTTTGTTGTGTTAACTCCATCTCCCTCAGCAAGGGTTGCAGGAAGGAAGAACAGCACATGGACTCCCAGCCAGCCCCAACAGCTGCTCCACGGCACCACACCGCACCCTGTCCTGCTCCAGCACACGCTCCTTTCCACGCACCTCAGGCCAAGCCGGCCTGCAAGCATTCCCCTGGAAAAGGTTTTGCTAGAACCAGTCTCAGCGTTAAGGAAAGAAACCACATTGCCTCCCCACTCCCAAGATCCCTTCAAGTCTTCCCATTACAGCCCACAGGCAAAAAGAAAAGAGGTACCTGCAGTCCCAGAAATGCCATGAAAATGGTATTTATGGTCCCCAGGATCCCTTCAGGATCATACGGCATTGTCGTCTGGTAAATCACCTTAGAGAGAAAACAGTTGTTGCAGCCCACCCTGACAACCCTGTCCAGCCCTGGCCTGCAGCTTCGCCCTGCAAACCCGAGGCTACGTACATTTGAAGAGGGATGCTGATAGATATGTTTATCTCCAAGAAGCAAACGATCGATGTAACCAGCCGCTCCTCCAGTGCAGTTGGCATAGTTTCCGAAGTCTCCAATGCCCCCAGGACCAAGATAGCCCCTGGGACAGAAACACACAGGTTACGGCACAAAGAATTGCTCCGCTCCACCCGAATAACAGCTGATTTATTAGGCCAGCACACTAACTCCTCCATGATTTCCCCGGCCAGAGGCGCACAGTGAAACTCAGGTCCTCCGTGACAGCAGGATGGCAGCCACGTCGTTTTGCTCATCACAATGTCCTGACAGGTAGTATCAGGAGCCTAAAGTAACACTTCTGCTCCCCCTGCTCTGCTGGTGCTCGCCCTTTAAAAGGGGCAAAGAGACAGGGATGACACTGTGATGATCACATATCGCTGTACACAGACCCCAGAGAGATTTTAAGCCTCTTGTTTAGATAGAAAGGAACAATGAGGTCCCCTTTATAACACCAAGTACTTTAGTACCAAAGCAAACAAAGTTTTTTCACACGATAGATGTTTCCCTTGACCCCACTGGTCTAAAAGCTCTCCTCTTTGTTCTTTCCCTATGGCTAATAAAAGGTATTTTCTACTCGGTAGAAGAAAAACAACATGATGCCCCCTAGAAAGTCATCTTGCGTGCGCAGGTCTTACCTGGGACAACCTGGCACAGGTAACAAAAAGGTCAGGCAGAGCCAAAGCACTTCTAACATCAGAATGAAAATCCACTGCGGCCAGTATGGGAGAATATCCCGCAGAGCAGGACACGGCGTCTCCTGCGGGAGATGGAGGGAGTTGGGGGATTAGCTGGCAAGTAAAACAAAATGCCCTTGAGCACATCCTGTACTTGCTGGCAGGCAGTTCCCCAGATACAAGAGGGAGCTGTTGTCATTGCAAAACTGGGGTCTACTAATTTCATCTTCGCAAACAATTTCACTTAGTTACTTGTGGGGAGGTGTGGGGGCAGGGAATAAACCACAACAAAAGCCCACAATGTTTCTGAGCTTGGAAAATGTCAAAAGGCATTTTGATTCACGAGTAGAACAAAAGCCTTTTGGGAAAACAAGACTCCAGAAAGGCCAAAAAGCAATATTACTTTCCCCTGCTGTGAAAAACCACTGCCAAAATTAACCGGCCAAAAGCCAGGTCACAGGACTCAGCACAGAGATGCCTGTCCCTCAGGTCCCTTGGCGGTGCAAAGTCACCACAAGTGCCTGGGAATGTTTCCAACACCATCGAAATGCATCAATGAAACCCTCAAATACCGCAAAGCTAGGTGATAAAATGCAGAGCAGGAGACTGAAGGATGCGTGTTCTCCGAAATTTTCAGCAGGTCACGCTTTGCTGTACAGCAAGTAAGATGATATATGTTTTCTGATCTTTTCTCATGCGTTTTTTGTGCCCAAACGAGCAAAAGCTCCCAAACTCTACCCCACTATAATTTATCGGCTCTCCACACAACTCACCAAGGTCCCACTCTCGGCCTCAGCTCTTGTAAACAGGAGTTGGAGAGCAGCAACCACCAGGTAGGTGAATCCCAGCCTCTGGAGCACGCCAGGAATGCGCAGGTTATCCCAGGACACTGCAAAACACGTGTGCAATGTGGAAAATGAACAGACACAAGCTCTTTTGTGAAAATGAAAGCTGCCCTTGGCCAGGGAAAGCCAAGATGCACAGCACATGCAGGCACAAGGGACACCTCCGCTCTGCCACCCCCCTCCTGCAAATCATAACCCTGGGAAAGTCACCACTAAGGTGACAAACAGTGGTCGGCACAGGGGTCAAACAGAGAGAATTGTGCCAGCCTCCTACGGGACAGGATGCCTTTTACCAGTCCTGCTTTACTTCAGCATTTTTAAAAACACAACGGAGGAGCAAACCAGCCTGGGTGAGCTGATCGGCTACTTCTGACGGTAAAACCTGATGTATCGATAGGAAATTCAACGGTGCAGAAATGAATAGCATCAAACTGCCCCTCGTGCAACTGCTCAGCACAGCGAGGCTGACACTGTATTTCTCATCGGCCCAGGCAAGGAGGCAGGAACAACAGTTGCAGAATAACAAGAGAGTAATTTCCACTCACGGGGTCCAAGACAGTAATTGGGATTCACAACTACGATTCCCAGCAGGATGAGCAGAAAACTCCTCCAGAGAATTTTCCCGAGCACCTTCCGCTTGGAACTTCCCCCCCTCAGCACGGAGCTCAGTGACAGCGATATCGACGTCCCCATGATGAACACGAACCTGGAGAACAGAGCAGATGGGAAATGGAACTGAGAGATGTTTCGTCACACGTGTGTGTGACAGAAAACACTAAAATGAACTGAGGAGCCTGCATGGGCCGAACAGAAATGCGTGTGAAACAGGACAATTTTATTTCTCCTAAGATTTTTATTTCACTGGAATTCCCAAACAACTGAGCCTGCATTAGAGAGCTTTTCCAACTCCTTCACTCATCAGTTGAGGCAATGAAGTTCAGGGAAGTAACTGCATTTTGGTCTTCTTGCAGCAATACACAAACCAGCAAAAAATTCCATTCCCCAAAATTAAACAAGCATCTTCAGATGGTTTCTCATTAACAATCACTTGACACAAGAACTGTTCTTCAGGAAAACTTACCATGGAAAAACCAGGTCTGCCACCGTCAATCCTACAAAGAAATAAGCAACAGATTATTTACCTCGAACCTTCCCTCAATTTCAACAATATTGTTGAGCTTCCAGGGGACTTGCAGGCTGCTTGCAATTATTTTATGCCCCAAAATCTAAAACCTGTTATAAACAAAACTTAAAAACAGCTAATCATTTGTTTCACTGCTTTTACCATTCTTCAGGAATATGGTTAGAACTGATTGCTGTGTCTTGGGAAAGGTTTCGGGGATGGCACCCCAGCCGTTCTCCACTGGGGCAGCACCATGCCCGACCCCTTCCCATCAGCTTCCCAACCAAGGCGTTATATTTGTACAGCAGCGAGTACCACCGGCTTGATTGTGGTCATTAAACAAGACAGAAAAGTTAAACATGAAACTGTGTAAAAATGGAAAGGTCACGCAGCGATTGTGATCTGAAAAGATCCTGTCACTGCGTGATGAGCAGGACTATTGACTCCTTTGCCCAGTAACCCAATGGACCAGACACCCAGCTGGGGCAAATGGGCACAGCGTCCGGCACAGCTCATTCCAGCAGCTGCGACGCTGACCAGATCTCGATATTGCTGCAGTTAAAACCCAGATTAACTATCCCGATTGTACTTTACCGTTCCAACTCTCATGTTTGAAGAACCAGTATTTTCCTCCTCCATAGTTAACGAACACCATAATTATAAGAGAGAGCCTGAAAAGACAACAGAAAAACACACACAAAGTATCACATGTGGATGAAATACATATGTATGAACACAGAGTTAATGTTTACCCCCACTGAAACATTTCTAACTGTGAGATCCAATTTATCTTATTTTTAAAGCAAGATTACATACACGGCTGTGCCAATCAGGAAGTAGCATTTCAAAGATCACGGGTGGCAGTGAACCAAAGTAACATGCTTCACATAGTGTTTTTGTACCGAACACACGTTGTTCTTTTCCACCCTCTGCCACAACTTTAATGTCTCCTCAAACTAGATCAACTGCAAAGTGTCTCTGAAAATCCAAGAATTAAACCCTTGATTACCTCCCACGTAAAACAGACCCCCTTGAACCCTCCATCTGCTAATTATATGTATTTCCATATGCTTTCAACCCATTGTTGGAAAAAATCTCCTTCCCCTTGGAAGCGTTGCTTTTGGGGAAGGTGTTTTGCTCACCCTCGGAACGTGTCCAGGGAACGCAGGCGCTGCCGAGGGGCCGAGCTCCAGAGCCGTGGGGCGGGATCACCGCTAACGGAGTCCGCTGCGTTCGGGGACCCACACTCCTTAGGGAACAAACCAGACACGCCAAGGGCAGGTCAGCAGCTCCGTCAGCTACCTTGGGAACACAGGTCAGCACAAACTTTGTCTTTGTTCTCCCCATCTTCCTCATCCTTTTGCTTCCCCACTGGCTATTTCTAACCCCTTTATGGCTCCATCATGTTGCAATAATATTTGTAGATGCTCCACACTCCACCTTTGACCAGGGTGGAAACAGCAGTGCAGCGAAAAGAGCCTGTGTTTGAGACTCAGAAGAACTGGGTCCAGTTCACATCAGCCACAAACTGGCCATCACTGGGCATGCTGCTTTACAACAGAGCTCAGCAGATCCCACTGCCGACTGTCGAACAGGATCCATCCCTTCCCCTGGCGCTTATCTGACACCACAGAGAGACTGTTTAGAGAGCTAAACCAGCTGAAAAGGAATCCTTCCAAAAGCAGGAGAGGCTTCTTTCCATGAAGCAGCAGATATCACTGTGACATAGCTACGAAGATGAACAACTTTAAGAAGTGCTGCAGAGCTTTGCTCCCAAGTGTTTCGATTCCAGACAGGTTTGGACCTCCTAGACGTGAAACCCGGACTGTGATGATCTACCTATATTCTAGTACCCCACAGAAATACCAGCTCCAGGGCTGCCAAAGAAATCGTGACTGAAGCATAGATCTCACTGAACTTCCTACTGTGCTGCAAGCAGACATGAAAGCTGGAATCTCTTCCCTTGCATTGTCTGTGTCAGAAGGGGACGGTATTTTCACCAACACGTTTGTTAAAGGGAACTAAAGAGGGCACAAAGCTGTATGGTCGAGACTCGAAAGAGATCTGCTAGGAATCCACTAAGCTTGCGTGGAAACCCAGTCTAGCACTCTCCGTTGACGTAAAATTGCCTGTCTGACACAAATACAGGATTTTCCAAGGGGAACATGCACAAGGGGAAGGTCACTAGCAATAAACGAGTCCCCACGTGCCCAGATAGTGTGTGTTCCTCAGAGATGCTACAGAATACAAATTAAAGATACTGTGGTCACTCACAGAACTAATGAGACGATCAGTTTCTCTGGGGTTCAGTTTCTCGTAAACCCAGTTTCTGACTGGATCAATTCTGAAAAGTAATAACAGTTTAAAACATAAAGCAAAACAAGAAGTACTTTATAGCCAATTTCATCTGAATATCAACTATTTAGCAGTATAAATCAAAAGTTGGGACAGTCCCTATTTCCATTTTCCCAGCTCATAGATGTAATACTGAGATTCAGTCAGTATCTGAGACCCCAATTAAGTCCAGCTACATAATTACACTGCCACAAGCTCAGGTTTGGGGGCTTCATTCTTGGGTTGTTCACAGTCAGGGATGACTCACATCATCCAGTACACATATCACTCTGGATTTATTATCAAATGGACAGCTACCACAGCTTAATTTGTATGTGGCAACCTGATAACAGGATCCGATCTACAAGCTGGGCTCCAGTGGGACCCTGAAGTACTAGCTGACAACACATGTGTTTTTAAACTGGCGACCCCACTTCACACACGAGGAGGTATTATTGTTCACTTACTTCATGAAAAGGCGCCCGACAATCAGGATGGCAAGGATCCCCATGTAAACCAGGAAAGCAAAGAGAATAGCTACGTGAAAGGGAGAAAAACACAACTCCGTAAGTGATCTAACAGAACCATTCATCAGCCTGCATTTGGCCAAGTGCGACATGGACTTGACAACCAGCTCACCCCACCATTCATCTCACCACCTTCTCTGTGCAATACGTATCCCCAGCTGGGCCTCAGAGACAAAAAAACAAAAAATAGCCCCCCAAACCAATCCAACCCAACCCAACCCAGAAGGAGGCTTGTTTCAGAGTGCAGTGCAGTAACTGCACATCTCAGCACAAAAAAGGCAAATAAAACTGCACTGCATCACAGGGCAGCAGTGACCAAGAGATGATGTGCCATGCACTGTGAAGAAGAAACTAGAGATTTAGAAACAGCCTCAACATGAAGAAGACGCGGGAGAGGGTAATACACCAAGTTTGCAAGCACGGAGGATTTTTCTTTACAGCAGGAAAACTGGAAGGACTGAAGAATAAACTACAGGGTGTTTAAAAAAGATGGACCCAATTTGAAATCACAACACAAGGCGCTTTGGGTCCATCTTTTTGAAGCACCCTGTAATGTAAAGGAAAAAACGGAAGAGACACAAATGAGAGTTGGAAACAGCCCTGGAAAAGAGGGACACAAAAAAGCAGAACAACAAAGAAAAACACAAACGCTGTATGAATCGTTTCCCATTTTGTGAGAGAAGCAGGACAGAGGGAAGATTCTGTGTACGTATATAAAAATGCAGGGAAACAGGAACTACGGAAATATCTCCCTCCAGACACATACACACCGATTTTTCTGGGTTAACCCCTGCTGCAAAAAGCTTGTGGTCATACAGTATCTCATGTGAAGACGCCTGGTCAGGGCCTCAAGGTGTATAAAACATAAGGAGGTAAGATGCTGGGAGAGGAGTAAGCCCATGACACATCTTCAGCACAGCACCAGTGGCTGCACAGGCGTTTTAGGAAGTTGGGAGACATGCAAGTCATAGAATGAAAGGGGAAAACAGAGCGTTACATACGGAGGTAGCTGTTGATAGGGCCTTCATTGATGACTAGGTCACAAGAAACACTTTCGGTGCTTGTACTTAGGGTCTTTACCACAAGGGAATAATTGCCAAACTCTCCAAAATGATACTGAATCCTGCAAAGGATAAAGGAAATTAAACTTGCTGAGCCATCACCACTATGTGGAGGTACCACAGCAGCATTTGGGGGGCTGTAAGCCTGGATGCTTGCAGGAAAAGCAAGCTGAAAACTTGGCCAAACAGTGTGATCTAGCCAGGGGCTTGCCTGGCTCTGCCTTTCTCAAGCATTACCCTTCTCTACCCAACACACATGCTCCCTACACCACCTGTCTTCACACACCAACAGCCTCTCTGCAACAGAAAGCAGGTGCTTGTACGTGCACCATTTCGTCCCCTGCTTGTGCCTAGATCCTTTCAGCACAACTACAGTGTGCACCACAGTTACAGCAGCAGGGGCAAGACTGAACTCTAGGCCTGAACAGTAGGGAAAAAGGATGTGATAAGCAGGCAGAAAAAAATATATATATCTAAGAGGAAGCGATCCAGGTGTTCCCCAGGGCTGGGCCACGTACTTGCAGAGCTCTCCGTCAGCCATGGAGCCGTTGAGCAGCAGGGTGAGCGGGTGCTGGGTGTCCAGCATCACTGCGGCCGTGCCTGGCTTCCTCTCGCTCCCGTTGCTCGGTGGGACGAACGCCAGGAACTGGTACAAGCACTGTGGAAGAAGAGGGTGAAGGGAGTTCACTAGAATCACAGAATCATTTCGGTTGGAAGACATCCTCAAGATCATTGAGTCCTACCATAACCTAATTCTAGCACTAAATCATGTCCCTGAGAACCTTGTCTATGCGCCTTGTAAACCCCTCCAGGGATGGCGACTCCAACACTGCCCTGGGCAGCCTGTTCCAATGCCCAACAGCCCTTTCTATGAAGATTTTTTTCCTAATATCCAATCTGAAACTTCCCTGGCACAACATGAGGCCATTTCCTCTTGTCCTATCACTTGCTACTTGGGAGACTAACACCTTCCATGCTCCAAGCTCCTTTCAGGCAGTTGCAGAGAGCGAGAAGGTCTCTCCTCAGCTCCTGTTCTCCAGACTGAACAGCTCCACTTCCCTTAGCGGGAAAGGGGAGTGAAACGGGGTCCAGCTTTGCACAGCGGCAAATGAAAAGACACGGGAAGATGCCCAGGGATGCAGCAGGAGCTGCATGAACGTAAAACTGAAGCACCCGAACGAAGCCAGCGGGAAACGCCAGCAAAGCCCGGCACCCCCGGCTGTCCCACGAGGGCAGAGCCCCGGGCGGTCGCTCCGCTCACCTGGTGGCAGGCGCCGGAGCGGGCGGCGAGCCGGAGGCCCGGCCCGGGCAGCTCGTTGCGGACGAGCAGCAGCGCCTGGTCCATGCGGGCCGGGGATCGCCGCAGCGGCACCGGCACCGGCTG
Source organism: Pampusana beccarii (assembly GCA_013399365.1). Lineage (NCBI taxonomy): Eukaryota > Metazoa > Chordata > Aves > Columbiformes > Columbidae > Pampusana > Pampusana beccarii. The sequence goes on along the minus strand of VWYH01002947.1, from coordinate 67,871 downwards.
CTCCTCCCCGCTCCCCNCCTATCACTTGCTACTTGGGAGACTAACACCTTCCATGCTCCAAGCTCCTTTCAGGCAGTTGCAGAGAGCGAGAAGGTCTCTCCTCAGCTCCTGTTCTCCAGACTGAACAGCTCCACTTCCCTTAGCGGGAAAGGGGAGTGAAACGGGGTCCAGCTTTGCACAGCGGCAAATGAAAAGACACGGGAAGATGCCCAGGGATGCAGCAGGAGCTGCATGAACGTAAAACTGAAGCACCCGAACGAAGCCAGCGGGAAACGCCAGCAAAGCCCGGCACCCCCGGCTGTCCCACGAGGGCAGAGCCCCGGGCGGTCGCTC